>VXBO01009505.1:492759-518274 GCA_013400135.1 Rhinoptilus africanus
TCTAATGTCTGTAATTAGTAGACGAGTTTCTACCTGGGCCAGAGAACCGTCCCCTGCAGACTGGAGCAGCAGTCCTCCTGGAATAATTCATTCTTCTACCTGCTTTACCTTGCAACTCAGGCCTGTAGGGCCGAGGTAGGTCTTTTATCCCGCTTACTCACGTCCTCCCCATAGTCACAGAGGCAAAACCGCAGGATATCTCGTAGTGTGTTCTGTTTCCTCTGAGTTGGTCTTGTAGGAGGGTGTCTTCTCCTAATGGCTGCAACACAGGTCCATGAAAGGGAAGAATAGGATTTCTTCTGCATCCTAGACAGTTTATCAAACAGTTTCTCATTTTTCTCAATAATTTTCTCATTTTTATTAGTCAATTTTTCCACAGCTGCTACAGTGAGGGGACGAGAGAGACTCTTCATCCTGTCACATTCTGTTTGCCAATTCATTTGAATCATTCAGTGAATCATCATCTCCTCCCCAGATCAGTACTGAGAAAGTATGGGAATACATTGGTGGTGCACTCTGTACAAACTTTTGTAACATAGGTCCTCTACATGGCATTTCATCAGGGTCTACATTCACTGCCCAGTCACCATAAGTCACCTCTTTCACAGCCATTTCTCAAAGATACTTAATACATTTCTCTATGCCGCTCCATTTACTCGGGCAGCATTCAGTGTCATCTTTAAAAGAATATTTGCCCTTCAGGGCTGATAGGAGTCACCTCCAGAGACTGAGAGTCTGACTTTTTCTCTGAGAGCTTTATCTGTACCTCCCTCTCTGTCCGGGTTTCCCAACTGCCTAGCTTTGCTATCATCTAACTCATGCTATCAAGCCCGTTATCCCAGCATCGGAGCAACCAGGAGACAAGTGTCTCACCATCATTATGGCTAAAATCCTTTCTTATATTTCGCAAATCCTTCAAAGAGAAGGATTTAATGATCACCTCTGTATCTCATTCCTCCTCCTGGGCTGACTCAGGAGTCTCTCCTTTATCGTCTTCAGAAGAACTATTTCCTTGATCTTCATCAGAAGAGTCCTCTCCCCTGCTCTCTGACTTGACTTGGCCTTTGTCACAAGGGACAGAGGAACTTACTGACCTCCTCTTTTTCCTTCTGATCACTGGGCCAACTTGTACCGGTGCTGATGGAGTCCGAGCAGTGTCAGTGCATATTGTACTACACCTACTCCTGCACCAAAATTTAAAGAGAAACCACCCCTGCACCCCATTCAGGAAAATCAACACTAAAATAATGATTTTCAGAAAGCAGCTGTCATTCATGCTATCCAAAGGGCATCCATCCCCTGGCTCTGATGGTAACAATTTGGCAAGAGCATTAAAGGGGGAAGAAAACATTTCCATGGTAAAATTTGAAGTATAATTAGTATAATTAGTGACAGAATCCATTAGGTAATGCCCGAAGTATGCAGGTAAAGAAGCTATCCATTCAATCACAGCATGGATCAGAATTAAACAGAACAGCTGAATAGCACGTTTGAACCACTGCATATAGACACAAAGAGCAAATAAGTTATACAACACGTAAGGCAAGTTGTCAATTAACTTTAACAAAATCCCTACAAAGAAACAATACAATAATCTGTCTAAAAACGACATGATGTGAGCTGTCTGTTTTAATCCCTGAGCAAGCTGGAATTCAAACTATTTAGACAATCTATCAGAATTCTGGTTGTGCCGCAATCGTGTCCCACGTTGGGTGCCAATAAATCTGTCGTGGTTTTGGACAGATTGGCCAATCAGAACGACGGATGCACACACACACACACCCCACCCCCCCCGAGAGGAGAGGAAGAGATAAAGAGATTTATGAGTTTAGAAAAACTNGTAAAAATCACAAAAAGTAAAATTACAAAACAGAAAATTTGTTCTGTTTTACCTCAGACCAGGACAGGATTTAATTGTAGTGCAGGGGAACAGCAATTAGAAAATATTTCTTTACACACATTTTTCAGTCCATTCTCTTTAAAAAGGGTTTAACTAACAAATTTTACTTAGTATGTATTCTATGTTCTTGTGCATGTTTGGGCAAATGCTTACGTGAATAGTAGTATTTCAGCTGTTACCATCCGTTAAAAACGCTGTATCATACTGGGCTGCCAGTAACAAAAGCCTAGAAGAATGGGTTGGAATCACCAAAGCATAGTGGTTTTCCTTGTTTGGAAAGGATAATGATTTATTTAAAATGAGATTACACTTCTTAATTGCTGCAGGTCATAAGAAATCTTGATTAGGAAGCAAGTTCATTTCCTTAAACACCCCAACAGTTGTACAATATTTCTTATTCCAAATGCTGATGATAATGGATTTGCTTCACATGAATATAAAACTTTTTAGTTGGAGCTCAGTACAACAGTGTAGGTTTAATACGGAAAAAGACAACAGTGTCTTGTACTATATAATGCTAATAACTTATGTATGTTTATGCATGTGTGTATGGAGCAGAGAGCTCATGGGACGTTCGGTTTTGCTCTGCACGTGATCTGAGCCAAGATAATTACACATTCCCATTCTAAACACTATGTGTAGGTAGAACATATACTTGAAAATTCCTAAGAAAAATATCTGTAAATAACCTCAGATTAACCAAGTTAAAAAAAACAAATTTGCAGTCCACCACTTATGCCAGATTTCAGATCATGTTCTGGAAAAGTACTGGGAGCATCTGGCCATAGCATACGTTCTTGTAATGGTGAGCTCCAGTCTGGACAGGGTGCCTTCAACACAGTGCCCAATTTATCCGTTAGGAGTTGCAAGATCCAGCCCCCAAAAGCAGGCTCCTATCGGGCACCAAAGTGCTAGAAACTGATTCCTGCTTCACCGTTACATTAGAGGATAAAAACCCACCACATGAAGCAAGGATTTGAATGATAAAAGGATAGGGATGTGTTCTTCCTATGGAATAGCAATGAGTACTCCGCTATCTGTTGCTTACACTCCTGGCGGTTACAGCTTTTAACAGCTTCTGCTGTGCTATGGCAGAAACAGTTCCTCCTGAGAGTGCCCAACACCTTTATTCTGAACTTTGGGAAAGGATCTGGTATACTTCAGACAAATACATTAGATTTTTTTGCCTTATTTTTTTACTATACAGTGTCAACTCATCTGAAACTAGAATTATACTGTATCTGCACATACAGCCAACGCTAATTTGATCAAAGTTTTGCTTGATTTGTGATAATTGAATCAGCTGTCACAAGTGGGAAAATACTTAAAATTGCTTTTAGGAACTGTAATTTCTTGCAGGCTTCAGTGAAAATTCCAGGAGTCAAGCATTCTAGATACTGCTTAACAGGCTCCAGTAGTGCACAGTGGAAATACATGTGTTCAGGTTGCCAAACTGCACCCCCATTACAGAGGGGAGAACATTGCATTTACACAAAATATATCATTGAGACAGTTCGCTAGGGATTTTTTTTTTCACATCGGGGGAAACCACAAAACTAAAGAAATTATATAAATTTTTACTATTCTACACAAGAAGATCATTAAGATAATTAATGAGACAAATGTCTGAGAAAAAAAGAATGTTAAGATTCACAGTACCCGAGAAAAATGCAATTAAAAACCTCCAAGATATGCCTAACTTGCAGCTTCTATGACTGACAAAGCAGCTTCCGACAACTCTTCTAATCCTTACCTTGTATCGTACCCTCCACCACCAGCCACAATAAACAGGCCAAACATTGCACTACCTTTGATTTATTTGGCTATAATAAACTGAATCAGTGTAAACTGCTTGTGGGTGACATTCTTTCTCCTTTCTAAAACATTTTTTTATCCCAGTTCCATCCTTTTTCCTTTACAGTAACTTGGTGGAACCTGCAAGCCCTGGAGGAGTTGTTATTTTTCAGTGATTAAAAAAAATTGGCAGAAACAATATGAATATGTATAATTTTGGGGGGAAGAGGAAGATCATACCTGTGATAAGAATTCTTATCTGGTACTAAGTAAGGTTTAGGAAAGGGGCTGTTTATACTTTAGCACAAAATCACTTTGAGCACTCTTGTGATTGGGATCACGCTTTGCATTAGCATTGGCATCCAGCAGCAAAATAGCACCAGCATATAACAAAAATATAATTTAACAAGACATAATTTAAAGCAGCAAAGTCATGATCTGGCAAGAAGTGCATGAGCTTCAATAAGTAGATGTATTGACTGTTATTTGTTGGCATCTGGGGTCAGTGTCAGTGCCTTGCCTGTTCATCTCTGGCCACCTGGGTTCCAGAAGTGTTTATTCGAATTGCAAGTGAAAATAAGTGGTGATTTTTAGTTTCTAAATGGGTGATAACTGTATAGTTTCTTACTGGGAGTGAGTTTATGTATGCCTGGTAGCTGCTGGTTCAGAGAGCTTCTAAGGGCAAAGTAACACCGGGTGCTGGGTGTCAGAAGTGAGGTACGTTGGCAGTGCTACCTGAAGCCTACACAGTGATGTTGTAGCCACAGACTTTTCTTGACAACAAAAGCCCTAACCTGTTTTTTTCCAGTCAGCGTCCCAGTCAATCTGTAAATGGAGGAATGGAGCCAAAATATAAGACAGTTCTAGGTCTACAAGAGGCACAAATGGAGTGCTAAATTCTTATGTGATGCAAATGCTCCTAACATAATACGCACCAAGCTATGGTACAGTATGAACTGAAATATCTAGATATATAAATCCCTCAAAGGCAGACTTTGCAATGGAAATCATGGCAGAGCTTTAGCTACAGAAGCGCTTCTGGGAACCATTATGTAATAATGTCATAATTGTAAAACCTCTTACTGAATATAAAGCAATAGGTTTTGTTTGTTTTTAAATGGATTGAGGTCCTTAGAATTTTATTAAATTGTATCAGATTAGACTCAATATTTCTTGCATTTCGCGGTCAACAAATGTCAGTGCTAATTTAAGTGATGGCGTCTAAATAAAAATTGCTGTTGGCATCTGTAGTGATTAGGAATTCCCATTATATGACTATGGAAAATAAGGTGTTTTTCACACTGTTTTCCATGCAAAGTATTGACTAGGATATAGAAAAGACAAGAACAAAGAGATCAGTGTTCTGGGGGAACTGTACCACTGACTGATAAGGTTTACTGACACGTAGGCAGTGCAGGCTTGTTAAAAGTGTGGGTTTTCTTTCCTTTTCCCGTTGATAGCTTAGTGACAGCCTTTACCAGCTTTGTGTCTGAGGATGTGCAGCCAATAAGGTTTTGTTACCCTGGGCTGTGCAGCAATCTGTAGGAAACCATGTGCCATCCCAATGTGAACCAGAACTCTCGCCTGTTACCTCCTGCGATGAAATCCATGATTCTCCTTCCTCCAAGCAAAAGAAGGTTAATCAATTCCAAATGGATAGCAGTTATTCTTTTGAATGGAGAAAGAACAAGGAAAGGAAAAGGAAAAATGAGCACATTGATCAGATAAGTTTAAATGGCTTACATTTTGCAAAATACGGCTAAATACTGAAAAAGTAGAAGAAACCAAAATTCAAATTATATTCCTGATCTCTTCTGCATGCCCAAAACCTTTAAATCTCTCATGTTCCCACTATGAAGGATGCTATTTATCAATGAGGCCCTTAAGAGATAAACCTTAAAAATAAGTGCTTTTCTGTGTGTTTGTGATTTTTATGTAGAGGGGAATATTAGTAGTCTTCCGTTTGGTCTTGGGAAGCAACTTCTGTGTGTGTAAATTTGTCCCATCTATTTGTCATGTCATTGGGGTCTGGTTATGAGGTTTGTTGTTTTGTTTTGAGTTTGGTTTTTTTAATTTCTAGCAGTTTTCATTAGAGTAAACTATAATATAATATGGTCTGCAGCATATAAGCAAGCATCCAGAAGTTAAGCTGAGATCCATGTCCTTGACTCACATAACATTCTTAGAGGTGACTCGTTAACTGTCTTGTTTATGCAGTCTTCAGGTGTGTCGCTGCAGGGCTTACAGCCTCTGTAGGAGCCTCTGAGATGGAGGCAGAGCCTGAGAAGGGATGTGATGTGTGGTGGCTGGGCTTTTGTGTCCCTCTGAATTCCAAAAGAGGTGAAAGACTGATACAAATGTCACTGCATGGAGAAGTGGGCTGAGAACAGTTCCTCCCTGTACTTTCCCGGAGTAAAACACGACTCCTTACCCTCAGTGGGCCAAAAGGCTCTCAGTATTAACGCCTAACCACAAGGTAAAGGAGTTTGTCCCCCCCATGCTGGAATACACCTTGGGTCCCTGGTGCGTTCTGTGAGCGCTCTGTTCCAACAAGGTGTCAAAGCAGAGTACTGATACTCTGTGGCAAATGAGCTTAGTTGTCTTATTCCCAGGTCAAAAAATTCTGTCAATGCTTTAACTGTTTCCTTTGGCAAACTAAGAGAATAAATGGAAAAGGGCATGAAGATTGAAAGTGTTATGATCTAGAAGTGTTTGTGTAATAGGAAACAAAGGTATGTAAATACAATGTACCTATTTCTTCCTCCTGTAAAATAGTGTGGGGTTTTGTGAGAGAGATGCAGTATTTTGATTTTAAGAACTGCTAAGCCAGCTTTTTTCAGAAGCCTTTACTTTATACGCTGTGTAATAATGTTGTTATTATTTTAAATTTACTAGATCAAAGATGGCTCTTTGTCACTAGTACAAGTTTGCCAAACCCTCAGCCTTACATATAACTGGTTTTATAGGTACTAGACAATGTCACTACAGCTGCCAGGTGACTGGGAGAATGTAGGTGTCCAATAAATGGTTCAGCATAAATATTCACCAGACATTTTCCTGTGAAAGATTAGGATTTTATGAAACCACCTAGATTCAAAAAGAACCCTTAGACTATTAAAAAGAAACAAGCATACTTAAAACACATTATTTCTTCTAAAGTGTAGTTAGTCCGATTGAATTTTCTCCAGCAACAAAGAGCATTTGAGAACACTCCTTACTTTTCCAGCTAGTTCACAGCAGCTCCACAGTTAATTCCTAGGCATGGTCTGCAATTTCGAGTGACACCACTAATTTTTTTTTTTTTTTTACCACAGATGTGATATTCTGCTTCAATAAAAAAAGACCCTTTAAGAAATTTCCAAGCAAATTGTTTAAAAATATGAGTGACTTCACCTTTGCTTCCCAGTCTTCTCTCCATCTGTTGCTGAGTTAGAGTATTTCTGGTACTCTTTTTTGTTTAGAGTTGTATTTGCTAACCTTTAGACTTAAAGTCACTTTTAAAAACTAAAGTTGTATCAGAAAAAGTTTCCTGATCACTTGATCGTAGTAAGCTATGGATGGATAGATAGATAGATAGATAAAAAAAGAAATTGGTGACCACAGTAATTATGCACTTATATGTGTGCATTAATCTACACTGGCATGTGCACTGGAAGCTCTTTCCTTAATAGCTTCAGAGTAATAGTGTCACATTCCATTTTTTACAAGGCCAGATACAAATTAAGCTCTTGACAAAAAGGTTTTCACAGAGGTGACTGATGATTATTTCTAGACTCTGTCACCAACTGTAATAAGCTTTTACTTGTTAATTGTGGCCCTACAGACAGAAGCAGATGCCAAGCTTTCTGCTAAAGATGGTATCAATCTCATTCCCTTTGACTTTTCTTTTTATATTTTTCTCATTTATTGTTAACAGCTATTTATTGGAACCATTTTTAAAATAATCACACTCCCAAAGAACTGCTAAAAATCTAATGAGACTGGCAAAAAGATCCCATCCAAAGTCTATTAAAATTGGTAGAAAGAAAATTTCCTAAATTTCAGGTGTTTATGGATCAAGTCTTTCCAGCAGGACTGATTCTGTATTTTGTTCGCGTGATTCTTAAGAGTGAAGGGAAGTTACCCACTTAGATCCATCCTTTCAGAGAAAAGATGAGTCCTGGTGTTACCTCCCTCAGCCATCTCTGAGCCAGGAGAGCACCCTGCATCGGCCATAGGGCCTAAAAACGCGTTACCTGTTAACATCTCAGCAAATAACCAAAATCCTGCTCTTGTGCTGCTTGTTTTTATGGTTTCTGTTGTTCTCTTTCCTATTTTAGGGCAATAAAATGTGGTGGGAAAAAAGCATAGTATGGAAAAATGAAGACTGTAGAAAAAGATTGCTTGTAATAAAGCCATTAGTTTTAAGCATTGCAGACATTGGGGTTTGTAATGTGGGCCTGCAGCCCCAGCTGCCTTGTGAATTCAAGATGGACTCAGCTTGGAGACTCTGGAAAGATGAAAAATTGCTTTAAGCATGTTCCTTTGCCCTGCATTTATTCCTGACCCAAAGACATTGGAAAATATTATATCTTTAAATAGCTCTCAATCTGAATAGCAGCTTATATGGTAGTTATTTCACATTGTCAGGTGTGTTCCTAAGATCATCGGCACTATACTTTGTCTTGGTAAATTGCAGATTAATGTGCTGTTTCATTAAACAATTTTCATTTAGGTCACTGGTACTGATCAGCAAGTGTCCGAGTCAAGCTTGGGTGAGAGGAACATGACCCTGGACTTCAGCACGCAAGGTGAGCCCAGCGTTGTGTTTGTCTACTTGAGAAAGAGGTAGTAGGGTTTTTGAGTGGACTTTTCCTTCTCATCTGCCCCTCCCAGTCGAGAAAGAATGATTTGCTTTTAGATTGTTCGTGGCAAAAAGAACCTTTTCACAGCCATAAACTGGTGTGGCTGGAAACGCAGAGCAAATGGAAATGCAGAGGAGAGTTTTGCTCAACAAAGCGCGCTCAATAAAGCCCTCTGAGGCAGATACGGCATCTGTGATTTCTCTTTGAAGAGTCATGCACACAATGGGCAGTTTGTTTCACGTTGTCAGCAGCCATGGGTGCCTTCCTGATTGTCCATGTGCCTTCTCCATATAGTAGTTTCCTGCGTGGCTTACAGCAGCCTCAACAGGAAGCTTTGCTGCCTGAAGCGTAGATGTTGTGAATGCAAGTAGCTAAGTGGCAGCACAGAGCCTCTTTGCTGGAAGTTCAGAAGTTACTAGAATAGGTCTCCTTACTGTATCTCTTGGTATGGAGGGCTTTTTAAACGCTACAACCTCAGTGGATCAGGGGATGTTGAGCAGTTGGTATGAAGTAATTATTTCAGTAAAACTTCCATTAAATATTTTTCCCACATCACGTTGTATGGTATCAATGAATAGACTGGCAGGCGTTCTCGGTTAGTACGGTTATGGGCAGAGAGGTGTGGGCAGAGTGGTCCAAGAAATAGAAACAGTCGTCTCTGGCCTGGCATCTAGAACGGGACCGAGAGCCAAACAGGTTAGTGAGGGGCATCTCTTCCTACGCACACAGAGCATCTGTTCTCTGAAGGAGGATTTTGGTTTCCAGAGCCGGCAGTGGTCACCTTTAGCTACTGCTAAATATATTTTTTTTCTTAAAACCCTGGTGTTTGACAGCTGCAATGGAGTGTGACAACAGAAGGTGACTAGTTTTTATGGGCTCTGTCTACAGAGCTAGTTCCTAAAGTTCGTGAGTACATGTGGACTTCACATCCACATATGAAAGTCATTTTAAGGCCAGTGATAGAGCTTTGAGTTCTGGGAAGCAGTGGACTAGCTCTCACGCCAGGGATTTGACACTCCACGTTGTGCTGTGCACACGTGAAAGGGGGGAAGTAGGCAGGTCCTCAGGTATGCTTTCTTTGTGTAAAATTGGTCAGCTGTCACCATTCCATGTCTTTTGAGCAGTGATTGCTTCTCGTCTGCTTCAGGCCTCTCCTGATGTAGTACCAGAAAACCCAGGCCAGTGGAAGAGTAGAATAGTAAGAAGCTGCAGAAATACAGTTTAAGGGCCTTGAGTCCAGGTAGCAAATGGTACAACCAACCACACTCTAGTTACCAGTTACATTGAATCAAACCAGTGAGAGTTTGGACAGTGAAGATCTGTGCTCTGAAGACAGGCATAAACTGGATGCTTTCATTAATCCACACAAACTTTATCGATATTTCAAAGCTTGAGTTAAGGGAATATGTCGCAAAGAATCACCTAACTAGGTAGAAAATATTTGGGGACTCATTACACATACAAATGGTCCAATAAACCACTGCAGCTTTGCACCTACCACAAAATAAATGGTACATATTTTGCATTTTTAGCATAATGTAGCTGTATAGCTGTATTTCCATTATTGATTATTATGTCCTTTTTGTCAATGTTATGATTGCCTTGTAAATGTTACAAATCTATTTCCTGGAAGCCCCAAAAGAAAATAGTTGTGATTAATTTTATGTAAGAAGAAAATGTCCTTCATAAAATACAACCTCATGAATATTTGATTTTCATTTTGGTAGTTATTTTTCCTATACTGTAGAAAGCTTTCTGCTTCCTAGTCCCCAAAACATGGGAGCTCTTATCCAACATTCTCTAATTCACTAAAAGATCCTATTTTTCTGTTCCTAAACAAAACAGTTAAAATACATTTGTCCCATCAATATGGTTAGCAACAGCTGTTATGCAAAAAAGGGCATCAGAGGCTGTGCTGGATAGAATTCTGTGATCTGTATTTTGTAAATATTTTGATCTTAGATGTAGGACTTTAAGAAATTCCAGTCTGATAGGGGAAAAGCGTTGTCTATGTTATTGGAGCCTGGAGAGTGGAATATCTAGTTCTATTTTCTTTATTTTTGACATGACTTTGGGAATAATGCAGAGCCAAATGCTTATTTTCATACAAGGGGCCATTTTCATCCATAACATATATTTGTAGACATGACAGAGGAAGTGATAACACTCTCAATTTTCAATACAAAGGGCTTCAAAGATGATGTGACCTTGCACGGAATGTTTAGCTTCTATCTGAAGTGCCTGTCTCGGGTATTTTGTGTGCCAGAGTTGTTATATGATGGTGAATTCTAATTTGTAAAGAACTTGGGTATCTGCTTCAGGAAAGTGATGATTGATTAGAAAGTGTTAGGTGCAGAGCTAATATTGACAGGAGGGATAGGGTTTAAAGCGTTCAGAGACATGTTTTTTCAGCATTTGTGTGAAGTTTTACTTTCAATCTCTCACTGTTCTCCAGAGAAACAAGTTGTGAAAGAGCTGTTCCTGACCAAATGTAGTCACAGATAATACTGTGGTATCAGTGCTCAACGTGCTTATTAGTTGAAGAAAATACTTGAGGGCAGCACAAATTGTCTTTCCTGAAGGACACTAGAAACCAGTAAACGACTTCAGTCTTTTTTCCTTTGGCATTCTGTCATCTGAAAGCTTTTGAGTAATTACTGATGTACTTGCCAATCCCTCAATTTGAGTCAGTGTATTGAAAACAGGGCGGGGGGGAATGGGAGAGGGGCAAGAAGTCTTTATTTTTCACTGAATCTCTTGTTCTGCAGTTTCTGCTGAGAGTGCTTCTTTGATGGTCTCCGAGGCTGTTGATATCCCAGACCGTAGCTATTCCTCCGAAGACCTTTGTTCGCTGGAAGTTCAAGGATCTCTCCATTCTACAGATCTTTCTCCCTACTCTACAAGCCCCAAAGGGGCTACGGAGCAGAGCTGCAGCGCCCTGGATTGCAGCACCCGCTGCAGGTTCCACAGAGCTTGCTTGGAGGGTGTTCCTCATGAGGATGACAGTTCCCACGGCCGGGCCTCTGCAGACAGGTCTCAAGGACACGGAAAGAACTGTGCCCACAGCAGGTCCTTGGACTGTTCCTCAGAGAATTTCAGCCCCTCTGAAAGAGAACTGCAGCGTTCTGCTCAAGGGAGCAGTGTCACACCCCCGCTGAAGCAAAAGAGAATCTGCTGTGCAGACTTCAGCCAGCCTCCTCTCCCTTCCCAGACCTCTCCCTCGTTTGGGCCTGCAGATACTTCATCATGTGTGAGCGGCCACGAGAGTGCTGTCCGACAGCATCACATTGCAAAATACAGAATTTCAAATATAGTCCGATCAACTAGTGACCCTGTATCATGTTCGTCTTATACAGAAGGTAGGTGTAGTACCACGAGGCTGATGGAGCTTGGAACAAATGAGCTGTACGTGATTTATGCAGCCGTTGGTGCTGCTGGAAACTACGTGAAACGTTCCAATGAGGGCTGACTTATGAATGAAGGCTTTAGTGCATTTTTTTGACTTGAAAATTTGTAAGGAGAATGGAAATAAGAAAAATGAAATCAGTTCTGGCTTTTCTAAATTGTACCAGCCTTTCTGCACTGCTCAGAAAAGCATCTCTTGAGTAGATGCTTCCACCTCTCTCTTACTATTGAGAACTATGGACCTGAGCGCATACATGGGTCTGTTTAGGAAATGATTAACTGAGCTGTCATCCTTGCAGTACAGCAGGTTGTGTTTCCTGAAGGTGACACTGACATTGACAGTGCTGGTGTGTGTCAGAGACAGGCAGAGTGTGGCTGTAGTGACGGGTTGGAGTGTAGGGTGGAAAGTTTTAAAGGACAAAGAAATGAAAGATGAGGCACGTGACAAGATGATGAGCTTTTGACTGTCATGGATAACCGTCTTCTGCTATGAATCTCCTTTAGACAATTAGGGAAGAAAAGAGGAGACGTTGTTAGCTGAAGAGTGTATCATCATAAAAATCTGCTTGTTAGTGGAAAAGAAATGTTCGATTTAGAGAATGGCTCTATCAAATAATAGCAGGAATGTAGAACTGTCAGAACCATTTGAAAAGTGCAGGTTTTGCAAAAGGATGTAAGCTGTTTAGAGAGATTCAAAGGGGTAACGTGGAGAAGTGGTTTAAAAGTAAAGATTTAAAAGCTTTTTTAAGATGTCATAGATTGTGCTGTTAGAGGTTTGTTCACTGGGCTTTCTAAGGGATCTAAGGAAGGATCCTGGGACTAGCTCAAAACAGAAGTAGTCAAAACACTGAAATAACTGGTTTAATTTAGGAAGATGATGTGTTAGTTCTGTTACGCTTTTTGCATTGTTACTCTGTTTCTACGAATTTCAGAGACCTCATGCTTAGCTCAATAACTGAATGTCTTTTACCTTTAGAAATCTAGCCTCAGCATCCTCTCCAGGAAAAGTGAATCTTTAGTCTGCATTTATTTTATGAAAATTACTTTGCTAGGATAGACGTGCTGTGAAGCTGCTCTGCAGACAGTAAGAGGGAATTTCTGAATCCTTTCTACTGTGCCGAAGACAAGAACAGCCCATTCTCTTCTGGATCATGCTCTGCAAGTTTTCCGTGTCATGCTCCATATGCTTTTGGAGTAGTGTTTTAGAGAGAGATTACTGTAGGCAGCCGTACCGACGTGTTTGAGCTGACTGCTGGGACACCTGCTAGAACAGATGCTCTGCCTTCATTTTTAACATGACCTAAATACAGCCATCATCTTTTTGTAGAAGTGGCAGGATGGGAGTTATTCTGACTAGTTCCCAAGTTCTTAGCCCTACATGAGCTGAGGGACACGGGATGAACGTTGCTGAGATGTAAGTGGTCTTAGCAAAGATTGTAATAAGGGAGCAGGGATGGTTCTAGAGATACTGATATCCACACAGCGGGGGGGGAGCAAGAGCAGAAGTAACTCAGAGGGATGTGTTTGTGCTGGCCTAGTTTGCCCGTCTTTTGCTGCCTACAGAGATGCCTTAAAATGAGATCAAGAGAAGCGCTTGAGTCTAGCTGTTTGTATTTCTTCCATTTAGATGTTTGGCTAACTACAGTTTGCAAAATTTTACTCTCAGAAGGTTTTCACAACTTCACTTCCCCTTCCTCTACTTTTTGTTGCACTTTATTTGGAAATCATACATAGGTTAGAAGCAGCACAGTTCTAATAACATGTACCAGCTGTTTGCAGCAGCCCCAAAGCTTGTTTTTCCTAAACTGTGACACACAACTGAAGTTCTCTGTAGTCTTTATAACTTTAAAGAGGCATTTGATCTAGATTTTTCATGACTGGCTGTTGGTATTCACTGCAGAATTTAAAAATACATCCACAGAGTTAAATGATAGGCAAAGGTAAAAGGAACTGACTGAGCTTCATCAACTTGCAGAAGAAAAAAGTGTTTGGGCTTTTTTTCAGTAACATACACTTTTTAAAAAAATCACCCTGGAGCTGAGGAACTGGTCAAATAGACTGACCATGTGAAAGGTAGAGCTGTAACTGTATATTGGTCACACTAAAGCCTCAGGTAAGAGACATAGTGCGGATTTTAGAGAACTGAGGGATGGGGGAGCTTCAGGTATGTTCACAAATGGGAAAATACAGTGGCCATATTGGTGAGGGGGGTGTTGGTTTTGTCTTAGGACCTGGTCTTTCTACTTTAAGAAAAACCATTAATTTCATTTCTGATTAACCTCCCTATATGAGTCAATGAAGAGATTTAGAAGCTCAACCTTGGTGTTTACTGCATCAAGTTTTTTTTAGATGGGTCTTGAATGTGACTGTGATTGCACTGTACATGGTTTGGAACGTAAATTATTTGACACAGGGATGTTGCACGTGTGCAATAACATAGTGACACAACAGCAGTGAGATCTAATAAATTACTAATCTGGGAATTTTAACGCTGGCGTAACGCTCTGGGCTTTTTAGATCAATAAAACACAATTCATGTGCTTCAAGCACGTCTTGACGTGATGGGGTCTTTATGGTATGTGTAGTCAATAATTCTCCCATTAATCTTTTAATGCTGACAGTGAGCTTGTTTACTTCTTTTGAAATATCTGTCATTCCTAGTAGAGAAGTGTTGGATGAAAGTTTAGTTTAATAGGTGCCTTTCTAGTCACAGTGTAGTCCCTGGACTATGTAAGTACGGTGGGTTCACATAGAATCTCTGTAAGAAATAGTTCCCTCTTACAAAAAAATTGCACGTTTTTCTGTCTGTTCATTACAGCAAAGGAGGGCAAAAACAATTTCTAGCACTGATGTTTGTTACAATAAACTGAATTTATAATCAAATATGATAGACTAGGTGGCTATATCAGTTAAGTGCCTGAGTGATTATTGTAGTGGCTGTCTTCCAGATAATTCAGGATAATTTCTAGTTGCATAGTTTTGCCTGTGCTGCGAGTACATTAAGCAGGATAATAATGAGTGGGCAGACAGAACCTCTGAAGTGTCTCCTCTTAATAAGCATGTCATGATTCATGTGTTGCAGTACTTTGGCATAATAAAGCAAATTAAAGACAGAATAGAAGCTGTCTCTCTTAACTTCTTGCACATTTTCTATGTTTGTAGCATCTTACATTTGTTTTCCTTCATTTAATTATTCACTCTACCAGAGAGGATTATACCAGCTTTTCATTATAAACTTTCCCTGAAGTTATGGAAGAAAACCTCTTCTAATCTACCTAGAAGTTCAAAACAATTTTGAGTCTTGGAAACAGCTCTAAACAGCCTTACCATAAATGTGAGGGATTATTCCATCTTGACTGTCACAGGCTTGAAATCAAAAGACTGCAGTGGTAATTACAGTATGGTGTGATCTCATTGTCATTGATCCTTGTGCTGGCATCCCAGAAACTTCTCACTGGCAGGCAGCGATGGCCAGAGCTGTTTGTAGATGCTCTGTAACCACTTGTTAATTACCTGTTAATTTAATCAGTGGTGGATAGCATTTTTCCCGCAAAGAATTAGAATATATAAAAAAAGGAGGTAGAAATATTGAATGTTGCTGTTTTTTTAGAAATGAGAAGGATTAATCTTTCTTGGTTTTCCCATTTTCTTAGGTAAACTGTCTGACAAGGAAATACAGGAAAGTCCGAGATCTGCCCCTAGCAGGGAGCCTTCCCTAGCTTCAGTGCTTAGGCCTGATACATGTAGGATTTGATACCCGTGTAACGCAGAGGAAACCATCCAGCGGGAACTGTATCTTTCTAGTTGTATTTATTTAACAGCTTAAAGGACGTTTCTGCGTATTGTACCTTCTATTTATGAATGGGCGTCTTGAAAGTAGTACTACTTCTGAGAAGTTTCATTCTGTAAAGGAGAAAAAAGATTCCAATGTATTTTTCCTTGCTTTGGGCAGGAGGTGGCAGGGGTTGATTGCGCTCTTTCTGTCTCTCTCTCTCTGGTTAAAGGTGGTAATTGTGCCTGGAC
The DNA here is from genome assembly GCA_013400135.1 of Rhinoptilus africanus. Classification (NCBI taxonomy): domain Eukaryota; kingdom Metazoa; phylum Chordata; class Aves; order Charadriiformes; family Glareolidae; genus Rhinoptilus; species Rhinoptilus africanus. Next base: position 508,726 of record VXBO01009505.1, read on the forward strand.
TCCTCTATGTAGCTGTCAAGATGCAGGAATATCTCCAGCTGCATTAGAAACAGGTGAGGACCGGTTTTCTACAGCAGGATTATAAGGGGTTTCTTCTTTTGTTTTAAAAATAATTAAAAGTTTCTGATAGAGAAAGAAGCTCTAGAAAATTTGGGGCAGAAAAATTACTTACTGACAGCAGCATACATATATGATGTATGTTGCTGATGGAACCAGCCTCTGAATGAAAACAAATGCTGTGAATAAAGTCCTCTGTTTTAGTTTAGCATTTTTGCTTTCTCTGTATTTCTTACTAATCTGTCTTGATTACTCACTGCTTGTTAATTTTGAGGCCTAGAAATACGGGGAACTTTATCCTTAAAGCTTGGGGAGGGGATGGGGCTAGGCCTAAAACATTCTGAGTTCGTATGTACGCTGAGTAGCTGGTGTTTCTCCTTACCATTAATGTCAACTGAAGTTCCTGAAAGTAGAGCTAACAAAAATGTTTATGATTCACGAAGTACTTTAATTACCCACCTACTCATCCTAAATGCAGTCCTTCTTGGTCACGGGAAAGAATCTTGCTCTTGACCCCTGGTTAAATACCCTTCTGCAATGTTTCCTTGATTGCATGTTTTTGTTACTCTTCAGAAAAAACAGACATTTTATGACAAAGTAAAAATATTTGTGACAATATTTGTTTTGCCTTTTTTTCTTTCTTTTTTTTTTTTTTTTTAACTTATTACTTTAAAGATATTCTTCCCCCCCTTTTTTAGTTCCTGTTTCTGGTTCTCATATGGCTGCCTCTGCTTGTCAGCACTCTTTGAGCAGTTTCCTACCAACTGGAAGACAGAGGGATACAAGGAAAACTGATCTGCACCTAAAGCCAAAGGCTTGGCACGCAGCCTCAAAAGAGCGACCGCACTCTTTAGTGGACCTTAAGGCCTATAAAGACACAAAAATTTTAGTGGCAAAATTTTTGGAACATTCAAACTGTAATCTCCCTCCAGAAGTACGTCACGTAGTGAACAGCATACGATCAGTAATAAAATCTGATGAGAGACACATGGAAGAAGCCATCTTCAGTGCCAACGTTATAGACCAGGTAGGCCATTTCAGTTCCAAAGGTTTGTTCAGCCGTGACACATGTACCTTATTTAAATGTTTTTACAGTCCTGAGTACTTCAGACAATTCCTACGAAAGTTCTTTTATAGCAACATGGCTTTAGTGAGAAATAATTAATATTTATTGAGTAACAATGCATTTTACTCTGAAGCACTCGTAAACGCATTTAGAATACTTCAGCCAGACCCAGCAATATCCTGGCAGATCCATAGGGAACTGCTAATTACACATTGATAATCGACCTTTCTTATTTCCAGCTTTTTTCTGCACCTGTTGACTGTTCCATACGTGAATTTGTGTTTATATATGGGGACACACAGAACTGACCCGGATCTGTTGTTTCTTCAGGCAAAAGTATTTTTGCTACTAGCTGAGAAGGGTGGGCAGGCAATACCGACAGGGCACAGTGCAGTCACCCTTACTCCTGGCTAGAAGAATGATAATGACACATTACCAAAATAATTTTAGTAGGTTTGGGGATTGTTACTTTTTTTCAGACAAAACCCATTATTAAGTAGTGCAAGTCCAGGGCATCTCAGCAATCTACTTGAGAAGTCACAGAATTTTTGTAAATTGTTGTATAACTCAGATTTGTGAAGCAGACTGAGTTCTGTTAACACCAAAATGGTTGTTTACCAGGCTCGCATGGTTTTAGTTCTCCTCCACTCTCAGCAAGCTAATGAAGCAGCTCTTTCTCCTAAAAGAAACAGATTAGTTTAATTTGCTCCAAACTTGTATTTGTCCATTCTAAGGCCAAGCTGCCGCCTTTTTCACAGGTTTCCTTTTCATTCACACAGAGGGAACCAAACACTTGTTTGCACCTCGGTGGGCTGAGCCCCAGATTGACACCTCTCGGGCCTGGCTCTGCCTTCCAGCCGGGGAGCTGGAGGAGCAGGGAGTCGCTGGATGGCTGCGGGAACACATGGCTCCTCTGGGAGAGGTCCTGCACTAGATAACCTATGTGAAATGATACTCAGGCACTGAAAATTTAAATGAACGCATCTCTTACCCTGTTTTCACCATTTTTCCTTCTCCATTCCTGCCCTTTCACACAGGTAATTACAAGTTCCCAGCAGAATGTGAATACCTCTAGAAAGCGACTTCAAGAAGATCTTCACCTTCAGAGCTGTGGTGCTCTGAGCTCTCACGTGGCCTTCTTACGTCGGTCCCGTATCACTCGCAGCTTAGAGCGGGACAGGCCTCACAGTTTAATTGGAGTTTGCCGGGAGACCATCCTTTGATAATATTCGCAGGTATGTTATTCCAGCAAAGAGAAATAAGGAAGAAACAAGGATGGGAGAAATACCAGTAGTGGATGACTTTAAAAGGAAAAAATCCTTTGGAATTCCACTTTTTTCCAACAGCAGGAGGAGAACACCTGTTTTTCTGAATGTAAATTTAAGCCCTGATTTTTGCAAAATTTTAACTGATTTATTAGTAAAGTCATAACAAATGTTTACCCAACCAGAAATGTGGCTATTTCACTGTACTTGCAGAAATGCTACTGATGCTGCCCAGCATTTCTTGAAAACTCTTGCGAAACCACCAGACACGGGCTGTACAACTTAAAAGTTGTATTTATTTAATGTACCTCAAAGTGTTTTAACTATGATCAGTGTTTTAATAAAAAGTATTTCTGGACTTTGCTTTTTTCAACAGCTGATTTGGACAGAAATGTAAAGGTGATTCATACGCACATACAGTGCTGCCTCTAATCCGTTTTTCCAGTGTCTTTCCTGCCAGGCTAACCAAGCTGCCTGATTCAAACTGCTCCCCCCCACCCCCCACCCCCAAATAGCTTGCCCTTTTAAATTCTAGTAAAGGCTGTGGTGTGGTTTATTTATTATTCTGAATGCTCATGAATTACAGGAGTAGCGTGCGCTATTGAAGAGTGACATTTAATTACTCTGCAAATTGTGACCAAAATATGCATTAGGGAAGAAGTCTTTGAAATTCTGTGTTTCCAAAAAACATATTTCACAAACTTTTTACAGATGCCAACTGACAGGAAGTTAGATGAATTTTTATCTAGCAGAGCCTTGAACATTTTTCCAAAAAGAACTGTCACTCCAATTAGTAGTTGTGATGACTGTATTATAAAGCATGTCCTTGTTGTTCAGCTGCATTTATGATTTATTTAACATTGATCTTACAAAAAAAAGAATTAATCAAAAAGTAATTATCACTGACACTAATTTGATTACCAGCATAAACACAGGTCTGCCAGCAACATCTTCCAGTGCAGGCTTCATCCTGGCTCCCTGAGGAAATTGGAAAGGCCTTAAACAAAAGGTTCTCATAAAGAACCTACCACAGGGTGACGTTTCAGGGTTTTAATTTTTTTGCAGCAGTGCTTGTCAGTAGCGCTAGTTTCCATTTGAGGTTTAATCATATACTGGTTTCATTTGTGTCACTCTGAGCTGGGCAGATATCCTGTGAAAAGGTCACAAAGGAGCATAGCTGAAGATGGGTAGTTTAAGTTTTACAGAATCATCCATTTCAGTGTATTTTAATTATCGTATGCTTCTGTATTGATGTGAAGTTACAGTGACATCCAGTGGCAACAAGGTAAGCTAACTGAAAGGAGCTATTCAGGATAATAATGATACACAAATTCCTAATTCAAGAGATTAATTCCTTTTTAAAAAAATAATCTGTGACCTTTGCAACTGCACTTAGATGAAGAATTAAATGATCTACTACTTGGATTTTTTTTTAATTACGTTAACTTACACAACAAACAAAATAAGCGAGCTTCCTTTATTATTTCAGATTTATTAGTGATGGTAGGTTAATTCTTTCCTAAGGTCAGTTGCATGCAACACACTACTCCGTGAAGTACAGTCATCTAAAGCTCTTTAGTTACTGCATGGTAAGGCTTCTTAAGTCACAGTGTATTTTCTTCAAGGCCTTGGCCAAAAAAAAAAAATCTAGACGAAAAGTTACACCAATTAACATTTATCTCATAAGGAATACAACTTTACTACTAGGGCTTTTTTATCTACACACATTCTAATACTGCTGATGGTGCTAGATTATTTGTCAAAACAATTTACATTCAGAACACATTGCCTTAGGAATAAGAATGCTTTATAAAAGACTGACCCAGGTAAGCATGGCTTTCCCGTTTTGAGCCAATATAAACAAAAATGTAATATGCAAAAATTAAAGAAAAAAAACCCCAGCCCAGCACATACATTACACAACCTGTGCAATAAGTTATCCATGAAACAGCTCTGTTAAATCATAAAAATCACAAGCATTAAAAATAAATATGTATCTAAATAAATATTTTGATTTTAATCTTGTGGCAATTATTCTTTATTTAGCATATGAAACACTTGTTACATGTTTATGTTCACACCTTGCCAAAGAGGTTACACTTGTCATAACAATACCAAGTACTACAGTGGTTTTCTTTATATTAGAGTCTAAAAGTTTTAACTGCACACATTCCTTTCCACTGAAATACCATCTATTCGGCACCAGTTTTAAAATTATGCAAAGCCACCAGTATTGGATCGCTTTATGGGACTGGGATTTTTTTTTAACTTGAGGCAGCCATAACTTGCTCTAATTGCTTCTCTTTGCCGTTTCCCACAGTCTCATTCATCAAATATTCACATTCACCATGTTATCAAACAAGACAGACGTACATACGTCACGCCACGTAAAGGTTACAAATAAATACGTTTTTAAGTTTTATGAGAAAAGAGTTTAGAAGATGTTGCAAAATACTTAAATGTTTTACAAAGATTTTTGTCAGTGATTATTGTCCTTGACCATCCTTCTTATCACTTTTTGGCAAAGAAATAAAAAGGAAGGAGAGAAAAGGCAGAGACACCTGTCTGTTCCTTGTTTCGGAGTCCTCAGGTCAGCTTCAAAGCCTTTCATTCATACAAAATACAAAATTCTCGTCAGCTATGAGGGCTTCAGCTTTGATGGAATCATTTAGTTCTTTTGCTGCACGAGTCACATGCTAGATGTACAGGGGTGTCTCTTGCCCGGTTAGAAGCCTGAACATGGCAGCTGGCATGGTCTTCATGTGAATCTGTCAATTGATTACAGAGAAATTAACAGAATTGTTACTAGTTCAACACAATCTGTGAGGCCCGGTTTGTCTCCCCCTGTGGTGTAAATGCATTTATTGTCCTGCTTCCTATAGATGTGAATGTTATCAAAGTTTCTAGTTCAAAATTCTCTTGTTCTAACAAGCTGGTTTGCTGTCTTTGCTTTTTTGTGTGGCTTTTTTTTTTTTTTTTTAAATGACAACAGGATGCAACATCATATCACTTAACACGACACCTAAGCACTTTCTTTTGTCACGCCCTACTCCAATTACAGCCCTTAAAAAAGAAGCAGCAGAAACCTCTCTGAGAAGTCATTCTGCTGTTCTGGTATTAACTGAACTTAGATCTTTCTTCTATCTTCCTTCCCTGTGGGAGTGTCATTTCATACATATTCTCTCCTAACTGGAGTATGATCCTCTGAACACAAAACTTCATCACCTGATGTTTAAATGCCAGTCCTTTGGTGGAACAGGTTCTGTCGTGGTTAGTGTACTTAGGGAGTGCTGAGCGTCAGGGATTTTACAGACTGACAGATCAAAGGCGATGGGTCATGAGAGCTGTACCAGAACTGCAGGAACAGCTGTAAGTCCCTGTCGGACAACGCAAGAGGAAGGAAGGTAAACTTTACTAAGTAGTAATGCCGACCCTCACCAGCCACACACTGCCTGCATATCTTGGGCTCTTCGTGCTGAAAAAAAAAGTTCTGTGCTGTCCTCATATCTTTAGTGAGATGTTGTGCAGCAAATCCATACCATAAAGGCATGGAGGTTCTATTGACAGCTACAGCTTTGTTCCTGCCAATGTGCATGTACCCTGTATTATTTTTCAGGTATCATTTTCCACAGGAAAACAAGTTATCTGTGATTTTTGGCAAAGGAACTAGTGGAAGATCTGGCCAGGGTGGTGTATCACTAAATTCAGTAGGGATTTTGATAAACTGGAAGATCTTGTTCATCCATTGCTGGTTCCTCTAAAAGTACCGGAGAGAAATGTCGTAATTGATTCCCAAGGTAAGTGGAAATGTTCCGTGGAAATGAAATGATTAAAATACATATCAATTTGAATCAGCTCTCTAAATATTTTTTCTATGGCAGATGCTGTCATGATAAGTCAAGAGACGTTTTCATAGTTAACAGGCTTGTGCAATTTCTTCCCTTAATTGATTGGTTTAATTCAAACAGTACGTTGAAGGTTCAGAATCGTGAAAAGTGGAAATCTTGAGTGGAAAAATGCAATGAATGTCCATCTAATTGTTCAAAAAAAGGTTCTGTTAATTGTTTGTTATTAGTGCTCAACTCCAATTTACTGAGGTGGTGGTTTAACACTATGTTAACACACACTTTTTTCAACTGAAACATATATTCTTTCAACAGTTTTAATTTATTGATGAAGTATTTGTTTTCTTACCTCTCCCACTGAATTAGACAATGCTTGTACTATCTTCTCATGAGCAGTAGCAACAACACTTTGTCCATTGATCTCAATAATACGATGTCCTACTCTTACCCCTCCCCTCTCAGCTATTCCGCCTCGCATCAAGCTGCAAATCTGCCAAGAGAAAGCAAAGTTTATTAAAGTTTAGAAATCTCATAATGTATCTATTACTAGGATTTAATACATATGAAGAAGTGGTGACACTGTAAAGATTCCAGAACATACTTATGGAAAGTATTAAGCAGTACTGTGAGTTTCTAAATGTTGGGTTGTGGTTGGTTTGGGTTTTTTTTTTCAAAATTTCTGCTATTAAAATTATTTTCATTCTCGTGGGCTGGGAACATATAAATACCTCACACAGTGATGCAGGTAGCAGCCATGCAAAAGAGTGGAGTTAGGGGGAAGAGAAAATTTTATGTACTGTCGGGATAGGAGAAGAAAATTATTTTTAAATATATCTGACTTTGCCACCTGGACTCTTTCTGCAAACTACCACATTATTCTTTCTGAATAACAGGAAATATAAAAGGTGCTAAAGTAAATATTAATCTAAAACAGCAACTTTTTCACATATATGGAAAAAAAATGACATAAAACTTAATTCTTAAGCCCGCACAAATGCTAATTTAGGCTGAAGGACAGGATGATGTCATATAGACATTCTATATTGAAAGCTGGCGATCTGTCAAGAGTCACAAAGATAAAGGGAAGATACGAGGAAAGATCTAAAAGACATAAGGAAGAAATCCTTTGCTGTGAGGGGGGCGAGCCCCTGGCCCAGGCTGCCCAGAGAAGCTGTGGCTGCCCCATCCCGGGAGGGGTTCAAGGCCAGGCTGGACGGGGCTTTGAGCAGCCTGGGCTGGTGGGAGGTGTCCCTGCCCAGGGCAGGGGGGTGGAACTGGACGATCTTTAAGGTCTCTTCCACCCAAACCGTTCTATGAAGTGTGCAAATTCTGTTTCTTTTTACAGGCTGTTCTCAGCGTAGTGAAGTACGACCACTTGTTTCCTGTGCCCCTCTGTCTGGAAAGGGGCACTCTGCTCTCCAGAGCCACTGCTTGTCTCCATGTTTTCCAGTGCTGCTGGCCCTAGGGAGCTTAGGATGAAGGCGGCAAGTCAGGCCCCTGCTTCAGCTGGCACCTGCGGGTACCAGTAGAGTTCCATTCACCAGGCATAGGCCCAGCAGGCACGGCTACTTAAATGCTACTTAAAATGCAACCTGCCCTACAGGCAGAAGAAAAATCTCAATCCAGAATGGGGAATTCAAAAGAATGTCTCCTCCTCAGCAACAGTACCTGCGCTGCAACAGGGCCCTCCTGACAGGCCAGAGAGCTGTGTACTGGAGAGAAATTGTTGGGAAATTATTTCAGAAGACTACGCTCATAAGGCGGCTAATGTGTAGCTTGAGTGTCTGGAACCAAAGCAGACATTAGCAATGGTGAGATTTACCTTTGCTTGGAGGAAAATGAGTGCTAGAACATCCAATGATGGCTGTTTCTGCAATTACTGTCAATGGTTAGAATCATATGACAAGTATTATTATTTGCTGGAATCTGGTAATTTGCTCAGAGCTAAATACAAGTATGATACGATGTGGCTTGTGTCCCAGTGAGTTTTAATTCAGAAACACAGTATGCGGGGAGATGGCCAAACTGGAACATACTGAAGGTGAAATGTTGTCTGTGGTTGACCAGAACCTTTTCTGTATGACAGTAACAGTTTTTTAGATTTGTCTTCACAAATAACAATGCTATACAAAATTAAATCCCTTCTTACTCATAGTTCAGGTTATTTGATATGGATAGTGAAAATATACAGTTCGTTCTTGTTTATAGAAGGCCTTTCTCAGCTTTCTGAAAAAAAAAAACAAACCCAAAACCACTTTCTCTTGCATTGAAACTTATCTTTCACCACGCCATCATTAGTGGCTTTACCTACTGTGGTTCATAAACTGTTTCTGATGGACTTTCATGGGACAGAGGCACCATCAGGACCCTTCATAGAATTACACCTTGGATTTCAGTCACATAGGGTACATTGTTTTGCAGGTAGTCTAGCCTCTAATCATATAGCTGACAAGATAAGCTGTACTACATAGATCTTCTCTTTTATAGAAAGCTTCTCAATTCATCTCAGTGTTATAATAACAGTTTGCTCCTTGCTGTTGGGGATTGTATGCAGCAATCTGAAAGGACAAAAAGTGCAATGTGCTAAAAGAAACCCTGTAAATATATTTTTCACTGTATAAAAGAAAATAGAGACAGTACAGCCAGCTGAAATAAAAGCTTTCAACGCAAATGGGAATGTGACCTCTCCCCCCACTGGCATAAAGGAAAAGCTAATGGCCTGCATATCTCTCCAGAGCACCTTTCATTGCCTGGCTCTTGGAGGACTTTTAATACCATCAGTGAATTTCTTCTCTCTAACAGCCTCAGATACAGGAAGTGGTCTCTTATCTTCATTCCAGAATGTGATCCCTCTCCAGGGAAGGGAGTCAGCTTCCTTTCTGTGCACATTAACGATTTTAATGAGGTTGAAGGAGAAACAGATACAGAGCCCAAATGGCTCTGCCTAGCCTCACAGATCCTGTTAAGCTAGAGACAGAGTGCAGAGGTAAAGAAATATACTGTATGTAAAGCACATGCTCACGTGGCTCCTGAATTTGCAAGTGGCTGACTCAAAGCAGCTGTAAGAGTTTTCTCTGCAGGCAGTGGAGCTCTGGCAGATCAGGCTGCCAAGTTCAAGCTCAGCAGTACCTCTAAGTAAATATGACTCTTCAACCAGGACTGTTTAGCCTGCTATGCTTGTTGAACACAGGGGCTGGTGTGATATTACTAAGTAAAGCATGATGCATCTGGATCTTCTTGTAAGCAAGAGCCTATACTCCATTTACTGTGTAAACTGAAGGAAAATTAAAAAAAAAAAAAACAAAAAAGAAAAAAA
>VXBO01009505.1:518285-607388 GCA_013400135.1 Rhinoptilus africanus
AAACCATTCCGGTTCCATCCATTCAGCTGTTAGAAATTCTGCAATGTCTTAGACAGGCTGCAGCGCATCACATGTGAAACTTCAGTAACTTCACAATCAGCTTTATTGCAACGGCCCGTTGTGTAGCAAAACATTACGGACAGAACAGTGCAAGGCAAACTAAATGTTTACTCTGAGTAAATGCCTTAAATATAACCTATTAAACCAGGTTTCTCCTTATCTCACTCCTGTATTACTCTTTTTAAACCCTCTTAATCTCCCCAAAGAGATTATAAACAAAGGCAAGGAAGAGAGAATAAACTGTCCATTCTGTTGAGTTTTACCTAGTTTTACTGTATTTTTTTAGACAGAACTGTGCTAGGGTAGATACACTTCTCAAGCAAAGCATCTGAGCTCTGAGATCTAGACTGAGAAGTGGTGCCTTGTCAGCAATAAAAATACAACTTGTAATACACATATTTTTTCATAATCTAGGAAACAAGATAATGATGTGATACGAGAGGACCACTTGTATTTAAATATCACAGTTTTGAAAGAAGTGTAGCATAATGATTTTCAGAAGGTGGCTGATAAATCACTTATGTTCACCTCCCCATCGCACAAGAGTCATACTTGTTTCATATATATGCTCAATATTTCTTTTTTTCCTTAATGTTTTACGGTTCAAATTTTAGATTCCTTTTATAAATATGCAATTAAACTACATCAGTAGCTTTCAAGAGCTATGAAGAATATTCGCATCGTTATTGCAAGAGGAATTTTGCAAAATTAACACTCAGGTTTGTGCTGCTGTGCTGTTCCCTAACTAAAACTTCCAAAAGCCGCATTACGTGTGCTCCATAAAGCACAACTTCAGGCTTTGCATTAATTAAACTATAGAGAATGCACCAAGAAAAGAGTCACCTACAGCAGCCCAGTCTCAGCATCTTCCCGACAGCCTATGCAAGCAAACCCCAGCTCAGCTCATACTTCTGTACGCCCAGGCTGTTCACGGCTATTCACTAACGTAAGGGCTGTACATCCTGCAGGGATGAGATAGGCGGGTGGAAAGGAACCCCCAAAACTGCTGTCAGAAGAGGCAGAGCAGTAAGTACCAGCTGCAGGCGTAACGAGGTGATGGCATAGCAGTAGGAGACACATAACTACACCCGCTCTGGCAAGCCATTTATTTCTTTGCTGTGCTAATGCTGAGACAACAAAGAATAAGGATATTATTTCTGAATCCTGTCATAATTTATAACAATTGCTAGCAATTAAAAACCTGCTTTTTAAAAGTTCAGTGTCAAAGTACCAAAGAGACGCACTTTGCAGAGTCATATTTTCATATCTTAAGTGAAGTAAGAGGGAGTTTATCTGAGCAAGCACTTACATGTTAATCGCTCCATTTTGTTCATTGGCTTTCATATTGAAACACAGACTCTTCATAAATTAAATTTATTACAGAGCTTTCTTTTTTTCTTATCCGAGAAGGATTTTTACACTGAATTTGGTAAACTTTATATTTAATGTCATCTAAATGTTGCTAGTTTAACTGGAATGAATGATGACCGTCCAGTGTGGTGAACATGACAGCTGGGCAGTAGATGGAGTGAGCACACTATAAAAGAAAACAACCAGTCTGCAGAATTTACTAAACTAAGGCTGCAGTTATGTAGGAGATGATTAGCTGGGACAAGATGAATAGATTGTCTCACAGATTCTGTAACTGCCTCTGTCTGTGTGAGGCCATGATGATATGCTGCTTCTAATCCACCTTGGCCCAGTTCTATTCCCCAGCCCTGACCCAACCCCCACCCATTGTAAAAACCTGTCTACAAGAGTTGATAAACACACTATTGTTCCTTACATCTATTTTCCTCTTTTTATCAGAGCACCAGCTGCACATACTAGATTTACAAAGGATAGCAATTAGGAAATACATCAATGCCTCATACAGTGTTATATGCTGTTCTCGGTGCCCTCTGTGAGATCCTTTTTATACCAAGACTTGGGATTGGCTAACACAGAGTGAACTACCAGCAATAACCATACCCACTTACCATACACCTACGTGTAGGTGAAAGGGATTAAGCACAGGCAAAGAAGGAGAGAAATACACCACGCTCCTGATCTTTCTGTATTTTCTTAGACACCTCTCTAGTGTCAGAGCATCAATCCCAAACATGACAAACAGTTTAAACCTCTGCTTCTGAAGGATGTCAACCTGGGTCCAACTTCCAGCTGTACCAAGGCTTGTAGCAGTGTTCTTTATACCAATCTCTGCTGTGATCGCCATGTGATATGTGATCTTAGGTAGGAACACTTAAAACTCAGGTACAATAATAACTGAGAGATAGCTAGCAAAGCTGAGAATCCACTAATGAGCAATCTGTTTGCTAAAGCACAGCAAGACCCATAAACCATACCCTGTAGAGTTACCTGCTACTCTTCCAAGGGTGGCAAACAGAAATCTGTCAACTTCAATCGATGCATTTCACAGAACAGGGGACCAGAGCCCACAGTCCTCTGTGATGTGGTTTTCTGTGTGAGCAGCCTGATCATTTTTTTTCCTAGACTGGAGGAACAGGAGATGGTGATGGTCCTGCACTACAGACAGTCCCTGATGCTAGTATCAGCCCTCAGGAAGGCCAGGTGACTGCCTGAGCTAGTTGTGTTGGGAGTTTGCTTTGGCAGCTTCGGAGAATGGCTTGGGAAGGAAGAGCTACAAGAGGAGGACCCTCATCTGCAATGGTAAGTGTTACCTGCCACAGTCGTTCTCCCAGGTCTCTTACTACAGGGAAACTGTAGCGTGCCAAGCAGGGATACCTGTGCCACAACCTCTACAATTAATTTTAGCAGGCGATGTTTAGTTTTAACTGGAGAAGGTCACTCCTATATCCCCTTGCCTGTTACCATGTGATTCAAGTAAATTATGCACAGCAGAAGAAAAGTTAGGAGTTTCAGTGAGTGTGTTTAGTGAGAAATTTAAAAAAGAGAAGCAAGATCAGAGCTAAGATTAGAATATCATTGTAAAAACCTGTTTCAGTATAGCTGTTTTCCTTGCAACTCTGGCACACTAATGACAGAGTTATACTGAATTAGCTGACCCAGATACTGCACCAAACAATCTCGACTTACAAATCTTGTGTCTGTATTTTGAAGGAAAATCCCTCAAGAATGGCAGAACTTGTTCTCTTGGTGTTGTCCATTTGCATTGTATTACTCAGACATGTGATTATAAGGTTTTGATTAATTAAGGGATCACAGTGCAAAAAGTGAGGTCACGTGTAAGGATTTTTTCAGTAATTCAGTGTGTTTCTTGAAAGAGTAGAAAAAAAAAAAAGAATAAAACCAAACCCAAAGCGATCACTGAACACAGAAACTTACAATTCCATTCTGTACGCTGAAGCCCAGCTGGTATTTTAGGTCTGGCCGTTTTATGAGGACGGTAGTAACAGGGGGACAGCTGACAATGTTCAGTTTGACTTGTGTCTGATTCTTGAGTCCCTGTAAGATATTCCAAAAGTTAACATTTCTGAAATTGATCTTAATTTAGTCTTTCATTAGTGGTTTCCAAATTGCAAGAGTATAAAGCAGCTGATCTGAGAAAGAACAGCTAGAGTTAACAGAAGTCTATGGTTAACTTCTATACACATTTCTCTGTTTCATTTGTCTCCCAAGCTGTTTGGCCCAACAAAACATATCAAAACTTTGCCTTTCATTACTATAAAAACTTCAAGAATGTTTTCAGGAAAAACCAAAACTGACTACTGCTTCTACCAGCATCTGGCTAATTAATCTCCTGCTGCTGCTACTCTCAGTAAATCTGCACAGACATTAGATTTAGTCTCAGAGATTAAAGACAATGCATTCTGAGATTCCATCGTGTCTGGGGAATCTTCATATACTCTCTTGATCTGTCCTGCAGGCTAACAGCCTCCGTCCATTTCATCTGCCTGGGACCTGAAGCAGCACAGTAGATTTTAATCCTCAGATTTTAATTTAGAGGCCATGGGGAAGCCTGAAACTTTGAAGACAGTTTAGTAACTTAATTTAGGCAAGTTTTTCAGACTCATTTGTTATAGTCCAGTAACAAAGCTGCAGTCAAATTCTCCAGCCCAAAATTTCTGTACATTATCACCCTTGAATCTCTTTTTCTAGTTCTAATTTTTGTTAACAACAGATCTTTTTTTTTTTCCAGCGATATGAAAAACCTTATCTGCTGGAAATCAAGGTGGATCTGCTGGATCGTTTGTCAGAATATTACATCTCTGCTAGCTTACAATCTACAGCACACAGTTGTAAGTTTGGGGTACCTTTATGATCCCTTGGCAAGTTGCAAGAGGTAGACCAACTAAACTGGTCCCATTAATGGACATAATTTGGTCTCCAATGCTTAGTTTTCCTGAACGGGCTGCAGGGCCTCCATTCATCATGTTAGCCAGGATAACGGTGGGTAGAATCGATCCCCATCCAGATTCCACAATCACTACCCCAAGAATTTCTCCCTTCTGTTTTTCTAGCTGGAGCTGCAAATAAAAAGGAAAAAAAAATATTTTTTTTGCTTTTGATTTGTCTAAATTTGAGCAACTAGCATCTTAGTTGTTCCCGAACAACACCTAGTAAGTTGAAAAAGAATTCTATTCTTTGCCATCAGGTAGTAGCATGACTTCAAAAATGCTGCTAAAACTGTGTAACACACACCTATTTCTTTTCAAGAGTATCCTTTGTTTGTTTGGTGAAAGTCATTCAGGTTCTTATAATAAGCAAAAAACCTAACACACTGGTTCACTCTATAGAAAGTGGTGGAACTGAATACCAAATGAATGAATGCCAAAGCAGGTTTTATCCTCCTTGGAACCTGGCAGCTGGAACGTCTTGTGGCAATGCATGGAACACAGGCTGGAGTTCAGCTCCGCTTCTGCCATCACTGCTCAGGTCATCTCTTGATCTCAGGGTTTGTCTGTCCTTATTTTCAGGCAAGTCTCTCTTGATTATTATTGTTGTTGTCGTTATTGTTATTATTAACATTCAATATACTTGTGCCTAGCGTGTTAATCTAAGATCCCTTATGTGCTGATGTAATGTAAATGATGACTTCTCCTCAAATATGGTGATGTTAACTGTTCAGTAATCATATCTAATTTCTAGAGAAGAGGAGTAAGAGTTTAAATAGAGAACCAGCTGTAACAGAATACTGGGGATTATTTTCTTTCAAATGTGGAAGGACAGGGACACCCATACCCGTAAGAAATCACTTATGACATGCATCAAAATCCAGTATCAGCTCTCTCTCTGTGTTAGTACATCGGTAAAACATAAAAAAGCTTGCACTGTGTACTGTGAATAGCACAGAGCTTATCTATGTCAGATGTAAATGTACTTTATTACTGTTTTGATCAATGGAAGCCGAAAGACCCTCAAAATGAAAAGAAGACATTCTAAACTTATAAAGCTGATTTTAGCAGCACGGTATTGATAAAGCAACACACCCTGAGATGTAAAGTCATCCTTAAAATGTCAAAAGAGATTTATACAGGAACTACATTCCTCTGAAAAAACGGATTGACTTGAAATGAAATTTCAGAGCTAGTTTACCTCTTTGCAGTTTTCTGAATTAGAAAAGTGTATGAGGTCATCATTGTACATCTCTTGGGTATTGATGATGTCACTGTATTCTTTCTGACTGAGATCCTCTGGGTTAATTCCATTGGCTCTTAAAAACTCTTGGTAAGCCACGCTGAAAGCCTGACCAATTGACTGAGCTATCAGCTGTGCCTAGAATGTAAAACAAAATGCAGCTCAGAGAAAGGACTGACAGGCAGTTTACCACTGAAACCATAAAAACCAAGGGAGAGATTGACGTAATCTTAAAACAGAGGAAATAAAGGTTCCTGCAAAGCCGCTATGTTAGTGTTGCTGTAAAGGCACTCTAAGGTCAGTTATACAGAAAGAATCCATTGCATCCAAAATCAAATTGCAAACTCCATTAAAAATCCCTGCTGATCTCCTTTCATCAGTACGTTGCAGTAGCAAGCAGCCATATGCTATTTAGGTACTCGTTCCAGTAACTCTGGGGAGTTCTGGCTTTGCACCAATATGGAACGGAGCTTACAGAAAAGACTGTCACACACCCTGCATCTGATCACAGTGTATTTGCAGGAGTGAGGAGAGATCAGATGCTCTGCTTGCACATGCCTTCACAGACATGTATGCACTGATGATTTGGGCTGTCGTGTCACCTGCTGCTTCTCCACCTTGGTTTTATAGGACTGAAAAAAATGCTTCAGCAAAACCATCTGCTCTCCTATTACTGCCACGATACCTGGCTTTTATTCCCAGCAAACCAGTAATAGCCCTGCTTAGCCGTCGTGCATCTACAGTAGCTATTCCCATTAACACCCTGACTAGCAACATCAGGGATGCTTTCAAGAGTGCAGCCAGAGTCATGATTATAGCTTGTTAATGTGAAGAACAATTCTTCAAAATCCCCCGTGTCTTTATTAATTTTCTGGAGCACTTACCTGCACATGCATTTTATAACAGCATGCAAGAAAAGATGACTTCCCATTACACATTAATAGTGAGTACAATTAACGAAACGTTACAGTGACTGGTATTTGGATGTGTCAGAAATATATATACATTAGAAAGAAATCTACAGAAACCAACGCGATGATGATAATACTAACAACTTTGCACATTCATCACATTGCAAAAGTCAACTAATTAAAGATTTTTCAACTGCTGTAAAATTTACTTTCTTGTCCCACCAGATGGCACTGGAACACAGAGAAACAGGCAGAGATAAGTAAAAGGAATTTATAGGAATTTGTAGTCAACTTTTTCTACATTTGATTATTATTTTTTATAATTTTCCTATTCTGAGCTTACTGCAGTTTACAGGAGAATCCTATGTTGAGATTTGTGTATTTGTGGTTTCCAGGTACTGTATTCTGTCATCAGGGAATATCAGTAACTCCCAGTGATCTGAGAAGTTAATTGCATCTTACAACGTAACTCCCTAAAAATATTACTAATCAAACCTATACCACTAGTCTGGAAATGGAGCACACAATAGGTTAGGCAATAGTCTTAGACAATAGGTACATGCTAAACACATTATGAATGCAGAGGGTTTTCTGGACAACACTGTAAATCTAAATGTTCTTGCAATCTACCGATCAGATACACAGTGTTTTCTTTGATGCTAAAAGGTGGTTGTCTTATTTTGTTTGTGCTGCAGTACACAAAAGCACCAATCTGTCTGACTGGAAAATGACTTGAGAAAATCAAGGACTTAATTAGCCTAGCCAGTCACAAGTCGTTCCTTCATAGTTTAAAACATCTTTTCAAATCTTATCAATATACCGAGATGTTTGTAGTAGCATGGTAGTACAGACACCATCAAGAATGTTTTTACATTGTTCCATTATTAAAGTTTATCACCAGTCCTTATAGACTTCTTTTTTGATCTCCAGTGCCATCGCTTTCTCTGTAGTTAGTCCTTTGCTTTTTTCTACATTCTCAAAACCAACAAACCTAGATGTCGCATTCTATTCTGGGTTTGCTAGTAACAGTCAGTTCTCGGATCTTAATTTCATCTGTATCTCCAAATTTTTATGAATGTTTATGAAAGCCTTCAGCATTACGTACAGCTTAGAGATCATGTATGTAAGTTGCTTGAAAAGGTGAGCCCAGCAACGCAGTGGCAGAGCTGAGGTAACTAGGTCTGAGAACAATCCCAGTCTAGCACTCTCGCCTTTAGACAATGCCATTTCTCCTTCACAGGCTTAATTGCTTTCTAATACTGAAAATGATTGTTTAGCTCAAAAACCTGCAACCTGTGAGTCATGACTATCTGAACCAAAGAATCTCTGTTATTTTTTAATTGGTATGACAGAAATTGTATTTAAAGCTGTTTCTACATATAAGATGGTCAGAAATGGTTAGTGCTGCCTCTTACAACACCTGTATCTCAACTGCCAAGTTAGAAACAGACAACAAATTCTATTTTACTAGCTTAGCATTCTTCTCATGTTTTAGGTTGAAGTCCCCTGGTCTTCCACTTCAGACACAAATATCTATTTCACTACAAAACCAAACCTGGGTGTACAGTATCAGTAAAGTTATCTTCCTTTGCCACAAGAGGTAAGGGCACAGCACGCCAGCACTGTTCATAGGATGCAGCAGAGATGTACAGAACCCTTTTGCAACCACTACTTCTGCAATCCTGTTTTGAGAATGGCTCCAAGTTCTTTCATCCTCTGGTATTTCTGATGCAAGTGAAAAATAGAACCTAAATTCTGAAGTGGTCTCTCTTTTTTTAAACAGCATTTTAACAAAAAATATTTTAGGGCTAATATGGTATTGGATAACAAAGTATCTTAGGGCATAAAACGACTAAAATCATGCTTAGTTGTACAGATGTTCTGAGAGTAGTGAGAGCAAGTTCTTCCTAGCTCTTTACTTGAGAATTCCTGAACTCTTCTAGCTGTGAAGAAAAATTTCTATAGAGAACTAAACTTTCTTAGCTCTATTGCATTTATATAGAGATTGTAATTCATAATTGTTGCTAGGCATGATAAGAGAACTGAAAAATAACAGCTGAATATGTTCTTAAGCCTCAAGGGATCGAGTAGCATGTTTGAGAGTGCCAATACCAACTACAGGTAAGCCAGTCATAAGAGAATGAGAATTGGGTAGAGGGCAGCCTTGTGCCAAGCCCACCAAGTTGGTAGATGTTCTCAGCAACTTGGCTTCAGCTGAAAAGAGGTCCAGAACAGATCCACCTCATTTCCAAGTGTCTGGAGGCTTATGTGGGTCATTATGTGCCAACCTGCTAGACTAAAGGATCCAATCCAGGAATAATTATCAATTTGACATCCTATAAAATAATTTTGGCTGTGAATGGCCACTGACTTCCAGACAACTCCAAATAATTAGGTATTAAAGCATTTGGGGAAGCACTGTTGAAAGAACACAAATGATTCTGTAACACATGAAACAAAGAGTGGATATTCTGGGACTGAGAAGCAGACGTGAATTTGCGACATGAATTTGTGGAGAGAGAAAAGAGATACGAATATGGACAAACGACTGGCTAATGTTTCCACAGGTTACCCATAGCTTTGATCAGAAAAGATTATTGACAGCAAAAATTCATTCAAGAAATCAGATGTTATTTCAGAGATTCTCTAAATGACATACATTGTCTAAATAAATTTAATTTCATTTACTTACATCCTCCGATTCAAAGACATGGCATATCATTTTGTACTGCTTCTTTCCTTCCTGGGCTCCAGGTGTTGTTTCAATACAGTCTTGAGAAGCTGATCTTGGCATGCGGCGACGCGCCATTAAAACCACAATGTTACCGATATCAGCAATATATGAAATTGTGCGCAGCGCATGATCCATCATCGTTTCCTACATAAAGCAAAGAGAAATAAAGTCATTCTTGATGTCTGCTGTTACTGTACACAGGCAGCATCTTCCCTCTCCTCTCTGGCCTATTGCTTGGGAATGACAAAAGCTACAGACGCGCCTTCTACGGGCCCAGGTCTGACACCCCCTGTGCAGTCAATGGGCCTGAACACCAGCAGAAGGCACAGGGGCTGTTAAAGAAATTGGCTTCCATGGAAGTGTTGCTACTGTAAAGCAATAATGAAGATCCATACTAATGTTTTATAAACATTTTCATGCTGTTGGAAAATTACATTTCCCTTCTGTACTGGTTTTGCTGAATGAAGTAGATGCATTTCACAATGACAGAGCAAGTTTTAGGGAACTTATGTATATGTGTATATATATATGCAAAATGTTGTAATTTCAGGATTTTTTTTAATCGTATCCTATAATAGCAATAATATCTAAGGTAACATTTTCTTATATACAACAAAGCAATACTTACTTTCTTTGTAAAGAGCTATGAAGGCAGTATTTAACCTTCTCTCTAGGCAGAATTTTTAATACTTTTTTTCTGGCTACCTACATTGATCAGTTTGGAGGGCACTGGTCTAGTGTCTGGGCTCACAGGCAAAATCCTCTTCCAGTCAATGTCATTAGCTGCCAATTTGGTTGTGCTGGGAGAACTCAACTCGGAAGAGCCATTGCCTGTGAGAATGATTTTAAGTTGAAACCTGTCCAAGCTTCATGCTAATGAGCATCTCTTACTTAAGAACACATGAAGAGTACTAAATTTAACAAGTATTGAAACTTCCTGCCTCTATCTTAAATCCCTGAGCTCTGCATCCTTTTAATTACTTTAGCCTGTTAAACTCTTATTTTACTTTCTGCTGTTACCAGAGGAATCCCAATCTACTACTTCCAAATGTTTTTCTCACAGGAACATTTCATTATTCAGTTGCTTTGATTGAGTTGCCTTGGACAAATAAAAACTGAGTGCATATTTGTTGTCTGAGAAGGATATGTTGCTGCTAAACTTGTTTTATTTCAGATATTACTATTTTATCTTTTGTTTCCATCTCCAGTTCATGCTTCTATCAATTGGGTTTTTATTTTTACATGAGCAATGAGGTCCCAGAAGGAAGAACCTTAAAGGACATTTATAACAGTTTCTATGCGTGACTAAGTATGAATTTGTAATAAGTTTTATTATTGCTGAACTCAGTATTAAGTATGAATAAATTAATGTGTCTCAACAGCTATCAGTCTCATTTTCATTAAAAGGTTTCTATATGTAAAATAATGTTATTTTAAGAAAAGAACATATGTGATATTGCTACAGTGGTAATTTCAAAGGATTTTGATATATTTAGGACTGTAAAGACAAACAGAATTATGTATTTGTTTGCAATTATTTGTACCTTCATACAGGTTTTAATTAAGATAACATATAAGCAACGTGATTTCTCCTTTTTTTTTTTTAAAATAAAAAAATAAATAAAAAGACACAAGTTAGGTTCCCAGAAAGGTGTGTTGCTATGGAAGTTGTTCCATAATGCTAAGAACCTTTTAGGTTTAAAATGAGCACTTTAGGAATCATGCAGTCAAGTAATCTGGTTGGCCGTACTTCCTTTGAGTCTGTGTATAATTACAGAGGAAAAGAAATTCCTGGGGAAAAAAGGTAATATAACTTACATTAGTAATGCTTATCTAGCAGATATTTTGACAAAATACTAAGAAAAGCCTCCTAGCTATACGGATGCATAGAAGCCACAGAACAGTTTGTCATGGCACTGATGATTTACGTTTTTTCCTGAGGAGACGTTCAAGGATTGTATGTTGCTCTTCACTGTGTGACTGTGCTGTCCCTCCTCACCCCCTGCTGCCCCACATCCCCAGCTGAGTTGAGGTGCTCCCTTTTCAACTAGCCCTCTGCTCCTTCTCGGTTTCAAACGAAGCCAGATGCTGCGCTCATGCGAGTAAAACGCCCATGTCCCGCGACGTGTGCACCTCTTGTGGGACAAAGAGGAGACTGCAGGAGGCTCATGAGAGGTAATTTCAATAGCAGGCTGCCAGGGTAATTAATGCAGCTCTCAGACATGGCTGGTGTGCGGTACAGAATCCAATCTGTTGCGATTGGTTGATCAGCCTTTTTTTTTAAGGGGAAAAAAGAGTCTAAATCCTATTTTTATGGGACATTTCAAACCTGAGCTTTATAGGCTTCTTGAACTGCTTACTTTAAAAGCTTATGCTAAGTACCTATTTAAGACAAAGTTTTCTATTAAGACAAAAGTTTTCTATTAAAACAAAGACCAAGAAAGTGCATCCAAACCATGCTTCGTTAGTTTTGTTTTCTATCATTTCTTTACATATTTTGCCATTGCAGAGATGAGGTGTTCTTTAAGAACCAGAAAAGGGCCCATATGAAAATTCCTTCTTGCTGGGGTCATTGTTCAGTTTGGAGGGTTTTCTAGACTTTTATTTATTGCTCAAACGGGGAACAACTAGAAGTATAATAGTTTTAATGACCAAACTGGCTGAGGATGTCGCCTTCCCCACCCAAACAACTACAAACATTCACCAAATTCTGACTGAATTGGAACAAAAAAAATACTTCTTATTGCATCCATTTGTTTTGCTTTACTTTGTGATCTCTGTTAGGTTTAACTCTGTAAATTGCTTTCTGGTGTCTAAAATATCTTTGGTTCTTGGCCAAGTCTGACGGTGTCTCTGCTGCTTTTGGGATCTGCTTGGATATATATGTGGATATTTCTAATGTGAAAAATGAAAACAGAACTACAGGTTTGATGTTTGTTTTGTTGTTGTTTTTTAACTAAGAAGGGCTTTTGGTTTTTTGGTTTAAACTATTTGCTAGTGGCTCTTGATATGTATCAGAATATCCCACTGAGGAGCATGAGGTCAGTTTTCATCTAACTCAATCATATTGGACAACTGAGGTACCCTCCTCGCTGTGTCTGTCATGGCAGGGTTTCCCTTGATACCTGATCTTCAAAAAAAAGCCTGTAATGTGGTATGAGACAATGCATGACTTTCATCATTTATATAAGCAACAGCATCCTTTATATAAGCAGCTAGGTATTAGTTTACCATTAGCTGAACAAATCTCTAAGGCCTAAGAAAGAAAGTCAACAAGAGTAATTGTTTGAAGAATTACAGTGCAATTTAACTTGACAGAGAGAGAAAAATATAAATAATGATTGTTTCTTAGAACCACCTGTCTTACTGAAGAGAATCACTACCTATAAAATTATTGTAATGATTCTTCTCAGGCTTGAAATAAAATGTTTATGTTTTTCTTAAAATATGAAAAGTGATGATGGCTAAGAGATGGTTTGGGGGGTGTCTCTAAGGGGCTCAGTAGGATTTATAGCACTTGTCTCAGTATGGAAAAGCGTTTTATAATGGACATCTCTCAGCAGGATCTTGGGAGCCCTGCAGAGATAACTGCTTTTCAGCAGTCTGCACTAAGTGTTCTGTAAGGGTGTAATCATACATGCAGTGTGCACAAGAGTGAATGGACTGGGAAATGAATGCATTTAATCTCACCTGCCAAGAAAGTCTTTCTGTCCCTCTCATCACCCAGAACTTACTCAAAGATTTTTTTTGTATTTTTCCCTTGTAGGGGTGAAAGTAGTCATTCCCCCACTCTCTACCCTCTTTTTTCTGTCTAATGCAATTGCAATTAGGAATAAGGCAAATAATATATAGTGACTGTAAACATGTCTTTGCTTTTGACTTAGCTGTGACTTGACTTTTTCCTTTCTCACTCCATATTCCATTCCACTCTATTTTCCATTACCATTATCTCATTTTCACCCTGTCTCCTCCTTTGTTACTTTCCCATTAATCCCTTCATCTCTGCCCATCTGCTTCTGTATTTTTTCACGCATCCCTTTTCTAGTCCCATCCATTCCAGCCTTGTTATCCTTATATTTGTTCTTAGAAATTCCGCCTCTTTCTTGGTTTTTTTCAGACCCCTTCTTCTATCTTCTCCTGTCCAGTCCTCTTTTTCAGAACCTCCCTTGCTTTCTAAGGATCTCTTCTAGAATCCCACTCGTTTTCCCTCGTGAAACCCAAAGAACACCTGGAGGAGGAAAACCTAAGCATTATTCCATGCTTTCGAGTGATACAGTCCTGTGGGAGTGTGAATTAGACAGCCTAGTGAGTCAGACGATTTTATAGGACCAATCATCTACCAGAGGCTCTTCACATACACGTTTGTGACCTCTATCTTTTTCTTTTTCTCTGCTAGGTTTCCCAGTTGCTTCACTCCCAGCTTCTCTTCACTGAATGAGGAAGATGGGAGAGGCTGCTGTGCTATTTTGGCTGGTTTGGTGCACCGACTGCAAGCCCAGAGAGCTGCAGCAGTCAGGGAAGACTTGCTCTCACACGAAGCAGGCGTGTGGCCAAACCGAAGGTTGCTTCTACTGCGTACACTATGCAGATGGCCAGCTCGGGCTGGATCTATTCATTAACTAAATGCATAAGCAACTAGAAAGTGGCAGGGGTGCCTCTTCCTAGTGTTGCTGAGGGCAGAGACTCACCAGAGCTGGCTCCCTTCCAACACGGCAATGCACCTTACTGGTGCTACTCAGCATTTTGAACCCTGCTGCATGTCATTTTTTAACTGATAATTTCACATTTTAAATCAGCTGCTACCTCATGTGAGCTATGATCCACTACAGATGGATGAAAACACGATGGCACACTGAAGAAATAGGTTTTATATAATTGATAAAGCCATGAAAGAACAGATTGTCTCTGCCAGCTGCCACATCAGCTGAAATAGACCTATAGTAATTACACCAGTCAGGAAACTTCACTAGCACCGAAAAATATTACCAAGCCAAAAATTCAAAAGCATGCCGAGAGCAATGCTAAACAGTCATGGGAGTAAGTCTCTTACAGCTCTCTGAAAGACGCACTGTAAAAAAAAAAAGGGCAAGCAAAAAATCCAGGGCAAATTCCAGAGAGCTTGTGAATTCCAATATTGCTATTTTCATCTACTTGAACAGCTCATACTACATACCATTCTTCATGATGCACTGCATTGTATATCATTAGAATTCTCACGGGAATCAGGAGAATAAGGTAACAATTACTTTGACGAAGTGTTTATGGTCTGCCTCAAAGGACTTTCCTTTTTTATTTTTAAAAGGGTTAGCATTCAGCTGAAATGCTGAACTGTTTACAGAAGGAAAAGAGTGACTTCCACATAGAACTTACCTATTTACTGCCAGCTATAAACCGTAGCTGTTCATTTATCAATAATTGTCTGTAGTCATAATAAACAGTGGTATTGGTTATCATGGATGAAATGCAGTATCAGGACGATTTATGGATGGCAGATTGCAAATACTGCTGCCCATGTTAGATGGGATACTCTGCTCCTCATTTGGCTCCATTTCAGGAGTTCTAGTGGCATGTTAAGGACATCTGCTTATGTTAAAAGAAAAATCATCCTTTTACTGGAGTTACTATCTTCTAATGGAGGGTAATGATAGTAACACTCTTACATTTCAGGAAGAAGTAGCTGCCTCATGGTTTGCATTGTTAGAAAAACAAACTATACGTTAATTGAAACATAACAAAATCCTAAACGCACAGTGCTACATTTGTCTTTATTGTACTGTCTCCTATAGTTTCAGCTCGTTTCTTCAGCTAGCCATGGTATTTCTGAACTCTGACCTTATACACCAAGATACAAGTTCAGTAACCATTTTTTTGTTCCATTTTCCCAGTTGCTTATGAAAATACTGAACCAAAGAAGCATGATTTTGAGTCTCCCTCTGCTCTTTATCTCTTTATATTGCTGTCTATGTGGCGATATATCATAAATAAGGACCCTCTCAGAAATTTTTTAACCTGCTTGTATCTCTTGTATCTAGATTATATAATCTAGAAAATATTATAAAAGATAAAAGCCTTATTTAAGTCAGTTAGTGATGTGTGCTGTTTCTATGCCATGGACAAATATATTCCTCGCCACTAAAGAAAATGATTGATTTGACATGATTTACTTTTGACAAATCTGTGCTGACTCTCGCTCGTCTCCACTCACAAACTGCCTACAAAGGGGTTGTTTGTTTTGATATCTTTCTGACAGTTAAAAGTACCTATAATCCTTGGTCTGTTCTGCTACTAAAAAACCAAACAAAACATTAACTTCGAAAGTTCTGGAAGAGTATCATTAAAAGGATAGCATAAGGTCGCTGCAAACATTTTTCCAATACTACCAGATGAATTTTCTAGTTTGGCTATATCTAGGCTTAACTAAGCACTTTAGAAATGGTTTGTTCCTAACTTGAGGTTTACCATTTTTCAACTGTTAGCAGCATACAGTGCAGTTTTTTAGTGAAAACTAAAGCAAAAAAATTCACTAAAATTTCCCTTTCAAAGCTTCTCATAAGACTGAAAATTTGCAGACTGTCTGTAAGTATGATGAAAGGTCTAAGAGATCGTGTGAGATTATTATGCTAAATATTGGGAATGTATTTAATTGTAAATGCTTTTAAAAACATCCTTCTTATGAAGACCACCTCTTATTGAATATATGTATGTATTCCTAGAAGATAAGGCTGATCATCTCTGTGGTTTCTAGATGCTTATTTAGTATGAATAATTAATAATTTACCTTAGGCAAAGAGGATGGTAGCTCAGATGTGATTTATGGAAAAACCGGAGGTTAAATGTTAAAAATTGTAAGATATAAATAGCTTAGTCAAAGCAGCAAATGACTTCCCTGTTAGACCGTAAATTTGGGTACTGAAACTGTTACAGAGAAACAGGGTACATGCATTTGGAAAGACTTTTGATTCTTTTCCTAAATCAAATTATAGATCTCAGTAACATGCAGACATTTTCCAATACAACAAATAAACAAAACTGGCATCAGTATTACTATACTGGCAAATGGTAAGTGTTACAACACCACCACTCTTTCAGAATATTCTCACAGCAGTGAATTTATCCCATTTTAGTAAAGCTTCCCACTAATAGTATAAAAGCCTAACTTGACAGTCTAACTTGACATTATTCGTGAAGAGTTTTAATCATAACTTACCTGTGTGTCTGCATTTAGAACTTTGATTCTCTGTGTGGAGATGAACAGATCCACTTCAGTCAAGGCCTGGGAATCTCCCTCTGAAGTCTAAAAGACAGATGCTTTGTTACGAGGGGAATTTTAATTTCCTCTTTAGAATGACAAATTCACTGATCACTTCAAGCATAATGTGATGTGAGGCAATCGCACTGTTAAACCACTACAAAGACGACTATTCAAAGGTGTTTCTAAAAACATGCAAAGAATGCATTTATTGCATAAAAAGAGTGAAGCGTACTCTTGATTTTGTGGGTAAGAGTGAATTTTTGGAACCCGTGGGACTGACAGCTAAGAACTCAAATTCTCTATTGATAGCCAGAACAGGAGAAAGAGTATGGCTGCTTCTTCCCTGCGGTCTCATCGATGCACTTCGGTACCTGAGGCACCAGAACTGAGACAGTAGGAGAACTGAGAAAGTGCGTTACTCCCCATCAGCTGCTCAGCCCTTGCCAGCTTCAGTGAGCTCACCACAGCCGTGCAAGCCAGCGCTCAGTGCTGTGGTGGGTTTGAGGGGGCTTTTAAGATTTTTAGTTTAGGGGTTTTTCTAGAAAACAGAGCACTGAGCGCTGAATTAATATTTCTCTCTTACGACAGAAAGGCATAAGCTGACATTTAGGCCTCAACATCTGTTCCTTAGGGAAAGAGTTCCATATCCCATCAGGCAACATGGTCCCAGAGCAAGTGGGATTACAGCGTAATGCCACACCATTTCCTAAACACGTGTCCTGGCTCTGCCCACATGAAGAAACAGGAAAGAAAGTGGCAAAGTAGCTGCTACATCTCACTGAAGCATCTTCCAAGAGCTTGCTTAATACTCCAGTATTAAGTTCCAGCAGGAACTTATTTATCCCTCCAGGCTGCTTGTCTGCAGTGCACTATTGCCACTGGTATTTAGCAGCACCCATGCCAGCAGCCTGAGAATAAAATGGCCACAGACCGTATCACCCTGTGCCAAAGGCAGGCACCAGTCTCCGGGTCAGAGACTGCTTCTTTGATGAAACAGCGCAAGAAAGAATGATGTATTTGCTGCTCTTTTCTGTAGTTATAAAAGCTTAGCTATGCCTATAATTCATTCAGATTAATTTTATTTTAATTAAGTCTCATCCAGCAAAATAAAAATCAAGCATATACTTTGGCAGAGATCACTTGCGTTGCTTTCATTTAAGACCATCACAAAGAGCAAGATTAATTTTAGTGCTATTTCCATCCACTGTATTTAGTTAACTGAATTACAGTTTTCAACTGTGTCTCCTGTATGAATTGTTCCAGCTACTACCTGGTAAATTTATTTTGTTTTTAAATATTGACAATAATTTAATGAAGTAAGTCACAGGCAAAGGAAAAGATCTTACTGCTTTGGTTAGTAAAATAAAAATAAGCGTTACATTAAAAAAAGTCTCCCAGATAACATTGACTGTATATCTGGACTAAACAAACCACAGGTATTCAACAGAAGAAGAGCAGCAGACAGGCACTCCAGCACATGAACAATGAAGAAAATGAGTTCATTTTATTCCATCCAGTGTTCTACTTAATTAACAAAGAAGAAACCAAAATGACAACTTTATGAGGAGCCATAATGAAAGATGCAACACTCCATGGAGAACAAGGACAACAAAGATGTAAGTAAACATTAGCAGTCAAGAAAAACAGTTTACACACCGCTTTTTTCTTGATTTTAGCCGCCTTTTGCATCCTCTGAGGAGTAGCATAAAAAAAGAATGCAGACAAATGTACACACAAAGAAAGAGAAAAGACAATGTGGGAGTCAGGGAAACCTTTGACTATGAATCCAGACTGTTAAAAATTAAAAATCTGGGGGCAGTGGGAGAAGGATGTGCAAGCGAGAAAGATTTGTTTATGTCGTATGCAGTTCTCCAGCACAACTGGATATAATGGCATTATGCATGTTGCCAATTGATTAAAAAAAAAAAAAAAAGGTACCAAAGAGTGTTGTCTGTTAACATCTGCTCATAACATCTATCCCGCTAAATATACAGCAGTCTAAAAGGACAGTACATGCACTATTTTAAAATCAATGTTTTCTATCCATGTTAATCATACGTCTACATGTAATTGTTGAACAAAAAGTAACTGAAGCTCTTTTCCGTAGTCAAGTATCCCTAACAGATTAGGATCGCTATTAATACACCAGTCTTTAGGGAGCTAATTGCAATCAACAATTACTTACTGCTTGAGATATCACAATATGCTAAACAAATTCAAAGGTTTGGAAAGTTTAAAGAACTGGACGTTTCTTGCCTTTCATTTATTTCTAAATGCCAAATCAATCAGCAGTCATGACAGTCTCTTGCTAAGTAAACTATTTTCCCAAACTGGTTTCCTTCAAAACCATGCAATTTTTACCAATTAAATATTTTATGGACTAAGCACATAATTTTTCTATTAACATTTAAATCTACCTCTTTCTAACCATGTGTTTATTCATTTGAGGTATTTACAGCAGATTCACAAAAAATTGTGAAAGAAAAATCTCCTACTTGGATTATTAACCAAAAAAAGCATTTTTTTTACACAGCTGTATGAAGCAGTCTATGCTACATTATTCACACAGAAATTGTTCACTGTAAATAACACCAAATCCAAACATAATAGCAATACATCTTCTCGTCCTAAAAAGGTAATAATTTAGTCTATCAAGAGTAATCTTCACAATTTGTAGTAAGTTAAAGGAATTAAGAATGTAAGAGGAAAAACACAGTCAAACAAATACCCTGTGCTTTGCCATTGGACTATTTCCTAATTGCAATTTGCAATTTGTCTTTAATATTGAATTCTTCATACAGCTTCCAAACAGTTTTGAACAGACTCTGGAATAATTTATGTTTTATCCCTCAGAGATGCTGCATGTATTTTCATAATAAGCACTGGAAACTACTGGTATTTGAAATACTAGATCTATACTCACGTAAGTGCACTTCAGAATAGGTTTGAAGCTGCAGATCTGTACTATCTAGAGATCAGCTCTCCAAGGACCAGAGACTATTCTACAAACATAACAATCCCCTACCTTAACACGGCTCACCGCCTCTTGGGCCTGCATCATTCGTATGTTTTTGGAAGGATTGCGCTCGGAGAGCAGCTGTGTAGAGCCCAGGTAATTGGCTGCAAAGATGATTCCATCAATGAGGTCTTCAGGTTCACAAGGTCCTGGAACTGACATGAGACATTTACAGTTACTGCCTTGCAAAAAAAGAGAGATGACAAATTAAAAGATATTGAGGCCTGAGTAACCTTTTTAATACCTTTTCTAATATGAAACAGGTGAAGAAATCCAGTGTAAAATAAAAAATGTTATTTCTTACAATTATTTCCCCCGAAAAATATTAACCAAACATACAGTATTTAAAGAATTGCATAATGGTTTTACTGTGGAATTCTAGAGGATAATAACTTGAAATTTTTTTGTAGTGCTGCTCTAATAAACACATTGGAATTATTTGCAAGTTTCCAAAATGCTGAATTTCCCTTGTCATAACTTTCTTACTGTTTATATGTATGACTGCTACATATGCATGAATACAGATTTGTGTTTCCACATTTTTTTGAGATGTTTGCAGAAGTACACAGTCCCCGGCCATTATCTCTGGTGAAAATACTGAACAATGGGCACAAAGGTTACTTAGCTTCAGCAAAAATCCACCACAAAACTTAACAGTTAAGAAAGTCTAGGAAACAAGAAAAGCAGGCATCTCAATACTGTTGAGTCATATGTAAGGCCTGAATTCAGAGACTGATAAAAAAATACAGTTCCCAGGCTGGCACAGATTGTATAAACTGCGAGCCTTTCCCTCTGACTGCAGGGACTCACAGAGGCAGTTATGGAAAAGGAGAACATGGAAAAAGTACGAAAAATTTCATGTTAAAAAAGAAGGAAACAGTGGGAATTCGAAACATCTTGCTATTTTTTAAATTTTAGCCATCATTCAAAAAAATGCCGTTGCATACACTTAGAATTAATTACATAGTGACTTTAGTGATATTCTAACATTAGCTTGATTTTTCTAGCTTGAAATTTTTCTTTTCAGGCCTAAAACTTACTCTCACATATCTGTACTTCTTTCAGCATGCAACAAAATATTAATGTTGCATCACATGAACATCTTGTTTCAAGAGTAGCAAAGAGGGAAATTAATTAAAGATGTGAATTTAATGTTAAATTAGCAAAACTTTATTAGATACCTGCATGAACACACTCATTCAAAATTAAAGAGGCTTCAATTTTGTTTTCCGTCATTCACTTCAGGCTAAGTAAACCGGGCTAAATTGAATCAAGGTTGCTTTAACTCTGAAATCCTTACCCACATAATCTTTAAATCAGTTTAACTAACCTCCTTCGATAGTTAATTTAGATTAATTTTCTTGAAATATTGTGTGTGTTTGACGACACGTAAAATTGCAATTCTTGGTACAAATTTTAATACAGTCATTACTACATTCAAGCAAACACCAAAATTCTAAGAGCCTGCAGGATTTTAAAAAAAAAAAAAAAAGTTGTGCTGGTTATTTAAAACATATCAGACCCTTAATCTGCTTTCTTTCCATCCCTAAAGCTCTGGCTGAACTCAGGAAAACTTGTTTTCTCTTCAGTTATTTTCAAGAACGTTGAATTTGGCCCACTTCTGGTTATATTGGTGCTTTGTACATCTTTGAGCAAGACGTTTTTGTCTCGATTTCCAAGTCATCGATAGGCCACGTCAGAGGCACTTTCCTTTCAAAGACATGTTTAGAGATCTCTTTTTACATACACACTGCTAGGATCTCCGAGCATGAAACAATAATCCCTGCTGTACCTTAGGGGTTTGTGAAATTAAACAATAATCCCTGCTGTATCAATAAATTCTTCTCGTGTCTTGGCTGTTTGGTGACAGCAATGTTGTTTTTATCTAATTTGTCCGAAAAACTTCTTGAATGTCGTAATAACCTAGGGTTTTAAGCAATTTTATAATCCTGGTTTTGTTTATTTGGATTCTTTAAAGATTGGGGGGGTTTTGGTTGGATAGGCTTTCACCATCTCTTCATAGCATTAGAAAGTGATTTTTTGCTGAATCATTATACTAGGAACAAATTCTCCATCATCATGTATAAAACAACAGCACCTATAAAATGCTTACAGCAATAGCTCATACAAGGTTTAAAAAAACCCCAAAACCAAAAAAGGCACGTTGGAAAGAAAACATTTCCAACACACATTTCCCATCATGAAGGCAAGGTAAGCAATTGTCAGGTAAAATGCTGAAAAGATGGAATGCTATTGAAAATTGGCAAGGTCAAACTGGGTTACCTGACTGCTTTCTTCCCTTATTTCTGACTGCTTTAAATAATGTAAAAATGATGCTGACTTGGCTGAGGTCCCAGCTCATCAGAGCACTTAAGCATGCCCTTGAGTGTAACTATGTGTAAGGCTTCCTGATGAGGAAGGGGTGAAGAAAGAAATAGATCTGAAATGTGAAGATTAGTTCGATGTGAACAAAGCTTGGAATTTTATGGTGAGTACTGGTGCTTAGATAGCTATTTCTGAAAAATCTAACCATAAAATTCTGCATTATCTTATCAATGCAATAGAGATTACTTGGTTTTCTGTTCATCCATTAATGCAACAAGTATAAAAATATTTCTATGCTAAGTAGACTAGGTCTAAACATTTTTTAATTAACTTATCTTTTTATTCACAAAATAAGAAAAAGAGTACTTCAGCAATAATTCAATAATTCAGCATAACTGAATTTAATAATCTGTTAAAAACATATTTTTATATGTATCTAAAATCATGTGCAAACCAGGAATTCAGGCAGGAATTCAGGAATTTGGAGACTGGGCTCAGAGCACAGAAGCACTTTCAGCTTTCTGCTGAGAACCACCAGACCCCACGAAGTCACCGAGACCTTGGGGCACATGGCACTGCCGCAGATTTTGCATAAGGAGTAAATGGACACAGAGCATATGTCACTGTGCAGGATGGATATCTGCAAGTTCCATATTTTGGCTGATTTCTTTACTTCATCATAGTTGTTACTGTGCAAGGGAATGAGATTTACGGTGATAAGACAAATACAGAGAGCAAATAAGCCAGAACCCCAGAACACAGAACTAATTACCACCACAAGCAAGCAGTACTACTACTGATGAAACAAGTCTAATAGCAAAAGGACATGTTTCAAATATTTTTTTGTGCCTGTTACCTAATTTGTTTTTATGTCCACGGGGTACATGAAAATATCATGTATTAATAGAGATATAGATATAGCTACTGTTATTCATGACTCCTGCTGAAAGTTAAGTGCCTGAACAGTTGAATATGAATATAACCAGAATGTAACCAGAATACGGTTGTGGTATCACCATCAAACCTGAGGGAAGAGCAGGGAGTGTTAGCTGTCAGAATCTTTTCCCATGTGCAGTAGGGTCCTGCTCCTTTTGGGACTCTACATACAAATTAATAATAAAAATTCTGTTTTTCTTTGAATTTAGAGACCAGCCATGTTAGCTATCATAAGCTCCTAGTGAGCTACGTATTTATTTGTATTAGACATGAAAAAGCCTAATAGCTTATCCTTACATACTGTGCAACTATAGAAAAAAAAAATCAACACAAAACCAACAGAAAGCAAAATGACTGAACTAAAAATGAAAAAGTATTACTCTATCTAAAAGTATACTGACCCCTTTCCAACACAGTAGTGAGCTGATTGGTGAGGAAAGAAAAAGACATACCCTTTTTATCCCCCCAAAATTCAGATGCACAGTTGTATCTGCAAGTACTGTGAGGGGTGAGTTTTCTACTCTGTTTTAAAGGTCTGCTTGTGCTGGCCTCCCTTCACAGCTGTGCACTGTACAACCAGTAGATGCTTATTTACAGTATCAGCTTGCTTTCTTGTCTCTGCCACCTTTGAGGAATGCATTTCATTTACCTCTATTTAGGGCCTGTTAGCCAGTACATGCCAAGTGTTACGTGTGATTTCCTTCAGACGTCAATCTGTGTACAAGGGGCAATCTTTGTACTTTCCATTTGCCCTAGCTCTTCAAGGAAATGACTAAAACCAGAAGATGTTAGATGAGCGGAGGAAATCGAGCAATAGAAGAAGTGTTGGACATTCTAATATTCTAAGTCACAGTAAGTTTTATCTGAGTTGAGACTGGCATTAGAAATCAAGTTTTTAACATTCATTTATGGTTTCCATTGTGGAGAAAAGTGTGTTCATGGCAGACCTAAGGGGTCAGATCCTTAGAAATTTCCTACTGTCTTTTCTCACTTTACCATGTAGACATTTCCTTTGCAGGAAGAGCTGTATGCATTTTCCCCAGACAAGGTTCTTCAGCTGGCTGTGAATCCGTGAATGATAATGTGTTTCAGTATAATCCCATTTTATCTCAGTCCACCTTCTTGTGTTAATAAATCGACTTATTTTTTTCCAATCAGAAAATGCCTATAGCAGTGCACAGAAGATTGAAGAAACACATGAAAGAATGGCTCTCCTGACCAGGGGATTGGATTACCAATTTTTTTGTCAGATCAGGAGACCCTTTCTGTTTGTGCTGACAACTGAGACTCACAGAGTGCAATAACGGGCATCACATCCAAGTGACACAGGGGCTGCTCTGAACAGTTAAATGATTCCTTCCTCTGCAAAAGGCCATGAAGAACAGGGTCGTCTTCTACCTTCATAAATCTCCACCCTGCTGGGACCCACTGCTAACACTTTTTTACCTCCTTCCAGATTTGTACCTGTCTCCATCCTCACCTTAATCCTTCTGAGAGCTCTAGCTGCTCTTCCTTTTTATAACCACCGGGCTCCCATTGCCACAGCAGGGGGATGAAAATGTTAAATACTTCAATACTTAAACTTTTCAGTTTTATTCTTTTGGTTTTGACTGGGTTTTAGAACTGTAATCTTTAAACTATACTAAAACATTTGCTTCTATTTTATCCTACTTGAACTCTGGATAATGTAAAACTTACCATCAACAAAACTTGGAAATGAAGACACTTTCTTTGTCTGTTGAGAAATAAAAATGGTATAGCTGTAACAAAATCATTGTCACAAACTGGCGTGAATCATATTATATTCAAACAGATGACCATTGTTCAAAAAAAAAAATCAATTTCTCTGTGTAACTTCTGCATAGCTATTATTTAGCACAGTGAAAGACATTACATCAAAGCAATTAACCCAACCTAACTAAAACCTAAACAGCACTAACATAGTGCTGTTCACCTGGAATCTCAAAGCATTTCAAGCAGATCCCACCATACAAAAAAAGAAGGGAGGATGGGGGAAGAATATTAAAATGACCTAGGAAGTCAGCTATCAAATGTGTAATACAAACCAGCAATTCCCAATCTGATATTTTGTCCACTATATCACGTTGCCTATTAATGATATCCCAAATTTCCAATTAAGAACATTTAACAATGTTTTACAAAGCAAGATTCTGGGTCAGTGAATGAAAAGAACTTTCCCAGATTGCACAGTACATAGCCTTACACTTAATCTCAGCAGGGGCCACAACAGTGCTCTTTTTATGCTACTATCTCTATTCTCAATAAACAGATACAGTCCTTCTATTTGCTCTTTTGCCAGCCTCCTCAGGCATTCCTGCTTCCAGGAAAGAGGCCGATTTCTCCATTATGGGAAAACGCTTTAGAAATGTGCCTCTTCTTTATTGGAACAGGCTACCGAGTAAATATGTTACATGTTTTTGAAATAACAGGCTTCTGCTTTTAAGTCTGAATTTCATTTCATTGTGCCTAGCCTCAAGCATAACCTCATCCTGAATTCTTAGATGTCTTCTTTGCTCCAGTCTTCAGTGACAAGAGCAGGTCTGCCTATCCCTGTGTCTTCTTCACAGCTGACTGAGCCAGGACATGTCTTACCACAGAGACCACTCAAAAAGATGTGAATCATTTGAGCCCTCAGCACTGAATGATGTGCTTGATATTAGGGGTTATTTAAAGAGAATTATTCCTGTGGGAATTAAGCAGTCCTTTGGTTTCAAAGACTGACGTTGAAGGCAGGGGAGAAAAAAAGCAGAAGCTAATTTCTTTTTGATGCTACTTTTGCTCTCCAATAATCCAAAAAGAGAATTTCTTAAGTGTTCTCCCTATTCTCTATGTCATCAGAAAATTTTAGGCTTGAGTACGTGCCGTGGACAGTTACATAAAATGAATGTGGCAGCAACAAATTCATGCGTATAGTTCAAAGACTTTCCGGAATATGCAGACATTACTGTCAGTTCAGGAAAAGAAACAGAGCCGGAGTATGTATGCGTGAGAGGGAGAAAGCTGACAATTCGGTGCCACTTTCCCTCTCGTAAGCCTGACTGCAGGAAAACAGGCAGCAGAACAGCCTGACGGCCTAGGGACCTACCTCGGGCGTATTATTATTGTCAACTGGTCCATTGAGGTCTGACCGCTGCTGCTTCCTTGGCTGCTCTATACCATTGCACATCTGTAAGAAAAAAGAGAAAGGATTTCAAGTCCTTTTGTCTTGTGAAAAGCTTCAAAACAAAGTAGAGATTTCAGTGGAAGTCAACAGTGCAAAGATAGTCAGAAAATTTTCACCAGATTAAATTACATTCAGAAAAATTTTAAAAAGAATTCATAAAACATTAACATATGAAACTATTTGGCATGTTCTCCATTATTTTATGACAGTCTTTGGTCATGAAGCTGTTCTGTGTATTTATTTATATGTAGTTATTTATGTGCAACTGATATTCATTACTGATACTGAAATATCATAATGTTATATAGTAGTTGGAATTTCCTATTGTAATTTAGAAAATATGAGATACATGTAAAAATACTGAGCTGTTAAATTATAACAAAAGATCTACTCAATGTAAATAGTAAGACATTTCAATTATCATTAAGTAGCAGTTGCACTACTGATTTAACTAAATTCTTTTATTTCACTGCAAATTTTTCACATGAAATTAAGCCAAATGCTGACATGATCAAATTGTTCAGAAACTAAAGTCTGAATTTTTAAATGTGTTTACTCTCAGTACTGGACAAAATCAAAATAGTCCTAACGGCCACCTCTAACCTGAAAAAGAGAATCCTAGCACTGAATGTAGGATTCTCTGTTCATGGGAGATACCTCATGGCATCTCCTTTCTTTTGGGCCAACCAAATCTACAGGATGCTGGCAGCACAGCTTCAGGCTTCTGAAGAAACGTAAAAGGGAAAATACAAAACCTTACACAAGGAAAATACTAAGTCTTTCAAACTACGGAACACTCTTTTTCTTCTATGTTCCAATGTTCTCAGGGACAGAATTTCTTCTCCAGACCTGCCACAAGTCACAGAACACCAGCACCCGGCACAGGCACCGCCCTGTCCCATACATACTAAGAAAATGAAGGTTTTGACTCAGAGTTTCAGTGTGAGAAATGTGGAAAACCAAGGTGATTTCTGGAACAAATTTTTATGGTTTAGGATTCACTTTCCTTTTGTCTCAGTATCCCCATTATGTATTAAAAAGAGTGCCTAAATGCCACTGTCATTGTAAGGTTTCACAAATAAGAACTTGTATCAACAATTGTGCAAATGGAAAACAGTGAGCCATTATTTATTATTATTATAATACATTGAGTATTATTTCAAAGGGTCAGCCTGAATGTTACATTTGAACATAACTCCTTGTCTTCTGACTTTCAAATGCAATATATAGCTGCAATCAAAGAAAGTCTGCATGTTCGTCTCTAGACAAATTATTCCCTGTGAGTAATATTTAGTCATCTAAAGGAAAGGCACTAACGAAGCAGGCACGTTAGAGCTATTAGCTCAGTAATGCTAATTCTCAGGTAAGACAACATACACAAAGCAACAATCCACCCAAGTAGTAAGCAGGGTTTTAGGAAAAAAAAGAGTACCTGAGATATACCCAGAGCACCAAGACTTGGGGACCCTCTGACCGGCGCCCTGCCTATGTGGCTGTAGAAGCTTACCATATCCCTGCTTACAGGTGCTATTCTGTTTGAGACAAGACAAATCTAATTAAATTGCATGGCTAAACTAATATGGAGCAATATGTGTTGATGCGCAGGGAAATGTATTAATGAGATAAACAAATATCTAGAGGGCTTTAATAAAACAGGCATAATAATAGTAAATTATTCCCTAAAATAGTAGGATTAGATCAAGTATGCTTTAAGCAGGGAAAATGACATGGCCACAGTGAAGAGACATTAAACTGTAAGCAGTGACAGTAAATATATTAACTCCGGTATGTACAACAGAATGGTACTACTCCAAAAGCTCTGTCAGTTCTGATTACCACACACTCCACTGAACTGAAAATGCACCTGCATATAAAGAGAGAACTGGCTGACTGGTTTAGCAAGCATAGCCTGGGTGCCGTAAACACTACTGAAACATGTCTCTGTCACAAATCTTACACACCGATGGACTTACTCAGCTCTGGGGATCATAATAAGAATCTTGCTCTTTGGTAACATTTGCATATATACTTCCATATAGTCTTAATATAAATTATGACTAAACATTTGGATGACATTTTGTGTTTGATTTATACATAGCTGTAATTTACTGGAGTGCCTATTTTCAGGATTTTAAGAATATAAACAAGCCTTGCTTGTTTATTGTTTCCTAGTCACATATGAAGTATGTATTTGTCAGGTATGTAGTATTTACGTTGCGATTGTATATTGGCTGGGTTCCAAAGAGAAGTCTGTGCAGAAGACATGGCTGTGTTGGAATAAATCAAATCACCTCTACAAAGAACATAATAAGTGTTTTTTACTTAATATTTTGTGTCTGTACATGAAGGCCTATTTTTTTCCCCCCAGTGTTTTGCCTATGTGTTTAGGAGCCCCAGTCTAATTTGGCAGAATCTCAGGTACAAAGAATTCTTCCATTTCTTTTATGTACATCTGTGCACACAATATGTTCCACCTCTGGATCATCTACTAACACTTTTTTTCACAAGTGTTGTGGTGGGGAGGGGAGGGTGTCACTGTGAGCACCTCCTGCTAACAAAGCTGAGTGTAATACCACATTCTTGAGATCCTCTCAGCGTTGGAGTGTAGCACACCCCGTGTCCCTTCAGCAGCAGGAGGAACTACCAAGTGGTCAGGAAGGGGAGCTGTGCCTGCCTGAGACTTTCTGTGCCCAGCATCTGCCTGCAAATATGTGGGCTGTTACAATGACTGTTTACAAAATACAGGTTGAGATCTTCATGCTAAAGAAATGTTTGCTAACGTGGAATCCCAGAAGGAAAGGGTAGAAAGAAGTACAGGTAGAAGGGCTTCCCTTTCTTTCCATAAGACTTGCAGTGTCAAAGGAGAGAACTACACAGAGTAGGCATGGCTGCATCTCCCATACACAGGTAGTCGCGTACGTACGGAAGGAGATGCTGCTAAACTAAGCATGAAGGGACTGTTTTGGAGCTGCTTAACAAAATCATTTTTAGAAAACATGACTTCTGTTATTCAGTGTGAGCTGAAAGTTGGTTCATGCTCCCAGGTGATCTGACCAATGTCAAATAAATTATTATACACAATACTTGCTTTCTTCATGTTTCTTACAGAGTCTCCAATTTATATTGTTCTTTTAAGTGTTACAATAGCTAGAAAAATCACATTTGAGGGAAACACTAATAAGGTATTATAAATACTTTATACCCTGACTTGCAGTTTAGAATAGGACCTAAAGCTAAACTGAAAATCTGGACCTGACTGCACACTAACACCGAGGTACAGCTATGTTAAGTCTCTTATCCTAGGATAAGATTCTGATAAGAGGACAGATTCTGCAAAGAAAAGATATAAAAATATTAAAGGCCTAGTGTTATTAATACTTTTGCCTCTGAGCAAGTACTGAGGCAGTGTCCAGCATCATGGGAAGGAACATGAGGCAGCAGAAAATGCCATCACGAGGCTGAGAGGAAAAACAGACTCTAGTTATCTGAGGTCACTGAAGCATCTACGCACATCTTTCAGAAATAAGCCCGCAGCTCTACCCATGCCCTGACCAGCCTTGGCCTGATGGCTAATTGCTAAGCCTGGGGCCACCTGGGCCTCCCTCCTCCCACCAATCTTGCCAGACACCACCCCCCAGCCAACTAGGCCCCCTTTATAACCACCCCTTCCTGCAGGATAAAGCCTTTCTTAGATGGAGGTGAGGGCTGGTAATGATTGAGTTCTGCTGTCTCTTAACCCTCCTGGTTGTTATTCCAGTGTAAGCTGATAGGCTGTTCGGTCAAGAGCTCATCTCAGGGACATGGTCCTCCTCAAAGTTGCCACCTGCAATCCTGAATGCTGCTGTGCCGCTCAGCACCCATGAAACACTTTCCTGATGGAGAACACTCTTCTGGGAACCAGCAGGTTAGTCTCTTTCTTGATTACTCAAAGGAATAATTTGTCTTAGATAGCAATGGAAAAATTAGGTTTTTTCAGAATGGTTAACCCTTTTGGTAAAGGCTTGTTAAGCAAGCACTGAATGCAGCTTAAAGTGTGATGTTTAAATGTTTGAATAATGAGGCTTCTGATCCATACCTGATAATCAATCTCTTTACCAGCAATACTCTT
This sequence comes from Rhinoptilus africanus, assembly GCA_013400135.1. Classification (NCBI taxonomy): domain Eukaryota; kingdom Metazoa; phylum Chordata; class Aves; order Charadriiformes; family Glareolidae; genus Rhinoptilus; species Rhinoptilus africanus. Next base: position 548,371 of record VXBO01009505.1, read on the forward strand.
CAAATATTATCAAATAATGTGTTCAGCAACCAATGTACTGGCTTTGAAATTAATCTTGAGGACTACTAAGCTTCTTAGAAAAGAGATATTTTGTGGTAGGTTTCAGTTGAAAGAGGTTCTTTGTGGTAGGCTCCAAGAAGAAAAAACCTTATTGGAAAAGAGATGTTTTGTGGTATGATGACTAGATGGTTAAGTTACCTGTTGTAAAAGTAAACCAACAGATCTAATTGACTCTTCATCCAGGTTTGTTGCCTCCCTCTAGAACAAAGGTAGAGCAGATGAGGATTGTTATGTTTGTCACTTAAAGATGAAACTTCAGTGTCTAGTTTCAACTTCTGTGATCTTCTGTTGCTTTCTGAGGGCAGTTTACCATTGGACCATGTGTTCTCCTGATATTTAAACACTGTTATGTTTATAGAAATGCATCAAGGTACATCTAAATCATCTTTTTGAAATCAAGATATGGTAGCCTAGTAACAAGTCTATTATGGCGGTACTATACCTATTAAACTACATGACTGAAATAATTCTTCTCATTGATGCTGGTGATGTGTAGTGGGAATGGCTTAATGTACCCTTGCTGGGCTGCTGCATTGGTTATCGCAATATTAGTAACGTGCTACTGTCAGTAGGAGCAATCTGACCCAGCAGATGGAATTTGAATGAGGCAGCTCTTGACTAGCTGAAAGAATTATGATTTTGATCACAGGAAAAAAAGGCCAGACTTCACACTCTGTTCTCTCACAAAGATTCTATTACTTCTGTGCTGGTTTAGAGGTGGTGCTAGCACATGTCAGCAGTGAGGAAGAGGAAAATATTTGTAGAAAAGACTAGTTCCAAGTAAGCAGATCAAGTTAGAGTATGGAATTAGTGTTATGAAAAGAAGAGTCAAAGTAAGTTTAGAGATCTAAGCATTCCACAAAATAATTTCAATACTCTATCCAATTTCAATAAGCATTAAAACAATCACCAATTGATTTTTATCTTAAAGAACTAAGAGGGCTTTTTTGTGCTTGCATATATTTAAAATTGAGAACCAAGCATGATAAGAATTTCAGAGAAATGACTGCGCTGAACAATGCATTTTTATGTAGATGTAATTTGGAGCACATGCTGCTTTCTGCTTCAAACTTCCCAGAGAAGACTCTGTCACTAATGCATCGTTAGGTAAAGGGCATTGATTTTGCTGTCTCCTGGTGTCCGGAGTTTGCTGCTAAAAAGCCATGACTCAGCCAATTAGCACAGAGAAACTGGTCTTGTTTGAGAATATTTAGACTGTTTAGCACTTTTGAGTAAGTACTTAAACTTGCTAACTTTGGGAAATGTCACTCAGTAATAGCTATTTACTATTGCTGCCTAGAACGCATGGGAGAATGCAGCTAGCTTTAATACTCTTTATTTACACCTGTTTGTTTTTTCCACAAATTCTATCAAATGAATCCTATAACACTCAGACTGAATTCCACTAAGATATTCCTAAGATACAGGTCTTCTAAACACATCTGTCATTTTAGCTGCTTCAGACTAAGGGTGAGATCTTTTAGGGACAAAAGACTCCTGGATTTGGTCTCTTCGCAGAAGAGCACTGTGCCCAGGCCAAGAAAAGGGAATAAACCTCAAATATTTTTTGTTACTACTGAGCTCTACTAGTGCAGGTAAACAAAACACAGTAGCAGTGCTGATGGAGAACAAAGTGAGACAAAGAAGACTTTGTAAAATTTTTTCACTAATTTTTTGTTGGTGATATTTTGTCTGGCTCTGAATGTCCGTGTTGAAAAAGTGCAAGGGCATAGCCCATATCAAAGTTGTGACCTGAGACAAACAGTGCAGAAGCTTGTGGGGTCCCTACCAGGGGAGGCTGTATGAACACACTAGGTTAGGTTCTCAAATGTATGGCAGTGATATGAAAATATGATTGAGAAATGAGAAACAATAGGATTCATGTGTCACAGGGAGCATCATTAAAAAGCAGACTTCCCTCTAAGGTCCTTGTTCTTAATGGTCGTAACGGCAAATCCCTGTTTCTTCAAGAGGGTATAGGTGAAGGCAGGGTGTTAGTGCTGTTAAAAAAAAAAAAACTTCATCTTTTATTGTTGGCAAATAGATCTGTTTGAATAGGGTAGGAGAGAATATGCACACTCGGGAGTCTGCAGTCTGAAATCCAAGTAGATGAGACATAAGCACTGACCATCTAATCACCCCTTGTTCTTCAAGTGTTGAGTCCCATAGTCCTCTTTTGTCCCCACTCATCAGCAGTAGCTCTCAGGCTATGCCAATGCCAGTATTTCATAAAAGTATGACTCTAGTTGGGATGAAAAGAGTAAACTCTGACACACAGGAGGTTCCAGAGAGGAGCAATTATTTAATGATGTGTCCCATTAGTGCAAAAGACATCTTCCATTGGAATTATTCCAGCTGTTGTCCACTGTTTTGCTAACTTTCTTCTTGACTCCTTCTAGCATTCCTTAATGATGCTACCTGACTGTACAGAGTTAGTGTTAACTTAATATTAGTAAAATAACAGGCAATGCCATCATTCTCTGCAGATGTCTTACGGGTGCAATAAGAGAAACTAAAGTTCCAGATGCTGTCAGGGAGCAGCAGGATGGGCCTGGGACTGTCCCATACTATGCTGCTTTGTGGGAAGGAAGCAGGAAAGGAAGCAGGAAACAAACTTCAGCAGTGAACCAATCTGGAGTCAAGCTTTTTGTGGTTCAATCTTTTGTTTAGACCAGGCCCTCGTTCCATTTTTGCATGGTACTCATCTGCAACAGGAGGCAAATCTCATTTTCCATCTAGTAAACTTGTTCCTAGGTTGATTATTAATGTGTCAAAGCAACAATATTCTAGCTAAACTTGAAGCTATGCAAGTGTCATAGCATTCCAAAAAAGAAAAAAAAAAAAACAAACTTCAAGTCAACAGCAACTCCTTTTGCCCAGGAACACCACATCAATTTAAAACATGTTAGTATCAGTTCACTGAGCCATTTGGTTCCTCTTCCTCCTTACGCCACCCAATGATATACCTAAGTCAGTTAATTCATGTTTATTTTAAAATAAAGCTGTGATAATTCAGGAGAACTACATCAATAGAGTGTCTGACCACATTTGAATTCTCTGCATGAAGCTGAAACATAAAATGAAATTATAAGCAAAAAAGAAAATGTCTTCATGTGTCAGATACATTAACAATTGGCTCAGTCTGCGATGATTAACATGTCAAATGGGGGTGAAGGAAACTCCTAGCTTAAGGAAGTTGTTAAATTTGACTTCTGTCATAAAATGCCCAAAATATTCGGTTTCAACTTCATTGATGTAATGCTTTTCTTAAATAATGTAAGCATGGAAAACATGCAAGAAATAAAAGTTGTGCTAAGCAGTGAGTTAAAGGAAATATGCACTCCAAACGTATTCTAGGTTTCCCTCCGGCTTGTCCAGTGCAAAGCTTCTGCACTTCCCTAGAGGTATTTATAAATAAAGGCTCATACAAGCAAGGTCACGTATCCCAAAAGTTTTCAAGGGTGAGCATGTACATTTAAGAACAGAGACTGACCCACACTGAAAGTAAAATGAGATGATTACTGTTTTCCATTCTCTGTAGATTGTTGGGTCTGTCTTAGAAGTGACTACTCATCCATGGTGATAAATTGCAGAAAGCAAACCTAGCAACCGGAACTTTTCAGATCACATTTGTTTACTGGTCATTTATCACTTTGTATGCAAGACTATTGCTAGCATTTATCATGAGCTATGAATTAAGTATATATTTCTAAAGGTACATAAAAATGTATTGTGTATCAGTTACTGTTTAGTAACTTGAAATTTTATGCATCAGTATTACCACCTATGGGAGGTAGGAAAGGAGGAGAAGAGCAGAAACACACACAAAAAGGCTAAGGACAGCACAGTATGTGTATAAAACCACAAAATGCACATTCCTGTTTGCTTATTGTTTACAAAACCTGACATACACATAGTATCTTGGTTTAACTTAAAAACATTCAAATCTATATTTACCTAAATAATTGGGGCAAAAAAAGTGTTTCATATGGAATATGTATGCTTCTGTCTCATCCCTCTCACCATGATATTTTGTACTGTGGGATGCACACTTAAAATAACTGTAGTCTTTTAGCAAGATGAAAAAAACAAGGATCTTCCAAGGACATTCTCTGCAAACAAGAAGCTGGGCATGCAAATCTACTGATAGTGGCCTTGGATTTTTCTCCTTTCACCATGTAAGAATTGTAATTAAAATAATGACTACCTCAGTTTCACAAATGAGACACAGGTTCATTTAGAGAGTACATGAATTGCATCCATCCCTTAGACAAACGCAAGTCTCTGTGCTTTATCTGAAGTTTTTGAGGTGCAATATCTATGTTAAAGGTCCAGCCACACCTCACGTTAAGGACAGTTAAGGACCTATTAAGTATAAAATTCACTTTGGTGGAAATGGATACTGTACTTTTATTCTAACAGCCTCACAATGAGCCTGATTTTTAGATAAAGCGGAGGATGATAAAGAACCTGCAATAGGTGAACAGAACACAGCAAGATAAGACCAGTCTTGTTATAACAAACACATGCAAGTAATGCTTGACAAAGATTATTTAACTTGCTTTTTAATCTTTCTTTTATATCCCTGGAGGCTTGAGTGGGGGGTGGGGGTGGAGAATCCCCTGATGTCTCCATCTGTGAGCCTCTATCTCCATAAGAATAGGCTCTATGCCTTGGAGGCCTATGTGCTCTTCTGTATGGTTGAGGATGCCCACAGCAGTTTTGCCCCTCTCCTTTCTTACAAATTAAATGCATGCCTTGGCACCCAGTTTGTTTATCCCTTCATGCTGAACTGGAATGATACCTGTGCTGCTGTTTCTCTCTTTTCCTTTCTCTCTTCTCATTTGAAGGAATGAAATATTGTGTATTGTTTAATGCTCTATCCATTAGACAACAGCTTGTGGTTTTTATGATGAGTGATGGCAGAAACTCGATGGCTACATACCAGCCAGTGGCTACCTATCACAGCAACACCTCCTCCATTATTAAAAAAGATTAAGGCATTGGCCCAAGACTGATTGTAAATAACAACTAAAGCTCAGATGGGCAACTTAGAAATACTTAGGTGCCTTTGTTTATTTTCACACCAATGGTAGTTATATCAATATCCTGGTGTTACAAAACCCTCAGTTGTTAGCCGTCTGGGAAGAAGAATAAAGGCACAATGCAATTCAGCTCAACCTCTGCTAAATAAAGTACACAGAGATGTTGAAACGAAAGTCTATTTTGAATTCTATTTGCAATTAGAAATCATTCAGGGGAAAAAAAAAACACAACAATTTCTTACTCAAGCATATAGAAGAATTCACAAACTTTCATATTCAAGAGCTCCTCTTCTCTTTTGTTCTGCAAATACTTTCAAAATTTGCAAGCAGCCACACTCCCAACAGCAGCTGCTGGTGTACTGTGCCAGAAAGACCATCACTAGTCTCAAATATGCTACCTGGATTTCTCTGCTCCTAGCCAATACCTAGTAACTATTTAAACCACTTAAAATAATCAAGCTTATTCACAAATCTACAACTTTCATGCTGTCAGTAAGGCACTGAATGTAGTAAGTTACACAATTTGGCTCTCATTATACTTCAGAAAATAGAATGTAGAAATGAATATTAGAAACTTGCTGTAGATATGGGAAATATGAAAACATCCCCCTAAGATTTTTTGTTCACAATTATAATAAAGGTCAACCTGTTTCATCAGCATATACTTAAACATTTTATTTCCTTTACTGTTTTTCAGAGGAATTGACGTATTTAAATGTCTGTTTCTAATGGAATCATCTAGATTAAATTGTTCAACTGTGGGGCAATTAACTGTAGAAAATCATAATATTTATAGCTTTGATAAAGCTGAAACAGGAAACATACCTGTTAAGTTTAATACAGCATTTCAATTAAAGACAAGGCAAAATAATTCACTTTTCCTTACCATAAGATCTAAATACATGTTATGTTTTACCTCTTTTAGGTAGATCTCTGTTCATTGCAGAAGGTAATTAATATTCAGCTACATATAACTTCAGAGATGCAAAGTCAAAGCTTTAAACTGACCTTAGAGCAGAGAATTAGATACATCTCTTTATAAGGAAATAAGAACATGGCATTTGAAACTTTAAAAAAAGAAGAAAACTTCATGCCTCTGTTCCTCTAAAAAAGCTTGAGCTTCATTCTCAGATTATTCTTTCTGGCACTCAACATTAGAACAAGAAAAGATCATGCATGGTTTAAGTTAACGTTTACGCTATTCTTGTGACAAAACTGCTCAACAGCATTGTTGGTACAAGTAACTCTCTTATGTCTTCCTTCTCGCCAAGGTTAAGGTATGCCCAGCTAGTATGGAAAGACAGCAATATGCAGGCACTTCTGCAGTTGTTCTTAACACATGGAGTATATAGCCTTGGAATATGTTCTATTAAAAACAAAAGAAATTAAAAATAATCTCCTACTAAGGCAATGGAACAGAAGTCCTCAATGGAAAAAAACACCTTCAACTATTTCAGTGCTGACCCCAGTTATATCTAGTGTGTCACTGCAGAACAAAAATACTGTCTATAAACCACTTTTGCCCCATGCATCCCTGTGCAAAACCTCTTTTCCAGCTTTCTACCTGAATTGACTACATTCAGCACCTTTTCCTAAACAGACAACACGATTATGTAGCTGTGAATGCAATGCAGAGCAAAAAAGCAAATAAAAAATTGCTCTTAATTCTGTTTGGACTAAATAACTAAGATAACATTTGCATAATGCCTCTGACAGTCTGGTTAAACACAGAAGCTCATACCTGCTCTTGTGGCCACTTCTGTCTGTCCTCTGGGGTTCTTGACTTTGCTTTAAAACCTCTAGGCACATCTCCACTGTGCTTAGAGGCAGATGGGATGTTCAGTGATTTTGGCCTCCCCTCATGCCTGTTAGCACTGTGAACAGCTTCTCCCTTTGAACAAGTCTCTTTATAGTCCTGTGCCATGTTTTCAGTCCCAGTGTGCTCTGGACTCATTTCTGTCGTACTATTAATACTGCTCATGCTCATACTCATTTTGATTTCTGCTACAATCTGGTCAATGTCCTCTTCCTGGTCTTCCAGCTCTGCATCCTCTTTTCTAGAATGGTACGGTGATATTCCCTGCGAGTTTCCATTAGCCTCTGCTGGGTAATAGTCCGGATAGCCACCATCACTTTGGCAATACTGTATGTTTTCTTCTTGGTCTTGAATCTCCAGAGATGACACTTCATCCTCTAAAATCTGAACGCTGTTATCTTGACCTTCCTGCCACTCTTGCCTGTCCGTCACCTCGTTTTCATCTTGGTGCTGAATTTTACCTTCAGCCCATTCTTCTACAGCTTCCTGACATTCATCTGTTTCAACATGGTGTTCCTCATGGGGAGCATACTCCTCCCCATTGCAGTCCATTCCTTCCAGGTAACTGTCATCCTCTGGACAGTATCTAATGTAGTATGTGATTCCCTCTTCTTCTTCTGGTAAGCCTTCATCATAGTCCTCCTCCTCAGAGGTGTTGTTCACATAGTCAGAGCTGGAGTCACCATCTCCACTGTGATCATTGCACTCATGTTCCACGGGTGTAGGACTACCTTGTCTGACAGTTGCTAGTTCTGCCTCTTTTGCTGCATAATCTTCAATAGGAAGATCACTTTCTTCATTTTCAGGCTCCCTGTTGTGAGATGAAGTAGGGCAAGCTCTCACTCTGTGATCCAGCATGCTGGCTGCAGTGCTTTGACGTTTCCTGTTTGCCATAGCCAACTCCTTATATGACAATCATTTCTAAGCAATCACTGTAGGGAAGATGGAAAAACACACAATCAGGAAAAGGTCATCAGCAGAGATCAGTGATGTTAATAGGAAACAAACTGATAGATTTATTTGGTAAAAAGGATGTGTTTGTAGATATTTAAATCAGATTTACAGACAGCTAACTTCTAAAATGCTCATATTATGGAACCATGAAATCAAAGTAATAACTTGCACAATGAAAGGAACAGATTAAGAGAAGGTTCTACATTTATGCTAAATATATTCTAGTGTAGGATCTCTTCTGTCAATTTGACACAGAATTAACCCTGAACCTTGAAATTAGTTTTCAATTTCTTTTTCTTGCCAGTAAGGGGTCATGCTTTGATCGCTATGCAGTAAACAGGAGCTCTTTCAAATTTTCAGCTTAGGCTTTTCTTTAATGTGTACCGAAAGCATACACTTAGAATCTGACCTGCTCTTACCAAAACTAAAGGAAAAGAATTCTATTAACTTGCAGTCACATAGGGCACTGAAGGATAATGCACTGCTATTAAATTTATTTTTTAAAAAAATCACTCACTGGTTTATTAGCTCTTACTAGCTGATGCCATTAAGTATCTCCCATTGTTAAACCAAATATTGGTTTTAGAATAGACTATTTCAGTTGGAAGGGACCTACAAGGATCGCCTAGTCCAACTGCCTGATCAATTTGGGGCTGACCAAGTTAAGGCATGGCATGAAGGGCACTGTCCAGTGCCTCTTAAACACTGCCAGACTTGGGGCATCAACCACCTCCCTAGGAAGCCTGTTCCAGTGTCTGACCACCCTCTCTAATGTCCAGTCTAAACCTCCACTGGTGCAGATTTGAACTATTCCCATGCGTCCTGTCCCTGGATCCCAGGGAGAAGAGCTCAGCACCTCCCTCTCCATGTCGGGAAGCACCTCCCTCTTCCCTCGGGAAGCTGCAGAGAGGAATGAGGCTGTCCCTCAGCAGCCTCCTCCCATAACAAGACAAGCCCAAAGCCCTCAGCTGCTCCTCACAGGACATTCCCTCCAGCCCTTTCACCAGTATTGTTGCCCTCCTCTGGACACATTCAAGGACCTTCACATCCCTCTTAAATGGTGGGGCTCAGCATGGCACACAGTGCTCCAGGTGAGGCCACACCAGTGCTGAATGCAGCGGGAAGATCCCCTCCCTTGAGCGGCTGGTCCTGCTGTGCTTGCTGCCCCCCAGATGTGGGATGCCCTCTTGGTTCCAGGGCACACTGCTGGCTGGTACTGAGCTGCTGCTGACCAGTACCTCCAGGTCCCTTTCTGCTGGGCTGCTCTCCAGCCACTCCTCTCCCAATCTGTACTTGTGTCCAGCATTACTCCATCCCAGGTGCAGAATCTCGCATTTCAACTTGTTAGATTTCATCCTATTAATCACAGCCCAATGCTTCAATCTATTTAGATTCCTCTGCAAGATCATTTTTCACACAGTCTAATCTATATATCAGGAAGACAGACATATTTGCAATAAAAGCTCATTAATTCTTCCCGCTAAATTCTTGTGCTACTTTAAATTACATATTCTTGTCTAAACACTGAATTCTAAACAAACATGGAGAAATCATATGAACAGTATCAAAAACAACCTAAATAAAGAAAACATCAAATTCTAGACAGGCTTGACAACTGTGATCTGTTGTGCATGATTTGGATGGGGGGAAAAAATGTACTTCCCGTATGTATGTTTCTCTATTTCATTGTTGAATGCTTCTGATAAGCCTGACCTTAACTGGGGTGAAATGAGCTCAGACACAGGCTTCTGAAATGTACCTGACAACTATATGTTTTACTACATGCATACATTCCGAAGGCATGTCAGCCAACCAAATGATCATTTTGACATAACCAGTTTCCCAAGCCTTGTGTGCACACACAGATAACACAAACTAGCATGGAGCTAGAGGATTAGAGGAGCTATATAGAGATTAATTTCCTAGGCATTATGAATTTATAAAAAAATATCCTGTCACTGTACCTAAAGCCTCATAGATGTCCCTGCAGAATTGCTGCTATCACAAAGAAACCCCCAAACCTTAGTTTGTGACAAATCCAGGAACCTGATGCACCTATGGATTAGTGCATGGCACCAGGTAGCACATCTAAGCTCTCCCAAAAACAGTGATTCTAGATACAAAGCAAAGATGAGATGCAGGGATACAAAGCAGAGATGCACGTTAGTCACAGGAGGAGACATGAAAGGAACACAGCATGTGAAGCTTTTTTTTATTGATACCCTGCAGAATTAGTCTTGACAGAAAGCTTTGAAGTAAATAGTGTATCTGAAGTGAAGTTTCAAATGACAAAATCAGAGGAGAAGGGAAGACTTCGCCAGTGATTACTTGCATCTTCTCACTATTAGAACTATCAGACTTATAAGACTTCCTCAATATGATCTGTATTTCCACTATGATCCCTCTAATAAACTAGCCATCAATTCTTACTTTGGAGTCAATTATAAGGAACTCAGAACACCAAGCCATCTGTCCACTAGTGTTGCCTACTTACTGCAAACTAAGGATTTTCCTATACTATAACTGCAGCATACACAAAATTTTACATTGGAGGAAAATAGCAATCTATTCCCAACACTGCAATGCTCTGCACAGACTGCACAAAACTGCCCACAAGCAAGATAAATCGCTTGCATGATCAGATCAGGAGCAGGTAAGAACACTATACAAGATGTCTTAAACAAGTTAAGACAGATTGCTACAAAAAAAATACTTCTGAATGGCAATGCAAGAAAGAACTAAATACACTTCATCTGTCCCGAGTTATTTCTTGTCAAGAACTGAACAAATGAGTTCAGGGAAAGAACTGCTCTCATCTGCAGTGACCTCGGTCTACTAGTAATTGGAAATGTTCTCTCTGTTAAATAATACTTAGAGATTTACAGTGCAGTAGACCCTGCACACAAGTCCCTACTGTGTAGCTGCAGATAAAGAAGCACAAGCACAGTTTGAAACTCATGACTCAGATTTTCCTAAAGCACATGGAGATGAGAACCCTTTTTTTAGCCAGAATGTAATGGAGTTTTTACACCTACATCTACAAATCTTCATTTAGCATCCAGGCCCTGAAACTGCCTTAAGTGGTATCACTGCAGTGATACCCTTTTATAAATAAATGTTCATTAAATGTTACTTACCTGCAAGAAAACCCGCTGCATGCTGTAAAATAGTGCATGTCCCAGGAAGCCACTCCTTGGGGCTCTGAGAGACAAAAGCCTTGGGCAGACAGGGCACGAGCGTGGCAAGGGAGGGAGGGCTGATGTGTGGCAGCTCCCACAGCTGTGGGCAGACGCCCAGGTGAGGGGCTCTGAGGGCTCTAAGCAAATGGTTATCAGCTGGGCAGCATTGAAGACAGCAGCTGCAGCCCCCCCCCCCAACAGCAGCTGGTGAACCAGCACATGCACTATGGGAGGGAGCATGAAGGCAGGACTTCAAATAAATAGTGGCAGACTGGACACTTTTTAGAGCATCAGTGATAAGAAACAGAGAAAGGAATTCGTCTCAAGCATGTCTAGCACTGACATGCTAAAAGGGCATAAGAAACTGGGTTTCAGTTAATTCAGTCTGAAGCCATGACTGGAGACAGTGCTTTACCCCTGTATGCTGAAGTTGAGGCACATGTTCCTAATGGAGGCAAAATAAGCCTGATTTTTTCAATACGAGGTGAAGATGATCTTAATGTTATGGAAACCGAAGTTGCAAAGCAATCTCGGCACAACAATTACGATTCTAGTTGGCCTCCTTACCTTTGCCATCTTCTCAGTCAGGCATTGCTTTTTAGGAAACCAAGTACTGATCACATGAAAATAAAAAGGCATAATTTATTATTCTCAGCCTTTGAATTGCAGACTGAATGTGTGCTGATTATACAATCTTTAACTCTGAAATGTAACTTCTACAATTGTACTGACACATCTGAATTACTAAACAGAGCTTTCAAACCCAAGTCTGAGAACTGCTCTTTATGGAGCTGCACACACATTTCTGTCAAGGAAACATATAGATGTATTTTAACTCAAATAGTCAAACAGCCAAAGTAGTCTAGTTTTCTTCCACTGTTTTCAGAATATCTCTCAGGCTTTCTAGAAAAATACTTTAGTCTTACATTAGGTTTAGCAAACCCAAATCATGTAAAACCTAACCCAAATCTTTTAAAACCTGAAATTGTTCTAGGCCTTTTCTAAGTTGCCTCATGTGATAAAGCAAGGTGCTAGTTCCTGATGGCCACAGGTCCAAACTCTTCACTCTTCTCTCCTACAGAGGTGTTAGTTTATCTATGTGGATGGCAATTAACTGAACCCAATGTATTCAGTTTTTAAAAGAACAAAAACAGAACTTGGATGTTTTTCTGAGAAATGCAATAGATACCAAATTTTTACCTGTCCTGCTATTCAGTCTACTGTGCAGAAGCCTTCTGAGTCACCCTCTGCAGGGATTTATACTTTTCCTAATTTTCTCAAGAAATACTTGGTGTTAGAAGGTTACATAGCTAATATTCACATATTGGTTACTAAGAATGCTCTTGAAACTGGAGAAAATAAAAGATTTCTATCTAATACTACCCTAATGTCCTCTGAAGTAAAGACAGGAGTAATGATTTGCTGGATCCAGAGGCACTTTATGGATAAAAGCTCTAGTTGACTCAACAGGTTATTTCCTCTGCTTGCTTTAAGACTCCCTCCTACTTCTGGTATCTCAGCTCCCTCCTTGGTGTAGTGGAGAGTTAGGTCAAACTTCTGTATTGCTCCAAGTGCGTTTTTCAACTTCTGATTGGAGGAAAAGAACTGTTCCTGAGAAAATGCTGTATCCTTCTTTCCTCATGATTCAGTAGCTTTATCTTCCTGAGACAAGCAAATGCTGATTTGTGTTGTACGATGCACCACTAAAGCTCAATCAGTGTTATCAAGATCAATGATCAAGGGGCCAAGTTACATAGGGTTCTCAATAAAAATATTTTGCTTTCAATAATGTTTTGCTTTATTTTTTTAAGTTTCCCTGACACAACTCAATGTTGAGAGGAAAAAGAAATCAATCTCCAGAAGTGCACCATGTTTTCTATGTGCCAGTAAAAAGGAGTATGCACAGGGGAACCAATCTCTTCTGCTTCTCAGAACAGGACTACTGCCTTACAGCTGGAATTGTAATCAGTGCTCATTATAGCATCATTAGCTTTCTCCTGAATTCCTTGTAGCTAATCCCAGACAGCTGCAGAGAGGGTTTATGGAACTTAACAATTCCACATCTTTTCACCTGTGCAGAAAGATACCTTCACTACTTTCTTCCCATGGAGACAGACCAATTAAATTAGCATTAAAAATGGGAAATGGTACACAATTGTAAACAGGATGATAAACTGAAACATCCAGTATAATATCCCTGGCTGTGTTTAAGGAACTGCTTTACATATATACTCGATTCACAAGCTGAGGAGCATTCTAGCGGGAGCAAAACGAGCTCTTGGACAGTTTAACATGCATAGTGAACTGAAAGGATTGGGGTTTGGGGGGGTTATTACCTTCTTCTGGCAACAAACACCTATAATTGCATGCTTATCTACAGCTGAATGATCTTTTGAGCCCTGCTTTTGCAACCTACAGGTGAACCTAAGATACACTTGCTTTACTTCGGAAGGTCTCTTTCCTGTGCTTACTGCTCCCCAGGTTTCTTTCTTCACCTACTTCTCAGTCTCCTTTCTCCCACACTTCAAGTATCTGTACCCTTCAGTTTTGATAGAATTCCCACGAAAATTTTGCTTCCCTGAAATTGTTCAATACCTTTGATTTTCCCCAGTACAATCCAGCTGCTATTAAATTGCTTCTAAAAAGATATAATTCTCTACCCTTTATAAGTTGTTTTCAGTTGTAAGTGGAACACAAGCATTGCAATACAATTTATCCTGAGGCTAGATTATAGCACATATGCCTACAGGCTTGCTCCTCTGCTGCTGAGCTGCGTTTTCAATGCACTGCTGACTTAAACTGTTCCGTATTTTATCCCTATACATTCTTAAGCTACTCTGTATCTTAGCCCTATACATTCAGAATAGATAAATGCTGTAAAAAAAAAAAAAAAACCACCCCAAACTAGCCAGTCCTTTCAACACAGACATGTTTAGAACTGCTATATTCATCAAGTTACTCAGTACAACTGTAACTGCGATAATAGTATTTTTCAAAAGGACTGCATCAGAAAATTCATGATTGCAGGACTTTACACTAATTATACCAGTCTCTTTTCCAATAAGCAGATACGTTAAAGTGGAAGAAATTTAACTTAAATTTCTTCAAAACAATTTTAATATCAAACTAATAGTATTTCCCAGTAGGCTTTCATTACAGAAGATTTAATAGACTCCCATCTGTGAAGTCAGCCAAGATGAATTGTGACTGATCCTAGACTGGGAACTAGAATTTTTAATAAGCAGATAAAAGAACGTGAGCCTGCCATGACTGTGTCAGATTCTGCAGTCATTCCCCAAGGCCAAACTGCATTAACTCCGTGCTCATTTTTCAGTAGATCTGACTCTACAGACCATGAGAATTCATTATACAGAGCTCCAGAAGCAGAGTGCAGGATAACCTGCCAGCCCTTCTGAAAGCAGGTACAAATGGGATCCTTACTCTCATAGGAACCCCACTTGCATGTGTAATTCTGGCCATAGCTGACTCCGGGTGCTGTCTGGAAGTCTTAGAGGTGGCCAATTTCGTCATCTCTCCCCAAAAATTCCTTTTTGGAAGGGGAAAAAAAATAATCACTGAAGACACCTGAGAAATGTTGGCAAGTGGTAATGTTAAACTCCAGTCTTCATGACTTGATGCCTTACTTGGAGTTGGTTTGTTATTTATAAACCAATGAAATGGCTTCATTAACCTATTTGTGAAAATACACCATAAAGAATACTTTCAAGTAAGGAAGTGTCAGGGTACATAAATTATTAATTTTTTAGCATCTTAGATCTGATTTTTTTTTTTTACTTTGAAACTTGAGATTGAAAACTGGACTGAGGTCTCGCATTTGTGTTCAGAACTCTGGGTACCGGCAGCCTAAGCCAGCCATTCAGTTGGTCTTGTGAATGCTACTTCTGCCTCTTAGAGCGTATGCTAGCTATCCTCTCTCAGAAAGCTTTCTACATACTTTATTAAAACTCTTGATGAACACAACAAGTATTTAGGTAAGCCACACCAATGCAACCTTGCAGACATGTCACTATTCAACAGTGCTATTGACACTATTGCTATTTTTAAAAAACTCAGGCACACTCAAAGAATTAGAGAGGACACTGAGTTTATGGGGAGTGCATTTCTTTCTATGAGTTGTCATGCATAAACAATACATTTAATGAAGAAATTTTAAATTACTAAGATGACTTTTTGCAGAAAAGCCTGACTGAAAAGGCATTTAGAAAAAAACTTCAATAAATAGATAGCCTATATGAATAAACCTGAAGTGTTTTGTCAGCGCAGTTGACAATTTAGGACATTTCCAGTTTCTGTTGGCTTTTGCTAAATGCTCAAAACAATCCTTTTATTTCCTCTTCCTTCCAAGAGAACTTTCATCCCAACCCACAACACGTCTTAAATGAGCTCTTTTGCTACTTATTTTAAGATATTTCTACTCTCACATACTTGACCTCTTCTAGACAGTGGTCTAAAAATAAGAGCTGCAAACATAAAACGTGGATAGAATTAACAGCAACTTGCTATTTAGATTTTCCATCTTTTTCCTTCATTTAAAATAAAATCCAGTGAAGTTCAAATATGAAAATACATTTTAAAGCACTATTGTTTGCAGCAACCAGAAATCTCTTAGGCTTTAGAAATGCACTTTCTTTTTGTCCTGTGAAATTCCATTCAAAATTACCCTATTTTAATCTGACTCTCTCTTTATTCTATGAGTGCCTTTAGAAAATCCTGACAGTCTGTCAACAAAATTTTTACAAAATCAACACTAGTTAAATGTCTTTCAATATTTTTTTTTTCTTAGCCTCTTCTACCAAAACCCAGTTTCCCATCTCCCTGTTGGGCAGATGTAAAGCTGGGGCTCCCTCAAGTCCCAACGAAAGAAAGTACTTTACATCCTCTGAGTAGACAAGCCAGAAAACCAGCAAGCACATCTTTTGAAGAGAAGAGATGGTCTGTGTTCCCCCAGTGCCTCTAGCTCACAACAACCACTGTGAGTTCGGTAGCTCAACTGCAGGGGGTCAGTGGCAGTGCTGAGAGTAGCTGGGCTTGATACCACACTGGCACTGTGTCCAGCGGTACACGGTCCCTTGGTTTCAGTAACAAAAAAATAAAGTCGGAATTTACGATTTAAAAATTATCAACAAAAGTTATTTACATTTGTTAATTGTAGCAGCAACCTGTAAAATTCCAGGTTCGTGATCTTCCTTTTAACCCTAACTCCTCACCCCCGTGCAGTGTACATATGTTTTATAGTTTCATGATTACATACTATTTTATACCACCTGCCTTCTGTTTTGTTCAAAGCACAGCTAGGATAGTCCAGGAGGAAATTTGGTGCTATTTAGTGTTTCAGAGCTTCAATTTATCATCTAAATATTACTTTAATATACTGAATTGAAACACAAAATTAGAAAACAGCAAAAGATTTGTATGGGAAGCACAGAGGAAGAATGATTTTTAAAGAATTGAGGGAAATGTGTGGGGGAAGTGAAAATGAGCAGCATCTAAAAATAGATGGCATTAAAAGACATGACTCCATAGTTATCTCAAGAGTAACCACTAGCTAAGGCAAAAAAAAAAAAATCTCGTATCATTCACTGGTTACTCAACTGTGTCTACTATGAATTTGAGGTAGTCACAAAAGATATTAATTTGGATTAAAAAATCATTGAATGGGCAAACAGGAATGAAAACTTTATATCCATTATTACTCACCATTATGCCTATTTTACTAGTTTAATAACTGCCAGTGAGAAACTAAACTTCTGAGATAATAAATGCAAGTTTCTGAATGTTAGGATTATTTCAGTTGGAGGCTTGCAGGAATTCTGCCTAAAGTTACAACAGTTGCAGTACCCTAGATACTTCAGCAGCCTAGGATCTCCAAAATCCACATCCATCATCCACAAGCAATGCTTTAAAATGAAGCAGACCGTCCTGAGTTACTACCTTGCTGTAAAAAAAATCTGTCATCAAGCAGGTTGGATTCTGAGTAAAATGAGAGACGTGTATGAACAAACTAAAGAAACTAATAGCATATATTGACCAGCCATATCTAATGCACACATCCTCCTCTCCCTGAAACCTAAGACAAACAATAGATAATTCGCAACAGAATGTCTTTTGCTCCTGTTAAACCACACCAACATGATCTCTCAGTATATTCGAAATCTTTCATTACCTCATATGAAAGAGGAATCTTTACAATTACTTTTGTATAGGTCAGACAACCTTCCTTTCATGCTATTCACCAGCTGTCATCTCTTGATGTCTTCATTTTTCATATTTTTAAAAGATTGTACAATCTGAACTGTGTTGTTGCATTTCTTTTCATGGTATATAATATTTGCTCTCTTTGGTTTAATCTAATAAGCCTTTAAAATGCAATAATTACCTTGTAACTGGCATTCTAAAAGTGCTCTATAATTAGAACCCACCAACAGAAATTAAAAGTAGAACAGAGAAAAAGACATACTAAAGACAGTGTAAAATCCTATGGCATTGCAGAAATAGTATTCTTGAACTTATATCCCAACTGAATGTAGCTTTTATAATTAAAAAGGTTAGCTATTTCCTGCTGAAGTAATAAAAATATGTGTAATCACATATTTAATTAACACTTATTGTTGATGTGCCATAATCATTCTTTAGGGTTTAATTCCACAGCTCAAAGAGAGATATTAAACTCATAGTGCCACATCCAGGTACTTGCTTGAGTAAAGATTTTAGGACTAGTATCAGTTTTGCAGTGTTATGCCTGCTATATAAAAAAACCCCACCAAAACTATAACCTCATTACAGATACCTTAAACTGGGGAGGGACAGCAGCAGAATATTTTAATTCAACAGAATAAGATGAGCCTCCAAAAGATCAGTTTTAGATAATGAAGTACCCCTTGTGTTTTACCTGCTCACAACTGTTACATTGATAGCTATGTGGATGCCTCAACTTTAAAATTTATTTAATAATAAATATAAATTTTAGTATCTTCTCATGATTATCCTAAGTATTTCCTAATTCACTGTGAATAAGGGAAAAGTATAGGATGTACTGGAATAAGGGAAGGAAATACAGGAACAAGGGAAAAGTAAGGTATATATTAACATTATCATGCATAAAGAATATATGCCAATTCAATTAAAACACATTCTGGCCACTGTGAGACAACCTGCAATCCATCAAAAGCTCTGGTAGAATTGTTAGTCTGTCCTAGAATGGATCATACAGAGTTGTAAACTGCTTTGCAGAGGACCCTTCTGCTGACTATGGAGGCTGCTCTGAACTCCAGCAATCTTTCTATCTCCTGCTAATTTGTTTGCTTTCTGTGTTCATCTTGCAATGTCCTGGGCAATATGTTTATCTCAATAACAAGGTCAGTCTCCATACCGACTTAGAACTAAATGGTAACACATCACTATAAGGCTAACACGAGCCAGTGCTAACGTGACTGTGGGAAGCAGCCCTGTGGCTAAAATTCAAACCATACACACCAGGCACTGAACTTGGAGGACATTGTGTTTGTCTGTGTGGAAACCACCAAGGTCAGAAGGACCAGCTGGACAAATCCATGCTAGCAGAATCTGACCTTGCACAGCTGACGTGAACAAATCACCTACTGCAATCTCTTCAAACTCTTAAGTCTAACAAAGTATTTTTTGTCAACTTAAAATGTTTTTTTTAAAAAAACAGCCAACAGAATTAAATTTCCTTCTTCTTATCTCTACATAGTGTTATACTTTTGAAAAGCTTCTTCACTGGAAAACCACTAAAGGAAAACTTATTCATTTGGCCCCTAAAGTAGGTTTAAGTACTTTAGTAATAAACCAAATGATTCTGTCTAAAGTGTCAGTTAATATATGGAATTCTTCCGCTGTGTGTACGATTCAGTGTTTTGAAATGGGGAACAATGACTGGAAGGTGCACTGTGCAGTCAGAAATGTTGTATATGGGTGAGATAAAACTTATTTTGGCTAACATGTGGAAAAAATGTTAATCCACCATGGCAAATTCCTAGAAGAGCCTTTTAAGTAATCAAACCTATACAGTGACTAGTGGTGTTGGGGGTATAGACGAAAGGTGAGACAGGATTTGGGGACTTCCTCAAAGGTGAGGGATTAGCACTTTTGGCAAGACACGTAAATTCCAAATTTCCACGTTAGAGAAAAAAATTACATTGCAAAAAAAAGGGTCTTCACATAAAACACAAAAATCTGCTGGTTTCAGAGATTTTCTTCCCAAGAATACAAATCCAGTTTTGTTAGCAGTGAATTATGTCATAGGATTTTGCATTTCCAGCCTTTGAAAAAATATCTGTAGCTTGCAGCTGGTTGTGTTTCAGGCATACCGCTCTGTAGTGGATGATCACCTCAT
This sequence comes from Rhinoptilus africanus, assembly GCA_013400135.1. Taxonomy (NCBI): domain Eukaryota; kingdom Metazoa; phylum Chordata; class Aves; order Charadriiformes; family Glareolidae; genus Rhinoptilus; species Rhinoptilus africanus. Next base: position 567,799 of record VXBO01009505.1, read on the forward strand.
TTGAAAAGCAAGATTAGAAAGATTTTTCCCTCTGTCTCTAAGGCATAAATTGCACATCAGTAAAATCCTATCCAATTCATAACAACTGGTTAGAAGATAAATACTCTGTCAATCACTTTAGCAGATACTCAAGATGGTTTGAAACCATTACACCCACTGGCTTTTCCATCAGATGTCAGCAGAAAACTGGTACATATACATCTTATCAAAATAAGACCTTCCCTCCTAAATAAGTATTTTGAGTGTAAATTATTTAGATGTGCTCTGAATAATACTGTTACAGCTCAGTAGGTTTACACATCGTTACTGGAAACAAAGCACCGACCACAATGCTCTAAACTATTATTTGGTATTAGAATTGGAGACACGCCGTGACCTGACATACATACTGCTGTGCTAGATGCTCTGTGAGCACATGAAGGATGTGTTCTCTGAACTAAGAAGTCTGCAACTTAAATGGATATTGACAAATGAATTATTGCTACTGTCTGTTGTCAGCTCTCCATTCCCTATGGCTATGGGGACTAGGACGTGCTGCATAAAGGGAAAACAAATGATACTTTGGCATCTGTACTTGAATTATTTCCACTGAGTCACTGCAGGTCCAGCAGGGCCACCTGTAAGACCACCTTATTAAATACCACACTCACTGCTCTCAAGAAGCAGCATGCACACTGAACCTCAGGTAGTGTATCGGGCAGAACTGTGCCTCTTATCTCTGTGTATTGCACAGCTTACCTGAAAGGCTACTTCAGCCCTTACACAGCAAAGTACGTACACAATCGGTTAGTTCTGAGAACGGAGGTAGCTCATTACCATGTAAGACCCATATCCTTATAGTATGGAGCTGCCGGTAAGATTTCAGGAATGCACGCTTACCATCCATTGAGGACCCAGGCTAAAGCACCCAAAGTATGTGACCTGGTCCTATTATTTTCTGGTTCCCAAATCAGCACCGCAGCCACAAATGTCTTATTTCTATTAAGTTACAAGCAATAAGTTGGAAAATACAAAACTAAATCTAACATCTAAAAATGCAGACCAGACTTAACCTTACTGGAGACAGAGCATACTCAGTGAACAAGATCTAGCTTGAAATATCTCTTAAGTAAAACAGAATAAACTTGCATCCTTCTTCTGCACAAGAAGTCTCACTTACTTGAGATTCATTTAAAGTCTCTTTTAAAAATGAAGAATTTGACAGCAAACCTGTCTCTTTCCTACAAAAAAATGAGGTCCTAAGCAAAAAGCAGTTAAAACAGAATCCTAAACTCACAGAAATGGGCGGACAGTTCTGGGGAAGTCTCATTAGCTATTATTTATTCTGTGCTCTTCCCTGAGCATCTGCTTTTGGCCACTCCGGGAGATGGGATACTGGGCCTGATGATTTTTCCTCTAAGCCCAGCATAGCATGTTATCTAAGGCAAACTCTGCTATTGAATAGCTGTAAGATAGTCCCAGCCTTTCAGATAAGCTAAGATGACATATGTGGAGGTAGGTATTAGTTCTAAATATCGATTTCTATTCACACAAATTCAGGATTTTTTACTAGTACAATTTTAAAAAATCAATTACCTATATACATATTTGAATTTTGATTTATATAAAATTAAAGTTCCCGTGCATCAGTTTTCCAAACATTTAGGTCAAAATTTGCTCTCTTAATCAACACTACAGAGAATCTCATCTCTTATCTGCAGAGATCTGCAGTTTAGATTAAAGAGGATTTTGTCCACAGAGGATAGGTAATTATCGCTCAAATTATTCATTAAAATTCAAAAATGCCAAATACAAAAACCATCACCGCTGTTACTAGGACATACCAGACAAAGTCACTGCACGATATCACCTCATATATCAGGAGGTCAAATTACTTGTATGAAAATTAGTAATCAAAGACAAAAGTATTAACCTGAGGCACTTCTGAGCAAGGAAGCATTCCACAGAATTCTGATATGTCTACAGAGAGATGTAGTAGGTGTTTACAGAGTCAAGCTGCTGAAAGCACTCCTGCAATTCAAATGTGGGGGGTTTTAAACAGGTAAGAATAGTGAGCTTTCTGCAACATAAATACCTTATCAGAAACACACTGAACTCAGTCTTGCACTTCAGTTGCAGAATATTGAGGAATTTGGTCACCGAGTATTAAGCCCTACAGAAGTTAGTCAGCTACAGCAATTCTTTGTTATTGCTCAGTAAAGCACAACATAGAAGAGATATTTATACTGATTTGGGATTTCATGTCCTTCTTCATAACCAGTGCTTCCTTCTCTCCAAGAAATATTCAACCAAGGAAAAATAAAATGCTTCTCAGGGAGAAGTCCTGCATTTACTACCATAGTTACAGGTAAACTGTCTTTTCCACTACGTAACCAGAAAAATAATCAGGTCTAATTTTTCATTAAAAACAAACTAACTTTTCAAGAGTTTCATAACAGTACTGTTTGCTAGCTTACAGATACCCAATTTAATGTCTGCATTAATCTCATCAGTATGTAGGAGTACTCAGAAACCTTTGAAGACAGTTTCTGGAGAAAAGCTAAAGACTGCATGGTCATTGTATGCCAAGCTAATTTTATACCTTAAAACAATTATCTCTATGTATAAAGACTGCTGTCTAAAAGAGAAAAAAAGCTTATTTCAAGTGCTTGTATGAAATCTATGTTGTGGATGTCTAGAGCATTTCAGTCTCCAGGCTGCTGCACCAAGAGCCTTTCAAAAGCTCTGCAATTCCATTCCATCAATAGATGACACATGAATCTAAACAATCTCAGTGCAAATACTTTCTCATATTCACATTTTCTTCTCTGAATCAGTGACTTTGAAAAGGGGAAGATGTTTCTTCCACATTGTAAAGGTAAAATATAAATGTAGCACTCACATTTATTTTATTCTTTTATTAGCATATTTTTAAACTTCTCCTATCCATCACTCCATTCCCGTTGTCATCAAATACATTATTGAGCCATTCAGGGGGGTCTCACTGCAAAATACTTGAACTCAGTGAGTGTTTTGATTATGTATACTATACTGTATCTTTCTTGCTTAAAAGTAGCATGTTGGTAATATGTGTTATGGACTACATGTTTTTAAATTTTGCATTTCCACATCTTATTTTATCAAACTCATCTTCCTTTTCTGTACTTTGGTTTCTTATAATTTCAACAGTTGTCCTGTTAAAGTTATGTCTCTGTCTCAAAATATAATTCTCCAAAATAAGGATCATCTTTTTTTCTTTTCACATGATTAAGCTGTGCATGCTGTTCAAAACAGGCCCCGAGCCAAAGATTTAACATTTGGTAACACAAAGATAATGAGATTCGTTGGCTCAAAGTAAATCATAGCTGTTGCACATCTTGACTATCTTGTGCCTGGATGCTTAGCTCAGGGATCAAAACCATTCATCTATAATGCATCTATGGATTTATAGAATGTTGTTCCAATGGATAAAACTTGCTCCTGACTCACTTAGAAAATGTGTTTACTAATTCATTTATCTTAGGGGGCAAAGCAGCAAATGTGTTCAGGGAATACTGTCTGTTGATGAGAGATAGGAATGCCTGAAAGAAACGTTACAACTCAGCTTTCACAAAATAGCTCTCTTTGGGTTTTTTTGTCATGTTATTTAGAAGGATTTTCATTTAAAAAAATAAATTTATCTATGGCTATTACAACTACCACTCTGTAAGAATATCGTAACTAAAAAGGATTAGCAAAAATTATTTCTCCAGTGTGTTTAGTTTATCTTTGCAGATAGGAGTCTTTTCAATTTCATTATTTCCAAAGCATATGCAGTTTCTGCTTGGCCTTTCAACAGTTGCTAGGAAGAGAATATCACTGTGAGGGGAAAAAAAAAAGGCAGCTACACATTCAAAACTACAAAGCTGGCAGAGGGAAATAAGAATCAACTCCATTACTTCAAGCTGATTTTATTTTTTTTAATTAGCTATCAAGCATCTTTCCTTTTAATGTTTTCCAAAGATCTTCCAAACGTATCCAAGTATCCTATTTTTTTTCTCTACCTTCTTTCAGTGGTAATCTTGCTCAGAATGTCAGTCCTGCTCAGTCATAAATATTCCCCTACTCTCTGCTGAAGAAAGACTGGAATTTCACTAGCTAAATGAAATATATGGAAGCATTCTCAGAGCATGTACTGCTGAATGAAATTCATGCATGCATCTAAAAAAACATAACTAAAAAGAAATTAGAAATAAAAATAAAATCAGAAATATTTATTTAAGATTCAACTGAAATTCCACTCCAATATTTTAGCCACCGAAGCAAATTTCCATGTACTTGGATTTATAGAATACCCATAAACACAGACTACTACTGCAACCCTCCTTGAATTATCACTGAAAGGGTTGGTGAGAAAAATGCACTTCCAATTTAATTTTGTTTCTCAATTTTTATTATCTAAATCCTACTTGTCCCATTTTAATAGTCACAGTCTCTGCATGAGTGCATGTCTATGATACACTAAGCTGGAGACACGCAGGGCACGTCTTCAGGAGCAGCTTGAGCGTAAGCATTCTGCCTTCACCCACGGCCCAGGGTTTCTGAGCTATGCTAAGCCACTTCTGTACCGCCTTGCTTAGGTTATCAATGATACAGTCAGAAAACTGCCAGGAATTAACGTGCAGGTATATTGAGTAGATTGTTGTTCACATACAATGCTTTAATTTTTTGTTTTGCGTTATTAGCCCAAATTGAAAGAACAAAACAGAATACTATGTGAGAATCAGATGTCTTGCACAATTCTTCTATGAAGCTGGTCATCCAACATAATAAAAAAAAAAATTAAATAAGATCCATCAGATTCCAGTACACTTCCTAAGCCCTTTCAGTATTTTTTTTATGAACAAAAGGGCAGAATTTCTCATCTGCCATGCAAAGTACAGTAAAAAATAACACTAAAATGCTCAATACTAAAAAAAAAAAGCCAAAAGCTAGAAATCACAGTATTTCTCTTTCACTTGATCAGTTTTTAAATAAGATGATTATTGAAGGCAATAAAGGGGAACAATTATTTGTAATAAATAACAGAGTGAGAATCCATAGCCAGATTGTACGTATCTTGGGGAGCAAGCTGGTCAAATTAAACTTCATGAACACACAGCAAGGCCTAGTTATCAAATTGCCTAACATGTCTTGTAGGTGTAATCATTCCAAGAGCAAGCAGAAGAAAATTCATACTGATTCTTTTTCCCCATTTGCCAAGCAATGTGGAAGCCACAGAGTTTGGGGGCTTTTTTTTTTTCTTGGCAAGGAGTGTGAGGATGGGGCTGGGAGAATTAAATGAGCTTATTGTCAGGTAAACAATTCTGATACGTGTTAGTTTCCAATAAAACAGTAAATAGTCTCCAATAAACAGTAAATACTGTCATCAGTGTTAAAATAATATAAACCTACCTGCATATGGCAGTACTCTGAAACAATATATACCCAAACCCAACATCAACTTTGTCTGCAAAATACTTTTTCTGTAAGCTATGCGTTTAAAAGAAGTCCTGATTATTTTGCTTCCAACCCCTCCCTGAATATTGACATGCATTCTCAAATGCATTTCCAGCTTCTTAAACGTTAAGGATAATGTACTATGTACTCAGTTTAAATATTTAGTTAGGATGTCCCTAATTTATTTTAATGATGCAAATATAAATGCTTCTAATTTGAATGCTATCTACAAATGAATCAAAGGAAATAGAATTTTCCTTCAGTTTTGATTAAAAAAAAAGAAAAAAACAAACTACTTTTATCTCTTTCTTAATTCATATATGTAAATAGCAAAGACAATTTTTTTAAGCTCATGCAGAATACATGCATAATATCTTTAAAAGCTTTGGTTTTGCTTATAGCTAATAAGTGGTTTAATTGAGTCTTATTGCTGTAATGCCGAGCAGGAGACAACACGGACAACTAGGAAAGGAGGCACTTTACTGACCAACGTGTGCTCTAAGAGAGTTTGGTTCTGACGTTCTTCCTGGGCAGTTTTAACCAGCTGTAGTCATGGTCCTTGGTATTGCAGCTATGGGGCTAGTTAACACAAACTACAGAAAAATGCATGCTGACAATCAAGAACTGGTTAAATGAGAATCCTGGTACAAAAAACCCCCAAAGCCTAAATCAAAGCTGCTCCTTTATTCTATTTATTGCAGTCATCTAGAAATGTTGTATAGTCCTACTGAGGCAATGCTCTTTTGAGGAGAAAAGGGAAAAAAATTTCTGTATTTATAGGCTGCCATGATATCTCTTTAAATGTTACAGTCACAAGTAGTGCTAAGCACACAATGAATGCCTTCTACTTCTATTTTTTCCACATCAAAAGAATTTTTTCATGCTGACACAGCAAAGCAGACACCATGCTACAGTAATCAATGCTGTCTCAGACGAACACAAGCAATGCCAGCTTAGAATGACTGCAGAGATGCTTTAGTAATGGCTGTCTTAAATAACCTAAAGAGCAGCAAACATACAGCATCTCCAGATCACTTTCTGCCTGGAAATTTCAGCTGTATCTCTAAGTGGTATGACAGAAGGCAGTATCATTGACTTCAGACAATCTATATAAAAACACAGTATGTCCTTACTACTTATTTCAAGACAATGAAAGCATAAAGTCTCTCTCCTTCTAATAACATTTAATTTTGATCTTTGGTAACAATCTGCATCAGATGACTACAACATTATGAACTGAGACAGGGAACAAAAGCACACAAGGTAAATTAGGTTATGTTTGAACAACAGTCAGTTTAGTATTACATGACTAGGAAATTGACCTGCTAACATAGCAGACTGACAGTACTTTTTTTCCTGGTGACTGCTGTAATTAAAAGAGCCGGTATAAAAAAGAATACTGCATAGTGTCTCCAAGAGAATTAAGGAGCTCCAGATTACCGAGGCCAATGAAAAGGGGGAAATCAAAGACACTCCAAGTATGGTCCCATCTTAGAAGGGATTTTGCTTCATAGTTGTACTGGATTTGGATATACTTAAATGTGTATTTTCCACAAGCTTGTGTATTACAAATACACAAGATACTTTAGAAAAGCAAATTCCTTTTCTAAATGTTCAGATTTTATCTCAATGATACAAGAACATATTTCTACATGTACTCACATATACAAACACTCACGTGTAGTCTCTACATCAAAACTTAGACTGTGCATAAAATTTAACCTTTAAACTTCTTATTCAACTTCTTGTCTACCAAGGTCCTTTTTCCTTTTTAAGATAAGATACACAGAATTTAATGTAATTAATACCTAGTGACTCTAAGGAAAAAAAAATGTTTTTCCTGTGAAACCAGGATATTTTAAATGGTGCTGTAAGAAAATGGAAAAGTTTTACCTAGAGACAGTTAGAATAGATAAGTAATTTCTACTGCTTCTAAATTTCATAACTTCCACTTTCTCTTTGACTCTTCTGTTCTCAGTTAAAATTAAAATATCCAACAGGAATACAAAAAAGAAAAAACTGATGGCAAGCAATCCACAGTCTCTGTGACCAGATGTTTCTGTCCATGTCCATATGAAAAAATACGTAATGTTTTCAGACTTCTAGGGCTACATGCATTAGCTGTTTAAATTACTGAGGATGGGAGGAAAAAAAATGTTTCAAACAATCTCTGAGGAGCACACAAACCAAGCTTTTCATAACGCTTAGTTTCACATAAACCCCCAAATTATATACCAAAGGTAGGACCCTGTTCTGTGCCAAAATTTAGAGTATCCTAGACTGCTGCGTCCAATGTACTCATTGCGAAGGAGTTTTCTCCACTGAAAATGTTTGTATTTTTGTGTGTAAATTTATGGGGAGCTGTAAGAGACGGCTCATAATTTCTCCTAAACAAAGTAGCCAGAACAGTGGGACGTGACAGGAGGAAAGGAACAGGTTGTATGTACATTGGTTCAGCTAATATTTACTTGAGTCCTGATTCAACCCTGATTGATGCCAGGGGACACTATTCCCTTGCCTTCAATTGACATTGTGTTCCTTTCCCATCATACTTTTTCCTGTCAGATGTACCACGTACAGAGTAATCCTTTTGGATAGGTTCCTGTATGCCCACAGAGACACAGTCCCATACACGTATGTCCATGCATAAACATACATGAAATTGAAAAATTACTGCATTACCCTTTCTTTCTTTTTAGATAGCAGGCATATGTTCATTGTCAACAGCTAAGGAATATAAAGTTTCAATTTCAAAATAGTTCAGGTTTCAGCAAAAAGACAAAAAAATACATTCAACAAGCTCAAAAACTAGTTTTCTGCAAAAAAAAAAAATCAGTCTGCAAAATTGACGTCTAGAATGAAAGTCCTTCTGAACTTAAGTAGGTTAGGATGTCATGTCAGATTGTCTGCAGAATCAAATTCTAGCCATTTGCAGAAAGAAGCAGGTTATGTTTATTTCAAATCAAAATTATTTTCAAGGACATTTCCTAACACTTTCTGTCAAGCTGATTTTTTTACAGAGTATTGCTGTATTTTATTTATATGCCTGTGTGGGTAAGGAAAGAATTTTTTCCCAGGTTAGAATGACAAAGGATTTCTGTTCCCCTTCTGATTTCATAGGAAAGAATATAATTCCTGGCATTACCTTGCTCCTTTCATTTAGAAAATTCTCCAGGGTGCTGGCAATTCCTTTGATTTCTCTGATCTCTTAGCAGTACATTATAATCTACGTCTTCTGATTATTTTGTCCTACAATCTCTATGCTATTACAAAAATTGGGTTTGTGTCTGCTAGTACAGGGTCAGTCTCTAGGCGATTGTATAAAAGAACCCACCAGACCAGGTCGCTCAAAGCCCCATCCAGCCTGGCCTTGAACCCCTCCAGGGATGGGGCAGCCACAGCTTCCCTGGGCAACCTGGGCCAGTGTCTCACCACCCTCTTTCAGTTTAAAACCATTACCCCTCATCCTGGTGCTACACTCCCTGATTAAGCATCCCTCCCCATCTTTCGTGTAGCCCCTTTAGGTACTGGAACCAATTCAAGGGTCTAGATCTTAATCCATCACCAGCTTCATTACTCCACTGCAAGGTAGAGGCCCCAGTCTGATTACTTTGGTTTAGCAAAGTGTTTAAGAGTACATCATGTAAATTGATTTTTAATTGTGTTGTATCTGTCTTTAAATTTTCCCTGAAATTTTATATTCATACAGAATACACTCAATACAGGATCAGAGATATAAGCGAAAATATCTGGTAGATATTTTTGTTAATTAGCAGAAAATAAATAAAGCTATGAAATAATTCAAAAATGTTGTTAATTCTGTGACAAAAAAAAAATCAATTCTTAAAAGCATAATTTTTGTAAAACATCAAGCACCTGAGTAATTATGCTTAGTTTTAACAACCATATGAAAAATTAGAAAAATGTATATAAAACATACATTTTATTTGGTATTTATATGGCATACAAATATCTGTCTCCACAAAGGCTTTCATTCTCCCACTTATTTTTCTTTAAAAATACGTTTTTACATTAAATACTCTCCCACTGAAACAGTTATTGAAAAATGTTTTTTACCAAGAAGTTCAATTTCAGATGTGAGCAGCTTGCGTAGGCAGTATGAGAACACTGCAGAAGTGTTAGTGTAGAAGTAACATATAAGTGCATGAATAATGTCTTCTTACTGATTTAAATGTGAAATATGTTCTTTTGGCATTCATAATTAGGGGCAGAGCAGATGGTGAAAGCTTAATATGTCCATTAAAATAAATTATGCTGCCAGTGTTTCTTTAGTCTATAAAACTTTGATTGGGTTGGCTATTTCAGGTTGGCATTTTTTGTTCTTCTTGGAGGAGCTCCTGTGCATATGCTGGAGAGTATTTTGTATTGCAGCTGCAGCAGGGAAAAAAAAAGGAAAGAAATGCAAAATTGTGTCCAAGACTAACAACACTTCTAAACGGGAGAACTCTGATTTCATTTTCTCCTCCCTCCATAGTTATCTTCTTCACTAAAAGAAGGCCTGGTTGTATTCTTCTTGCTCTTTCAGTGTGGCAGAGCCTCAGAAACAATGCGTGTTTCTTTCCTCCTTTAAATGATCAGCAAAAACAAAGGTCTGTTATATGTATTGCCGAATTGCATCTCTGAAGTACAGCATGCAAATTTTGTGATTCACACACGTGTTAACTGTTTGTAGGAAGAACTGCTGCTGTTGTTGGCCATAGTTTTTTGTCATGGAAGAGAATACAAGAAAGGCATTCTAATTTCAGTGTGCTCCCACAAGCAGTTAAGAGTCACAGCACAGCTTATCAGCTGGCTTAATAGCAGAAGAGTAGCAGAGAGTACCATACCATCTCCCACTGAGCACTGAGGTTTAGGATTCACCTCAGGACACGTTCATGGAAGTCTTTCCCTTGTGAAGACAGGCATGGTATTACCTGCATGTCCCTTCAGAGTAATCATTACCAACAGAATATGGAGCACTCATGGTTATCTGCGAGAAAACTTCATGGCTTGTTTTAGGCAGAAATGGAATTGTTGCAATTCAAGATCAATGGGTAAACACTGCAATAAAGTCAGAGCAGAGATGATGCAGTAGGACAAAAGCATTGGGCTGGTATACGTTAATTGGAATGTAGTTAAATCATTGGTTGGTCATGGGATTCGAAATGTCCCACTTCCATCGTTACTGTTCCAACGGAAACATACTGATAGTGTAGAGAGACCTGATGCTCAGGCAAGTTTGTCAAAGATCATTTCATAGAATCATAGAATCATAGAATCCTAGGGTTGGAAGGGACCTTAGTAGATCATCTAGTCCAACCCCCCTGCCAGAGCAGGGCCACCTTAGAGCAGGTTACACAGGAACGTGTCCAGGCGGGTTTTGAATGTCTCCAGAGACAGAGACNACGCCTTGCTGAAGTCAAGGTAGACCACATCGACCGCTCTCCCCTCATCCATCCATCCAGTCACACCATCATAGAAGGCGATCAGATTAGTCAGGCATGATTTCCCCTTGGTGAATCCATGCTGAGTACTTCTGATGGCCTTCTTTTCCTCCATATGCTTTGAGATGACGCCCAGAACGAGCTGTTCCATCATCTTTCCAGGGATGGAGGTGAGGCTGACCGGCCTGTAGTTCCCCGGGTCCTCCTTCTTGCCCTTTTTTAAGACTGGAGTGACATTGGCTTTCCTCCAGTCTTCAGGCACCTCGCCTGTTCTCCAGGACCTTTCAAAGATGGTGGAGAGCGGCCCAGCAATGACATCTGCCAGCTCCTTCAGCACTCTTTATCAAGATCATGAGCTGGGGCTGCATTCAGTAGCCCAGGAGGCTACCATCCTTTGCTGCTCTTCTCCACCCCACCATGGACCTCTCTTATCAGAAGTACTTGCTACCTATATTATGTTAATAGGTGTAACTGAATTCTATTGTTGAAAATGTAATAAACTCCCTTCCTGCTGCCCATCAAAGATTTCAGGTGTCTTTAGCTACCTACAAAAACTGCATTACAACTCTTAATTCCAGGGTGAAAACTAAAGCAAACCCAAAATCAAAAACTACATTTAAAAATGAGAACTTAAAACCTAAGAGAATCTTTTGTTTCATTATGCAGTTTTCTTAAATCATGCCATATTGGAGAAAAAATTAGTTTTATTTCAATCAATATGGCCTAGATGAGTATTTGCAAGATCTGAAAAATACATTTGCTGATCTGTTAAAAACCAACAATGGATTAAATAAAATAAATATATGTTGTATTTTTTAGAGTGTTTTAATATATAATACTCTGAAATAAAATAATATAAATATCAGAATGTGAGGTTGCAATGGACTCCTCTCTATATCCAGAGACAACTTATAAGAATTCAGAGCACTTTTAGGATCAGCAATACATTATTCTGCAAAGAAATCAGTAGGGACTGAAAACGGCTTTGAAACCTGAGGCAGCTGGTAGCCTGGCTGAAGGCAGCTGAAAGCTGGCTTAGCCACCAAGCTCAGCCTTCCCCTGAGCAGTGGGGTCCAGGGACAGCGAAGCTGCAGTGTCTCCCATTCTGTTGCACCTGAACTAAATGGGGGAAGGAGAGGTGGCTACAGGAAAGAGATATTGCTGCTATGTTGGATTTATTGTTGATTTCCAGAAGAACCTTTTAGGGAACAAATAGGGACAGTCGCAGATTGCGACAAACTTTAATTAGAGTAAAACTGTAGAAGTCATAAATATCGGCGTAGCTTCACCGCAGGATTTTCATTAACACCATTCTTGGGGGTGACTCCCATGTCATTGAAAAAAAATCCGCAATTTTAGTTTTTTTTGTTTTGCATAATATAAACAGCAGGCATGTCTGAGATTTAGAGAAGATGGGATGCACTTCAAATGCATAAATGAAGCTAGATGTGTCAACTGCCATTTCTGCTTTTGAAAACCTTCCTTCAGTCTTTGCCATCTGTACCCTTTTCCCACTGCCTGGAGACCTGCTGCTCCTCTTATCTCCTTGCATGCCTGTGTTGTGCCAGATAAAGGATTCTACTGTGTGAAGTGCAGATTATTTCACTGCTTACATTACCAGAAGTCATCGCTAGTAACTACTTTCTAAAATAACCTTTCCCAGGAAAACCACCTAGAGAAAATACTTCTATACACATCACATTAATATCCTACTTTAAATATAAGATTTATTTTAAAAATAGACTATAACTTACTAAATTATATTGCATATTCAAAACAGAAATAGCATAGCTATATATATATATTGAAAAAGAGTAAAACCTCTCCTGAATTCAAACAAACAAACAAAAAAATCAACTGTTGTTACGTTTCAATAGACACTGTGTCAACAGAAGTGTAGGAAGCGAGAACTGAGGTTGGAATAAAGTCCTCAAAAGCAGCTATTTGACGGCAATGAGAAGCAACCCTTTTCTGTACTGGAATCTTCATCCAAGAGGAGATAGTTCCATCACTGCAGAATGAACTCTAAGAGATTTCTCTGTTATCAGGAAAGCAATAACTAATTGGAAACTGTAGCATCCTTCAAAACATCTTTCAGTTCTTGTAGTTAAGACGCGTCAGTAAGGGGACAATAGGTAGACAGCGTGACTTCTACTAGGAGGCTGCAAATTCAAATTTAAACTACTGGTGATTCTGGGAGATGAATCAACAGTAATGGGGAATGGCAAATGGGAAAACAAGAGCACAGTAAACATGAGTTGAAGAAGAGAGGATGTAGTCCATTTGCACTGCACAGCCACTGACTATGAGGGTCTGTGCATCGTCTGGAGTTATTTCAGAGAGTAAGAATATTTTAGTGATTAAGGGCTCTATCTCAGACATCAAATAGAAAGGGGCTCAGTTTCCGTCTTTAGCCTAGACTTCCTTTACACTCTTGAGTAAGTCTTTGCTCCTATCCATCAATAACCTTCAGATATACAAAGGTAGAGCTTCAGTTTTCAAAAAAAGAGCAAGCACTTTTATACAGATATATGTGAAATAGCACAGAGACCTGGATCTTGGTAAAGTTTTTTACTATCTCTTTGATAGGCCCATTAATTTTTATACCACTGCTAACTGGAAAACTGTGGCAGAGAAACTAAAAAGTATCAAAAATTGAACTTTTTACAGAGGCAGAAGGAATGTTGAGCAGTGGGAAGCCAGAATTGTGTTTGTGCTATACATTATCCTAGAGTTATAAATGACTTTATTTTCAGAGTAGCCATGTAGGATCACTCACAGATGAAGATACTTATTCAAATTGTTACTTCAGTAAAAGTTTCTGCACAATTAAATTTGAATTCTAATCTTACACTGAATGCAGGAAGAATCTCATAGCTGAAGATCAAAGCATTCCTGCTGCTTTAGCTTTGGTTTTAGGCTGCATTATTACACTGTGCAAACAAATTTTTGTCAGTCTTACAACATTTCACAGGAAAGACAGTGTAATTCACATCAGTTTGGTATCCCCAAGCAGCCACTGCAGGTGGGAAACCAGTACTTAACTAGGGAAAAACATGAGTTCACAAATCAAGCCAGTTAGTACAGGGAAATTTTAATCTCAGCGTATTTCATAAAGCAGCATTTGTTAAGCAGAATACCCCTCCCCATCTTCATCAACTTATTAACAAAAGGGTATCTTCAGTTACTTCCATTATATGGTCATTATGTTTTAGATCAAAGCAACAGGACATGGACTTCAGGAGATGCATTGTAGGCAGGCAGAAAATGAGACAAGAAACAGTTCTTAGGTATCTTTTTGCATTTCTGCCTACACAGAACTTGAATCATTCAGAATAGTTATAGGTATGTATGATATGATTTTCCGTATTTGTTGATTTCAGTAAAAGTTAAATGTTAATAATAAACCCGTTAAGGTGAAACATTCACTTCTCTCTCCAAAAAAAAAGCCAACCCCAAAAAAACCCACACCCACAAACGAACAAAAAAAACCCAACAACAAAACCAAACCACTGAAATTTTGAAGTCAGTACAACTAATAAATGAAAAACAAGCAGATACTTTGAAGCAAGTTCAATTTTTGCTCATATGTCTCAAGAAACAGTCAGTACACGTCTCCTTAATCTACTATGGATTTGTCTGGTGAAGGGAAATCAGCTTCAGAAAACATGACACCTTCTGAATTGCCGGCCTCTAAGAATCCTACAATATCTGAAATGCGGCATATTGATGTATTTCAGAAATGTAATCTTCTTATAATTTTCTATTACGTTAACTTGTGTATTTAAAAAAAAATCCATGAAAAAGAATGAATGGCACCCTGGCAATACCTGAACATTTTTAAGAAAGCTGCTAAACTTCAAAGACTTCTTTTAGAGGGCTTGCAGTTACGTGCACGTTCGTGGCATGGGACATCCTCAAAATGTGGCACTTGATAAATGAGAGAAAAAGGAAAATGAGAAAGGGAGTACAAACTGGCAAAACAGAAAGAAAATGCTTAAAAAGGATCAGCAGCTAGACAAAGAGCAGTGACAGATACTGCTGAGAAAACCCACCCACGCAGCTGAGGCAAAAATGTCACCATTAAAGACTATGCTGTTGAAACTAATGACAGGAGGCCTAGAAGATTAATTTTAGTGTGTCAGGTGATCTAAGACTATACCAAAGTATTCTTCTGTTCTCATCTTCAGGCTTATGCTAGCAAAACTCACAAACTCAACCCCCAGACTTAAGATGACTATAAATTGTCCCAAATAATAATTTATGTACTGTAGTATCTTTAGAAAATCTGCCTGTTAACTGTTCAGCAGACTGAAGCCATGACGCACTGTGCATTTCCAAGATGAAAAATAAACATGCATGCCTTATTTCTAATCTCACTCTTAGATGTCAGTGATGTGTTTGGGGCTGGCGGGCCCAAGCTGTTAAAATTCTAACTACAAGCATACAGAATCAGTGAGTGTTCTGGTATACAGCAGCCTTGCGCAAGTCCTGGAGGCATAATTAAAGTGATAGAAAACTGTACTAACATGCCACAGAGCACAGATCAGACCGAATGTGAGAGCAGCGAGGGTCCACCGTGCTCTTATCTCTGAATGAGGCCCGAGGGGTCCACCAATAGCACCTGCATTTCTACTTTGTCATCAGAACATACAGCTACACGCTTTGGGTGTTCTGCGCAGACTCGTAGTGTCTGTCCAGATATGTATAACCTCCATGGTGACTCAGTTATGGGCCAGTTATAAGTTCCTATGTCTTGTATTGCAGCTTAATTGTCAGTAAGTTACAGTTTATATAAGCAGAAATGTTAGAACACAACTTGGATTGACCTCAAACAAATTAGGATTCTGGTAAAGTATTTTTAACATGGACAGTTTAGGGACAGCAGTATTACTATTTTGTATTATAAGCTTGTCCAGCACCTCTTATTTGTATTATTGTTACGACTAATTGTTTAGCACAATCATAACAGAACTCCCCATCTACTACTTTCTGTTGCATATTTTCATTCTCAGCAGGTTACCTTCTGATCTACCCCAGTTTAAGGAATTGTTTTCTTTCCACTAAACAAAATATGAAGGTCTCCTCCACGGGCACGTTCAGCTGTATTATGATCAGTATTATGATTGCAAGTATGGCTATTGTTTTAGCTGTGTCAAGAAGCCTTGGTGCCTGCTGCTCTGTATTTTCAAGAGGACACATTCATTAAATGTTATTTAAAAGTTTCCTAGGACAGAAAACTTTACCAGACTGACAGAGTTGAGAAGAGATCGTTCACCTCTCAAGTGCATAGGCCTAAAATGACCAATGGCTATAGAAATTCCTATTTCTAGTTAAAATAACAGAAACTGTTTATTGAACTGCCAAATTCTGCAATCCATACCCAGGAAGAGCTTCCATTTGATGTGATGCTTCAGAAAGCTTTAGGCAAATCTGCAGGAGTGGAAACTAAAGGCATCCCAATGGCCACCTTCTGCATTCCATGCTGGTTCTAGTCATAGCACTTGTTCTGGACTCTCTTTGAGAAGTGTCTCCTCTGTGAGGAAAACAACTCAAATTGGTCATTACGTTAAGTTACGCTAGTTTGTTAACCATCCAAATATGATAAGGAAGAAAGTGTTCTCAGTTTGCGTCTGGAAAAACTGAGTCATTGAGGTCTCTCAGAAGCTGTTGGGAACTTTGGTTTCTAGTGCCTAGTTTGACCCTACTTTATTTTATTTTTTTAAATCAGATTTTATGTACCCACAGCTTCCTAATTAAATTAAAGGGAACATACTTAGTTGAAAAATAAGTCCAAACCACCTCAAAAGACACTGCCACCCACCTATTATCCATAGAAAATGGCTACAAAAACATCTTTACAGACTATTACGAGTAATTAACATACTTTGCTGCAATCTTTCTTGAGTTTGATTGAAAGAATGGAAATAAAAAGCAACATGAACAGAAAAAGTGTAAAAACAATGGCAAAAAAATGTCATTTTCAAACATCCATCTAAAACATCCAAAAATTCCATCAAACTAGTGATTTTTAATCAGTGAAAATCTTGAATTACATATAATCTGCTTGGTAGCTCTTGTCTATTACAAGGTGAGAAACCTACATGAAATTTGAAGTATCCATAAGTATTAGGAACAGCTCTTACAATTATGTTTTGACAATTCCTAGCATCACGTTACTCCCTTTTGGATCTCGTATAATACATGCATATACAAAAACCTGGTGTGTGACCACTTTTAAGGAAGGTAAGAAAGTCAGACCAAATCAGTTTCAACAGACTCTGACTAGTAAGAAACAGCCATCTGAGTGTAAGGATCAGTCTGCACACTGATAGCAAGAACCTCACAGTGCGGGGAGTCACCCGGCTGGACACACCGCTCTTGAACACGACAAGCACACTCTCGTGTAGAGAAGGATCTAAGGAATCAAGGGGAAGGGCAGGCAGGGGATCACTACAGGAGAAAATAATGTGCTTTAGGATGAGCTGGCATAAACAAGGGATAGGGTGCAAGAGGGTATCAACATGCTTCTTTTTTCACAGGGTTTGTAGAATTAGTAGCCTTTGATTTTTTTCATGGATCTGCTGTCTATGTATTTGCCTCAGGGCATCTCTGTTACTGTATGCTTATCAAATCCTGTACCTGTAAGATTTTAAAGGCTTTAGTATTATTCTGTGGTCATTCTTCAACAGCATTTTCTCATTCTTCAACCATGTTTTCACACCTCAACTGAAATGTATCCAAACAGCTAAGCACAAAATATACCCAAGAACAGGGAAAAGCAAAGTACACAGTAATTTCCTTCAAATGTCTCCTCAGCTTTACAGAACTTTAAAATTACAGAAAAATCTAAACTAGCAGTTTGTTATTTGAAATTACACTATATATGGGAAGTGGCCTTAAGCAATTTCTATTGCACTGTCTTTTCCACAAGTGTAGCTTCATTTTAATTTATGTTGGTAATGTGTATTGAATCATGCTTGGGGTTTTTATAGTAGGATCATCCTCCATAGTATTATTTCACAAATGAAAGAAATGCATATTCATTCATTGGTTCAGAGGCCTAAAGTCCTCCCAGGAGTGTCATAAAAGGAACACAGTGTTCCAAGAGATGGGCTTTGCTTTCAGATCACTGGTTGAGCTGATGGATATGAAAACTCCTGTAGCTCGATAGTAAGCTATTGGCTACAGTTCTAAGGAGTGAATAAATTATTTTAAGCTTAGTAGTAATTTATGCTCACAAAATGAGTAAGGGTACCATCTGTTCAAGTACAGACAATACAAAATTCTTTTAATTTGGTGTTAAATGGCTGACATAGTTGCATCACTGGTGAATAGTCCTTATACTGAAATCATACAGAAGCAGAAACCTACCTGCAAGTAAGGTAGATCTCATTACCTTGTAAAAGTAATAATTTTGGATTAATATGTGGGGGGAAATTTGAAGTCTTGAGCAGGGGGAGGAGGGGGAATGAGAAAGAAGGAAAAGTTTTAGTAAAACCACTTGGGAGTTTTAGATAGCTTCAGATTAACTCACCTGTTCTCCGGAAACATTAAAATTTAGAATAAGTGAGGTATCTCACACCAGCAAACACAGGCACTCTCTATACTCAACTCATTTCATTTCCATGTTTCTAATAAAAGCCTTGACTGATTTCTGAGGACAGGAGTTCTCATTCATCTCCCTAGAGATCATACAGTCATTCCTCCAAAGTAATTTTAAATAGGTTAAGGCAATGGACATGACATGCATACAGAAGCTGAAAATTTGCAGTAGCATCCAATTATTTTTAATTTTTTTTTTTTATTTTATAGCTTATCTATGGTATTATCTAAAAAGAAGTAATGTGTGCCTTCTTCTAGAGAAAGTGGGATCACTTCCTATACTCTATAAACATTTTTACTAATTCTTACCGCAGAGCAATACAAGTTAGGCTTAAACTAAATGTTATCATATTGGACAAAAGAAATTACAAGCATAACAAAAACTGAGAAGAATGGCCTATAGTAGATTTGTTAAAGAGTTATATCATACTTCTTTCTCTTCTCCCTCCAGAGAAGAATGGGAAATCCTGCTCCCTGTGCTGGCAGTTTCTGAGTCAGAGGAAATTAGTTGAGTCTACTATGGTTTACTATTCATATTACCAGTACTAGACATAATAGGTGCAGTGGACAGTCAAACACAGAACAGAATTAGCACTTAGCTGCCTCTCTGCCTTTGCTTTGTTTGAGGTGGGTACATAGTACAGCAAAATAAAATTGTCATAATTAATTTGCAGGATATAGATAAATCTTTTTAAGGGTTTCATAACACCTTATCCTAGATGCAGGAGCCAGCATGGGAATAGCTTACTAAAAAATTTAACAAAAGGGTGATGAGGTCCCACCTCTCTAGTTGGCTGCTGAATAGTAAATAAAAGAGGAGAGGAAGAACTTTAAAGCTTTTCATTCGAAGAGGCAGATTTTTTTTAAATTATTATTATTGTAATGGAAAAGGATGCAGTGCGGACAATAGGTGATGTGGTGACACCAGAGGTGTGAGAAAATGAACCGAGTGGATATAAGAAAAGAGAAATTGCATTCACTGAGGTCAGATAAAACATTACAGAAATCAGATATGACTGAATTACAACTTCTAAAAGAAATTTACTTACATGGGTATGATACAGAAAGAACATACTACATTTGAGAAGGTACATGAAAAGTGATACGCTATTTGCAGGCCTGAATGATAGGTAAAAAAGTGTTGTCTACAGCGACTGAGGAAGGACGTAACAGGAGTACAGGGTTATAAAGACTTCTGTTTTAGGGGTGTGTTGCTGGGATATTTCTGTTTTAGGAATATTGAGAGAACATATAAAATCTTCAACAGAAGACAATGTCTGGAATAAAGGTGCAAGTATAAATTGACAGTCTAGCGAGGCCAACTGAATTTGGTTTTGAGATTACTGAGGCAAAAGGGTATGGAGAGAAGACAGACAGAACAAAGGACAGAGCCATAGAGACTCCTATAGGAAAAGAAAGAGGCTTCTTGGGAAGGTATCAAAAAAAATATTTAGGGCCACAGAAATGGATACAGCCATGAAAGACGGACAGGAAAGGCCACAATTTCAAGAAGAAAATCATGCTGTCAGCATCAAAGGCTGTTGAGAACAGAGCAATGGTTCTGATCTTTGACCACCAGAATGAAAAGCCTCAAAACAGAATGCAGGTCTACAGCAGTGTCACATGAAGACTGCAGTCTGGTCTAACAGCTCAAAGAAGAGATAGGGATAGAGCCTTGGGGGCTGAGAGAGGGAGATTTCTATATCCTAAAATTTTTATATGTGTCTTCTTCAGTATTTACAATGTGCCGCTGCAAATAGTGTGGTATCATCTGATTTCTTCCACAAAGTTTGTAATAGTATTTTTCCTATGCACAAAAGTATCAAAAGGAATTTTAAAAATCCACTTGATTAAATAAACAGGAATGCATTAATTTTAAGAGATTAGTGAGACCTGTACTTAACATATTGCATTTGGCAGTACAGTATCCATTTCTCAGGTCACCTTGATGTCTTACAAAGTTGTATTTGGATTTGAAATAATCAGCAAAATGACCTATAAAAAGGGGTTTCACCCATTTGGTTAATGACAACAGAACTTCTATGTTACTGATGCTTTATTTTAGGGGCAAAACCCACAAATCAATTCAAACTTTTAATAGTAAAACCATGCATGAGCTCATATACATCTCTCTCTCTCTCCTGCATCAAAACCTCATGTATTCATTCCAATGCACACACATTTAAATTTATTAATATTAGGTAAAAGCTTAAGATAAAATATGGCAATTAGTACGCTAAAAGCATATATATATATATGTATGAAACATAGAGGACTTATGTTATATACTACCAAGTATCCTCATCACATCAATCAGAATATAATTACGATGCAGAAAATAAACTGATGCGATAAAGTGGTTTGGCAGATGAAATTAGGTACTTTTAGCTGAAATGCTACTTTTAGTCTAAGTTTTCCATGCATAGTCCGCTTTTGGTTAGTAATTGACTACTTTGTATTAAGAATTATGTCTTAATTTGGAATTTTTCTTTCTTTTGTCTTTTTTAGGATTTAGACCAGACTGTAAAAAGATTATCTCTGCAGAAGGATAGTGGCAACACTGCAGTTCAGGGGAACAAAGACAATGTTTCTGCGGAAGCTGGATAAGATCAGGAAGAAACTTCACCTAGAGTAAGTGACTCCATTAATATTCCAAGTACTTTGTGAATAATCATGCAACTGCTACCATGCACACTGCTTAAAAATATCATTGTGTAGGGCTTCTCCAGTGTGACATAACTGGGTTCTCAGAGTCCCAGTCTGGCAAGCCTTTTGTGTTCCTGCGATGCCGGAGGGACAGCCGGAGGTACAGGGACACCGGTGTGCTTGCAGAGCTTAGTGCTGTGCTCTGTTGAGTGCAGGTGGGCTGCCAGCCCTGAGTGAGGCTGATCAAAGAGAAGTGGCCTGATAAATCTGGTTTAGTGTGTAGGTGTTGCCTTGCTTGACTAGAAGTGAGTGAGCAATGACAGGATCCAGTTGTAGTCACCATTTCAGTATTTCCAGATGTGTTTGAATGTGTCTGAGATGACTTGCCCCAAGACTACGAGGCTGAGATGAGAATTCTCACTAAGGACCAGAAAACTTTTCCAACTTGTTTTGTAGTTCTGTTGAACCCTTCAGCTCATCAGGGAATAAAACCTTCTTCCTTTTTTTTTCCCTTCCCAATCTTCAAATGGATAGTTCTCAATCAACTGGTGAAACTGAACTAGAAAGGTGGTATATAGGACACCTACATGTACATCAAAATACTGTTACTTCTCTCTCTCATCACATGCTACAGGCAACTTGAGAAGTTAATCCTGAACTTCTATAATGAAAATATCTGAAATTATTGCAACAGGAAGCAACAAAAGGAAAGTTCTCTGTATTTCAGTGTGCCTGGTTTTTCTATCTGCAAATTTTGTAGTACTGGTCTCCCTTATGTACTTCTACAACTGCTGTTGCAGTCATGCAAACAAGAGGTTTTAAATAGCAGAAAGGAGAAATTTAAGTCTTCTAAAAATTCTAGAGGAAGTGGTTTGGTTTTAGACTCGAAACAATTCTAGTGCTGCTTCTGAAACAAATTCCTTTAAAGTTAATATTCTATTTAATTATTTTGCTTTAAGATATGCAGTTTTTGTAATACACTCAGTAAATTATCTGTTCAGTTATTAAAAGTCTGTGAAAGAAAGTTACCACTAATATGGCACGTTTCCTAGAAGCTGTACCCAAGATATTAATACTTCCTACTGAAGTAATTTAAATAGCCCTCTGAGGTCAATCACATCTAATTGATCTTGCTGTAATAACTTGGTTCCATAGCATTCTAAACACATTCTCTCTGCTTATTAAGATGCATTTCTTGTGCAATAGGATCATACAATCTGCCATTTATACTTCAGTGTACAATATTATATTACTACTTTATTTTATTATAATGTCCTTAAGATCTACAGTTAGAGATCAGTTAATTTTCCCGAGTCCTTTACACAGTAGGGCTTAAAAGTACTGCAAAACTTGGCTGCGGTAAGATTCAACCCTTGGGATCAATGCCAAAGGTGGCAGCGAGCTGCTGTACCACTGCACCATACTGCAGCAATTTTCTGAGTCTAACCCACAGAACCATGTACGCGCTCAGAATGAGTAAGTAGCATTCCAACACAAGCATTTACAGAAATACTGCCAGGTTTCCTAGCAAGTCTGACCTGATGAACAACCCCACAGATTTCAGTCAAATAAAGCTTTAGAAAGCATGTATTTTAAAGGTCAACTTCCTTTTGGAGCAAGAAGGGCTTGTGCTGTACTCTGCTGGGTTGGCAGAAAATAAATGTTCGTCCTCATTGCGAGGCATGAGGTAAAGGAACCACCAAAACAGAGGACTAACGCTCCTACAACCAGGAGGCTAACAGCGTGCAGATAGAGGCTACTACGCCAAGACGTTGCACAAAAGACATGTTCTCCAAAAAGACTCAAAAGAACTGTGCCTAGTTGATAGTAAGAATAATGAGTGTGTGGGATTTTTTCTTAAAAAAAACCCAAACAAACACACCACCTTTCTTCAGAGCTTTCTACAGCAGTCCTATGTAACCTAGAATTCACAGAACAAATAGATAAGTCAAGTTGTTTGAGTAATAAACTGTGGGTTTATTATTGTGAGTAATTTGGGGAGCAGAGGGCTTCAGGGAGATATAACTTGCTGATTAGTGATTCTATAGAAAGAGCAGACATTTTATGTCTAATCAGTTACTCCATTGGAGTTGAGGGATGGATCAGAAAAAAAAAGTATACTTTTAAGACTTTATGAATTACAGGAGTCCTGAGTTGGTCCCTGGAATAGTCTCATACCCCTCCCAAATAAACAAACATATCTGTTTTCCTATTTCGATTAAAGTATTTTAATGTTTTCATGAGATCTTGCCTGTCTTAGGGCAGTATGTGGAGTTGAAGAGAACTAAATAAAACTTCTCCTGAAGGAATTATGCTTTGTACTACATAAATTACGTTGATCATGTAAGGAGCTAAATGACTTAAGTACTATCATATTATCTTCAAGAGAAGTATTTAATAAGGTCTCCAATAAACAGAGATCTGTACTGTTTCTCACAAAATAAACAGGCTCTGCTCTACTTGCATTTGGGTGAGGGGAAATGCACATAAAGCAATGTAAAGATAGCCCTTATCCCTCTGTCCATTTACAGAATTGTAAATGATAATTCCTCACTAGTCCAAAGCTAGATCATAAATTGCACATAAATTATTCTTCCTTACAATGCTTTGTATTTTTGGCAGTGACTGAAACCTCCTTTAATATAATTCCGTATGAACCACAAAAATCACATGCTAGTAAATTCCTTGTTCGTGTACATATAAAATAAAATCTGAATTAATTCTTTGATAGGTTTGTGTAAAAATATATATTTGACAGTGTCAAGTTATTAATTTTTACTTGACATATGAGATATGTTTTATGTCAGCTTAAAAGAAGATTTTTTTTCTTGTAATTATCACCTTTAAACT
Organism: Rhinoptilus africanus; assembly: GCA_013400135.1. Classification (NCBI taxonomy): domain Eukaryota; kingdom Metazoa; phylum Chordata; class Aves; order Charadriiformes; family Glareolidae; genus Rhinoptilus; species Rhinoptilus africanus. The sequence continues at coordinate 591,801 of VXBO01009505.1, forward strand.
TGTGTTAAGTTCCTGTATGTAAAAGCAGACAGACTTAATTCAGTTACTCATTATTTGGGACATGATCAGACTTCTTCCTGCTTGTGCCAGCAATTTAACATCAACTTGTTTCTTTGATTTCTGAAGAAACTGTTTTGAGAAACTCAGAACACCAGACTGGCTTAATTTATATGCTAATATAAGTTGATTTCATTGAAGTACTGCATTCCCAGTCCCAGATGTTAAAATACAACATCAAAATTTGGTTGCACAAAACTGAAGTATTCTCTTCCCCCCCACCATCCCACCCCCCAAAAAAAGAAAATAATAAAATGTTTTAGATAAGTGAAAATGAGGATAATAGTTACCCACTTTGCAACAGTGCTGGTGTGATTAATTAACCAATATCTCTACAGTGCTGTGAAGATGAAGAACCCCTATGCTTATTATCACCATGTGCTTTCATCCATTGTGTTAGCTGCAGCATGGAGAAAAAAAAAAATGGTACAGTATGTAAGTGCTTAGGACTTTAGCAAATAAATTTTAAAATCTGAAAAGCGAAGTAAGACCCCTACAAAAAAAGCTACAGATATATGACACAATTCCTGGAAATCACTCTTGGGTGATGAGGACTAACTTTCTCAAAGGTATTAGTGAAATTACTGGATTTAATGAATGAGCTGTATACTCATTCACCATAAATTCAAATTAAGTTCCCAGTTGTAGTTTCTTTTTTATTTCACTGCAGGTTTTTTGAGATACCTTTCAGCAGGGACTCAGTCACAAAAATACGTATTGCCAAGCAAGGTGCACATATGAACAAAGGAAATAAGAATGAACTTAGAATATTCTGACACTGACTGTGTCTATTAGATTACATGCTGGCAATGATAACCTGTATTTTACCTATTGTTAGGAAAAGCAATTTATGATCTGACTTACATCTATTCTAGGTAGTAAATTAATGTAAATTTTAACTGTACACAAGCCCTGATCAATCTCTTAATTTCTCCGATTACTACGTTTGTGTATTTGCTACACTGCTGGAGAACACACCTAGTAGAAAATTGCACTTCCTCGTTAAACTGTTATTTGCCAATACACAAATAATTTAGACAATGTCTGAAGTCTATCTAGAGTGTCCTGCTTTTATAATAGCATAATTATTACATTCTCTTAACTAGGAAGATTCTTAAAATTACCAATAGCATTTGAAGGAGTATGTATTCTGCTGTAATGTCTTTTCTTACCTGAACATTTCTAATTTTATGATCACAAAACCTTGATTTCAAAGTGACATAGTTGGAACATTATGTATTCTTCAAAATCTTTAGGGGTCACATTTATCTAGCGAGTGACACTTGCTACAGTTTACAACCTGCTTTATTCTCGCTTTCTAAATGCCTTAGTATTTTTCTTACAAAATCATGAACTCCACTTCCCTGTAGTCAGCACAGCAGTCTGGCACAGAAAGCCTTGTCTGTACCTGAGACCTCATGATTCATTTTTCCTAGGGCAATTTGTACAATCTATCCCATTATCATCAGTTTAGAGTTGCTACAAATCATCCACACACAAAATAATACATAAAAGTATACTTAAAGCCAACATATAATTGAACTTAAATTTTAAGATAAATGAATTAGTCTCCTCATTATTTTCCAGAAATCAATTATTTCATAAATGATGCTGGGAGTATTGATTTGAAGTTTAGTTGAAGGGAAAAGGATGGACGTGAAGTAACATAGAGGGATCTTAGAAATAAACTGAAAAAAGAAATAAACCCCCCTATATATCATGCAAGTGTCAGTAAGTAAATGATGCCTATGTACATTATGTGGAAGAACAGATAATAAACTCAAATAAATGTAAAATCTCAAATAAATGTAATGCTCTTCTATCAGTTCTAAGTAGCTCTGAATACATCATCAGTTGTTTTGTAGCCTATTAGGATTATGATGAGATGTCTCTCAAAATCCCTTCCAAAATGTTCCTATTTGCCTCTAATCCATATTACTGTAGGCACTGCAGATTTTAAACAGCTAGGGAAAGATAATTCAGTTTCATCAGTTCAACTTCAAACCATAATTACAAGGGCTTATTTATTTTTATTTTCATTTTCCTATTCTGCTCCAACTGCAGCCCAAAAACATCACTGTGAAGCAGCAGCGTGGGGAACAAACATTTAAAATGTCTGCAAAAAAGGACTAGAGCACCTTATTAAAAAGAAATGCTAGTGCTTTGGTAATGAAAAAGTCCAATCCTGCAAAACCTTAATTGTATGAATAGCATCACTTTTACTATACAATCAGTAAAATTGAAGGCTCTAAAATTGCTCAAGGGGCTGAGGATTAGCTCCCTAACCAGGGTCTAACCTATCAAGCCCAGTGTTTTCTATTCTTAAATTGTTAGTTGCCATCTTGAGAAAGATTTTCTTTGCATCCAAAAACACAATTATGGCAAGTAGTCGGAAGAAAATAAAACAGCTGCTGCTCTGCATAGAAAATCACTGCATGCCACTAGTTACAAAGAATAAAAGAAACACTGGCAAAAATCCACTACAAACTACTCCTGTTTACACTCTATGCAGCATAAAAACAAGTGTTGCTGTCTTATCACTGTTGTGCAGGTCTGCAAATCTGCATCAGATTTGATTATATTGCATGACAAAATGAGAATGCTCTTTCCGATTCTCAGCCATCTTGATAGACTACAACTACACTCTTGCGAGACTGCAGCCCCTAGGCAGCATATCTTGTTTGCTCAGGACAAGCCTGATCTAATTGAGATTTTTTTTTTTCTGTACTTTTTCATCTTTCATTTCAGTTAATTTAAGCCTTTTCCTCAGAATTCTTTACCACTGAAATCCTGACATGATGCAGAGGAATTAGCTGAATAACCCAGTAAAGACACTTTTTAGCATGACTGCTATTTTTTACATCTGTACGGAGCGCTGAGGTCTGGGTGTTGGTAAGGAAGCAGGCTTAGAGCAACTGATTAAAGAGAGACGTAAACGGAGCATATGTACAAAGCAGCACTATCAGGAACAAGCAAAACAGATAGCTATGTAACTTTAAAACATGTTTGCAACAGATCAGTTAAGGAATGAATGTTTTTTGTGGAATTAGGAAGCAAGGAAGACTAACCAAAAAACTACAGGACACAAAAAGATAAATATAGTATCAAAACCCAGCAGTACCAAGTACCAATGTGCAAACCAAATGGAAAAAAAATATATTCCAAAACAGGAGCACACACTGCAGGCACCTCACTCCTATCTTGTTATAAGATCAAAGTGTACATTGGGGAAATCCATAATTAGCTGTATCTTCTAAATGAAAATACAGCAAACAAAAGCTAGTCAGAAGAGTGGGAAGCAAAAGATGGTAGCTGTTGTCCACTTTCAAACATTAAGGATAATCAAAATGTTCCCATTCCAAGGATATACAAGCTGTTTATTTAAGGTAAAGGGAGATGCAAAATCATTTGGGAGATTCCATAGCCCTCCTCTTATCTCTCTGAAAAGAATGAAAGGATTCTTTCCATTTAAATGTAAAGGTGTTCTTTAATTAAATGTTGTAGCATTAGCTGGTCTCAATGCGCTGAGCAACACAGTAACTGGTGGAACAATGACAAAAGAGAAGCCTAATTTGCACAGTGCTTTGTAAATCAGCACCCACTATGGCTTTTTATCCCTTCTGAGATTACTTGGGATGGCCGAGAGCCTGTTCCTTTCTCAAGCCCTGCTCTCCTGGATAGGGTTTCTGTTTAGTGCTCCTAAATCACTGAATTCCTAAATCGTTTTATATATTGTTTTTTATCTCTATTCCTGATACCATTTCTCCACAAGTAGAAGACTCCTAGAATAGTCTTGACTAAAGATGGTGGCAGTGAAACTATATTACTAGACTGAGTGAAATGCTGTCAGTTTTTTCTGCCATGCTCTCTATTGGATCCACCACGACTGACAGACACAGGTTTTTAGAATTAACTCCGGGCGCTGTCCATGCCTCATCCTGAAGCTAACAGCCAACCCTAATCAGCATTGTCCTTAACACAACTGTACGTCTTTGCCACAGACATCAATTAAGGATGACATATTTCACATCAGGCTATATATGGCCCTGTGACATTGCACATTAATTCACTAGCAAGATTGAAAAGTCTAGTATTTGTCTTTTTAAATTATGCGTGTTTTAAAATAAAACCTAAAAAGAGTTTTAATGCAGAGCAGCCATTTTTTCACAAACATAACTGGAGATATACCTGGGGCAGAGATGTTTGAAGCCCAAGGAAAGAGGCTCAAGAGCATCTCTTTTCCTTGCACACACACAAATAGATTTCTTTGTCCATTTTTTGCCTATGTGTGCTTAAGAGGCCATATTCTTGTGTTTATCTAGATTTCATTCGATAACTAAATACCAGGTGACTATTGTAATTCACAAATATTTCCTTATGGTATTTTTCTGAAGCTTCTTCCCAGGTGGCAAGACCTAATTATTCTTAGAATGATCATTGGACACAATTGCTCCAGTCAGTCACTGACAGCAATCATGGTATTATTTCAGGCGTACTTGCTGGCTGCAGATACTGGGCTCTATTTCCTCTTTTTTCTAGTGAAGAATAGATTATAAGTTTGTTTTGTTTTAAATCAGAGAGTTGGAAAGAGTATAATGAGATATGACAGGTTATACCAAAAGTCAACTCTTGAGAATTGTTTCATTTCCCCACGCCAAACTTGAAGATGCCATAACCTCAAATCCTCTATGCCAGTCATAAAATTTTAATTAGCTAAACTAAAAATACTGGTACCATTTACCAGTGTTCTTATTTGCTTCTTAAACTGCTAGATTTAACACTACTAAAATAGATTGCAGATTGCAAAAGGCCGTCACAAGTATATTAATACTTTGCTTCAGCATACACGTGAGCATTCTGTTCAGCTTGATTATAATTAATCAGTAATCTAGTCTCTTGTTTCTCACTGCCAAATGATAAATTAACTACATTCATGGATGGAATATTAATTTATACAATGCCCATGGGGTGCTTCTGTATGTAGTACAAGATGCCTTATGAACGGATCTCATTCAAATCTTTAGTAGACCTATGAAACAAAACAGAGTCAGGATCAGCTGGAACAATATTAAAACTGGAGATACCTGTATCAGCAAGTTTAGTAAGCACCACTGAGACATGCAAGAAATTAAATTCAGATATCCCATGGAAGAATGAATTCCTCTTTTAAATGCACAAAATCAAGTACCTTTCCATGCAAAGAGTTAGTATTTTCTGGAGGTTTGTGAAAAACACTTTGACTTTTTCAAGGTCAAATTATGTTCTCCGAGTATAGCACTGTATGTATGCTGTGTAATGGGGAAATTTGCCAGTTCCAGAAGGGAAGGGGTTTTTTTCCCCTAGTTGCTCTGTAGTACCTACTGAAGCTTCCCACTACATGTATGACAACAACAGATGGATCCAGAGGTTATGCCTCTGGCCTTTCCTGTTTCATAATTCCTTATGTGCTGCAGGTTTCATCTTGCAACATCTTTCAGCATCTTTCAGCTTCCTAGTGCATGAAAATGACCTTTGCACAGGTGCAGAAATGATACACAACTATTCGCCTCTTCATAGTCTTCTTTCTGGTTTCTCAGCGTTTTTCTAGCCTTTGAATGTCACACAAGACCGAAAAAGTATTATTTTTTAATACTGGGGGAAGGACGTTCCATGAAATATTAATAATCTTGTGGTACTTGGCAGTACCAAAACATGCTTAAGATGTATTATATTGCAAAATTACAGTAGAACAGAATACACATTTCTGATTTAGTAGCACTAAAAACGTAATAAAACTTGAAAGGGGAAATTCTGTCTTCTATCAGTTTTTCATAGTCCAAAGAAAACCGAATACAGCATGAGCTCTTGCTAAGACCATAGCGGAAGACTACAGCCTCTCCATAAAATGCTGGCCTGCACTTTGGTAGATCACAGCATCCCAGCCCAGAATGATCAAATCAAGACATCTGCTCATTTGACTGCAAACTGCTTGAGTTTTGAGCTTATCAGCAATCCAGAACGGCTCCCATAGCACAAGAAATACAGTATAGGAAAATGTTTGCCAAGAATAGGATGAAAATCACTGAGAAAGAAACAGGGTTATTTTCAAATTTCTAACAATATTACTAATTGTTATGAAGCTTTCTCTCATAGGAATTTTTAAAATTCCTTCTCATTCCGAAATCAATCACTGCAGCATACATAAAATAATTTCAAGCTTTAATTATAAAAGAACAGCAATGTACTTTGAGAGCAGCATAAAGATTTAGCTAACTCAGACATTTCAAGCCAGACTCACATTTTGATTTCACCTTCTGTTCTTGCATTTTAATGTTTTAAGCATTCTGCTTTATGAGAAGGTTATCACTTATTGCATGGTNGCAAGTCTCAGAAAGCTCCTGTTCTCTCTGGACCTGACAGTTCTGTCTCTGGTACAATCTGATAGGAAATAGCTGAGCCGACGTGAAGCCTAGCAACGCATGGGGGCAGGGGAAAGCAGACAAACCACAAATCAGCTAGACCTGCGCAACTGAGAATATGGCTTAGAAGGGAAGTGGCAGAGGCTCATCCATTGACAGCTTACATCTAGACCACTACAGGGAACTTCAAAGTACTGTGATATCAAAGCGTATTGTATGGAGCTGCCCCTACAAGAATATGAATAGCTTGTTTGCACAGAGCGTAAGACCTCATAGGCTACTGCAACCCATTTATAGTCACTTATCTTAGGTATCACGGGGCTTTGATGTGAGACTCCGTCACATCTTTGTTTACAGCTTTTGCCAAGGCTAGGGGTCTCCTTAGGCACACAGAACACAAGTTTGACGACTTCATTCCAGATGCAAGGGTTTTGTGAGGGAGAAGAATTGGACAAGTGCTTGTGAGCTTCAGCTGTTGCCCTTTTAGAAGGTTAATCACCAAATTTATCAGTAGAGGGCACAAGAAAACAGCATTCCTCGTCAAACATGCATAAAACTAAGGGAGAGCTCCCAAGGTGACTCCTCAACAAGCCACCACGTTAACATCATCTATTCTATTTAAATTATTTAAAAAAAACAAACCACAAATCAAGCTTGGACCTATCATATATAAAGCATATATAATATTGGTTGAATAAAACCTGTTAGTTTGTTTGAGATAAAATTCACAATATTAAGCTGAATGTCTGAAACATAATGCAGTTATATCTGAAAACCTGGATGTCTGAAGATGAGGATTTATAAATTGCAAATGAAAGAACTAGTCCCTAGTAATATCAGGCAAATGAACAGCATGTTGGTAGATATTAAATCCTAAAGCATAAATAATCTCCTTAAACCTACATCTGTGAAACCTAACAGCGAACTTACAAAAATATCTGTCCCTTATGCGCAATAGAAAATAATTTAAGCAAAAAAAGGATGGAAAACTGGGTGGGCAAAATGCTCTTCTCTATTGGGTTGTTGGATACAGAGGACCTTGATGAAATTGATTCGATTTATTTGTAAAGAAAAATGGCCCACCATCCTACAACCTGCAATGCACATTTCAGCACATTATTTAATGGACTTAGATGACCCACAGTAAGCAATATGTTGTAAGTGAAGATATCATCTTTTATCCTAAATTAGGGTACGTGGAGTTTTACATTTAGGATGTTGTAGTTCCTTTGAAATCTAGTTCTCCGCAGCTTAGTTTGTATGTTTTACAGATGGATCTTTCAGTTTCCAAAAAAGCACCCAGCACTTACACAAATGTTTATCTCTTCCATGACAGCTGTAGATGCCCTGTACATTGAAGGACCAGGATCTTATAACTTAGAATCAGGAACAGTTAATTAGTAAGGTAAATATTTAAAGAAAGTCTCAGACCTATTTCCAAATGTTACTGTAGTATCACATTAGAGAAGATGTAAACTGAGTCGATCCAGACTGAGTTTTCTGAGACATTAAACTGTCTCTACTATCATATTATCAATGCAAAGAATGACATTTGGAAGAAGGGTTCTCTTCACCAGGTCAGTCAAAAACACTTGACACAAAATTTGGTACCTGATTTGCCTATTTCATTCTTAATTGCTTGTAACAACCCACATTTGTTTTTCATCCATACTTGTGCACTCAAATCTTTCTCCCAAATCAATCTCCCTCTATCTTTCCATTTTAAAGGAACCAGTTCCTGTTATCTGCTTCATAGCTCATAAAACTCACAAATGTATTCCATTAGGGGTCGTCTTTTCCAGGTATCTAGTTGAAGAGCAAGAATAAATTTATGTATGCATTTATGTTCACATAGATCCAGGTATCTCCCCTCTGGTTACTCAGTTATTTCACCAATAACTGCCTACAGTTTACAGACAAAAGATGACCAAGTGCCAATTATGTAAAAGCTTTGAGCAGATAAACAAATGCAGATTTCTACCCATGAAATTGCAACACCAAAGACAGTGATCTTTTATTTTAGAGGATGGAGCTATGATTTACTTTTTTTTTCTTTCTCACTCAATATCTTTATTGCCTAAACAGAAAGTTTCAAAGCTTTGTCTCTTTTCTGATGCTTCATAAACCAAACAACATTCACCTTTCAGTGAATACCTACTTTGAAGTCCCTGCTAACTTCCAAAACACGCCACTGTTTCTCTTTGGGGAGCAATGAAGCTGAGTGGAAGGGCAGAGGGACAACTAGTGGTGCTTTATGGATTCTGACAATAATCTTTGGTAAGGAGACAGAGTCAGCTCCAAGTACGAGTTTTACAAAAGTCTTGAGGTTTCAGAAAGACAACTCGTCACTCAAGTGCTCTGCAAACAGTAGTGATTGCTATAAGAGACCACTCTGTTTGGAAAGTAATGAAATACCTTCGTGAATGGTTCAAAATGGAGGGTATAAAATTTTATCAAAGGTGAAGCACAATTTTTAAAAGGATTTTTCATCCTTTGGGATGTAAGGGAGCATTGTCTTCAAACTCAACACATACAATATATGTGGATAAAAAAAAATATATTCAATTAGCCTGCAATTAAAAGGATTCTTTGAAAAAATGTGACTTTGGCTATCTCAATTGCCTACTCTAGTTTGAAAAAGTTTTTCAGTAAAAGTGGAGAGATCCTTTTCAAAAAATCCGCAGGCAAAGTTCAAGTGAAATCCTTGACTGAACAGACTTTTCTGTGCTGAAACTGTAGGTTTTAAAAACCCTGTTGCTCAAAAGGCTCCACTTAAGCCAGGAAGTCAGACATCATTAGATGCCTAGGCTCTGATGTGCAAGTCTTACCCCATCAGAACCTAATAGTTTGTAAAGGAGAAGGGAGGCGTGCGGGTCTTGTCTAGTTGGAGAAGCTGTTGAAAATAGAACTAAGCTTGCTCAGACAAAGCAGGGCAACAAAATGCTAGTCTACTACAGATCTTGGGTGGTTCTAGTAAAAGGCAGGGATTGACTATTTACTAAAGTCTCTGACCATTTTTGGAAAAAGGCATCTTGATTTTATGTGATTTCTGCAGCAATACAATGCAATCTTTATGATTCAAGGAAAAATCAAACAAGTCTGTTGCTGGGAGATGAAACCCAAATATATTAATCACTTCTTAGCATAGTTTCCCCACTGAAAGTCTCAGGAAGCATTAATTTTCCTTTAGACCACCATCATGAGAACTGAATGTTTACCTCCCTTTTGCCAAGTCATTATAGGGACAGCAACTGGAGACTCTAGATCCTGCCCTCTATAGGTATGTGATAAAATTGAAATATTGTCATTATGAAAATAAAAGTAAACACCAATATTAAAGCAGAAATTGTAGATCTGATTGGCACGATCCTTTGGCAATTCATACTACACTTTGTATCTTTTTGGACTATACCTCTTGAATAGTCTTTGACTGTATGCATGTCATTCCTCCAGGCTCAATAACTACTTCAGGAAAGTACAGGACACAATAGCTGGCTATCTCATCTTTGTCTTCTCTGCCATCCTGTGCTCTGCTAGAGATGGGAACACTGATTGTCCTAGTGCTTTATCAAAATCCTATCTATCTGGAGACTTTAAGCCTGGGGTTTGGGTTGATTTTTTTTCTTTTTCTTCACACACACGTAGATAGACTTTCCCTATTAGTAACTGACAGGGTAAGTAGGCAATAACACAGCTCAGAACAGGAAGAAGGCTGAAAACTCACTGGTATGCAATATTCCAAAAGTGGTAATACAGTTTCAGCTATTCTCATTAGTAAGCGTACCCTGTGGCTGAATAAGATGCAGTGTCAGCAGGGTTAATTAGAGCTACAGTTGGCCTGAACAGGAGATTTGTTTTGGACTGCAGCTGGCCTAACTGCAGCATGTAAAGTAATGGTATCACATGTTAAAAATCATTTGTAATAGAGCTATTGGATAAAAGGCATTAATCCTGCAGTGCAAGTTTGCTCCAAGGGAAGGTTATAGCTGACAGCAGTATGGAAGACACCTACACACAGGAAGCTTCATGCCCCATACCTGCCTATTACCTTACTTGTGTCATATTGGCCATCAAAGGACTAGGGGAATATTAATGAAGCTTTAGAGACAGACAGATGTAAAAGCTAGTATAAGAACAAGAATTTCCTCTGTATTTTATTTCATTTGTTGTAAGATAATTCTGTTTTGCTTAACACATTTAAACAAACAATACATTTCCTAGGCTCTCAGTTAATGTAGCTATACACTTGGATAATACTTTCAAGAATTAATGTTTTTTCCTTTGAAAATGAAATAGTTGACAGATCACTGAAATATCTTACCTAAGACATCACATTGGTACATTGTGGTTCTGTCTATTTTGTGTTTTTCTATGAATTTTCTATTTCAGTACTCTGCATCTCTCGTCACTAAACATGCAATAAGTAGCTGCTAGGACAAGAATGTAAATGGTAATATGAGTCTTGCTAATACTTCAGTGTTTTGATTATTTATTCATAAACAGATTGTGTTTTCTCCAAATGATGCTTAAATTTATGTGTATAAATTTTAGTATCAGGTTTGGACTAAGTAATGTCTTATCTACAGCTATATATATGGCACAAAGTCTTATGGCTGGCAGAATATGATCCTTAAAGAATACTACATATTATATAATTGTTGTGCTTATTGGGAAAGTCAAATGTGGACTAATTCCTCTAACAATTTGAAAAACTCCTATTTTTCTCATTCATCTTTGTAAGCTTAATTAGTACAGTGTGAATGACTACACCATGGCAGCCTCCTCATGTTAACTAGAACTTCCCACATTACAAAGAGATGTACAGCTCTCTAGTCCTGCTGGGGCTGGTGGGGCATTCTGGGGGACAAGAATACTGCAGGGAAGTTTGCAGTAAAAGTGAAGTCTTGAAATACTGTTGAGCTGCACCCACTTCAAACCAAAGGTTAGCTTCCAGACACTTCAATTGCAAAGATAGTCCCTTAATAATAGAATATGCCCACAATTGTAAAACAACAACGACCTAACCCTGTGCAGACTTTTCCTGAGCTTTCTCAATGGATTTTCGCAGGCACTTATAAGGCTTCCCTGCAGGATACAACTTTGTACCATCAGATGTAGCCTAGCATTGCAAGGCTATAATCAGCTTCTGTGCCCTTTGATATCTCTCTATCAGATTCAAGCCCTGAACAATCACATAACATTTTCCTTTCCATTTAATTCTTTATCTTCTATTTGCTATAGTAACAACTGTCAGCTAGGGGCAAATAAATCCTAAATTGTGTGTTGTGGAAAGTCTATTAACCAAGATTTTATTATGTTAAGTATTCTGCAGACATTCCTGCCACAAAGAGCTTAAAAATCTATAAGTAAGTCTACAGGTGACAGATGAATGAAGTGGACTTTGACGAATTTGTTCAAAAAGCAAAATCAAACACACCCACACCAACACAGTAATGGTCAAGAAAACCAACAATGGAAATAGTGTAATAACCGCAAAGCCATCCTTTTATAGTCTCCATGGCAGAGAACTTTTTCCCCACATGCTCTTCACCTTTACATAGGCAAATTATTTAATTTATCCATTTACAGAGGTTATTATTTTTATCTTCATAGTTTAATCCAGCAAGAAGGTTAAGAGCAAAATTCAACTAATTAGCAAAACAAATTAAGATTTTCCAGTTAAGTACACTGCAGCTATTTTACGTGACAATTATAGACATACCTATTATTCCAAGTTTTCAGTAAACGTTTAGTCTCTGTGTTATTGATTAAATCCAGCGTTTCACACCCTGTCTCTACCATAACATGAGGTTATATTGGCCCTGTACCACATTTTTACACTCTGGCAATATTCTTTCCTCTATCAGATAAATGTAAATAGAGGATACCAAACTATCAGGTCTATTTAGATAGGTCAGTCTTTTGAGCAATGACAGTCTACTGCTGTTTTTGTAAAAGGCTACCACAAAGGGGTCCTATACACTTAGTTGGCTCATAGGCTCCACTACAATAAAGATTTTAAATTATATTTTTTTTAGGACCTCCATTTCATTCAGGATGCTACTATGTTGCTTAGTTTAATTCCTCATGTATGGGAAACTTCAAACTTTACTGTTTAAAAATTCCTGTTTGAATTTCCCCCATTGCTTGTCTTTATTCTATGCGAGGGCCTCTCCAGTCTTCAGCATCCGTTCTGTGATAGCGAGCCTGGCTTGCAGCTTAGCAAGAGAAAGCACTGCTGCTGAGCCTCACAGGATGGTCTGAAGAAGAGAGGAAGAGGAAGACCTTCTACCAGTCCAACCTGAGATGACAGTCATTGTCTTGGTGGGACCAAAGTGTTACAAGTTGTCAACCAGTCAGCTAGGTTCAACCCAGCTAGAGTCACAAGTTCATCCGATGATAAGAGAGGTATCACCTTAAAGGCAATATGGATTTTATCCTGTCAGAAGATGAGATTCATTGTGCCAGAGCATAGGGAGAGTGGGAAACTTGGAGCAGCAGTATAAAGATTTCATGTTTCCCAACCTTGCGATGGTATTTACCTGTACTATAGTAGGTTACTACATTACCTTAATTATCGTTACATAGATGAAAATATGTAACATCATGGAAAGGCAACCGATAAAACAGTCGGTTTAGAAAGTCTGGATGCCATTTGGCTTGTTTAGACTTACTGTGTATGTACAATCAGAAACAAAACCAATAATCCAAGCTTATATCATTCAAACAGATGCTGGTTAATATTAAGGAACTTGTTTCCACTACACCTGCAATAGCACTGCCAATCACAAGAATTCCAAAATTATTTAAAGGTATCATATTATCTGCAGATGTTTAAAGTACACATTCACAGCTTCTTCATTCCTGGAGCCTGTGCCAGTAGAAACTCAAAGCTGTGATTCTCACGCACCAACAGCTGCAGCCTTAACTAAACCATGAAATATCATAAGTGTCTCAATACTAAATAACGTTAATAAATCTAAGTTAAATCAATGTTGGATCAAGAATAAGCCAGAGAGTTTACTAAATTGTGATTTAAAACATCCAAAGCAAAGACAGAGATATGCACAGGAAAAAAAAAAATACTGTCACAAAGGGCTAGTAGCGCTGTAATAAATACCCCTCTCAGTTTTTCCTCATTTCAGTCTTTAGGAAGCAAAGCACAGATTACTAAGGTTCTTCACTATGTTTTGTACAAAGTACCTTCTCATGAAGTAAATCGTTCTTGTAACAAAATGTGAGAAAGACATCTGTATAACAGACAGCAGATCAGCTAACAGTTTGCTATTCTCCTAAATGCTACTGTACAAAGCAAGAACCAGGTTAAGATTATACCATGGATGAACCTTTAGGCAACTATTCCAGAGACCGTGGTCTTACTTCTGGTTCAGTCATCCAGAAGGGTGAATGATTCTGGGCAATTCATTACAGTGACTCCCTGTCTGTAAAACAGGGCCATCAAATTTATTTCCTTTGCTTTGACACTTTGTGATAAGAAGTTCAAAAGCTAAATCTTACCTAGCATGACAGTACAAAAGAATTACAGTTCCAATGTATACATCTTACACTGCAATAAAACTGACATGAGGTTATTCATCCCTAGAGTAATATAGTCTTAACCACTCTTTCTTTTTTTGGCCCAAATTGTTATTTCTAATTAGATCATCTGCTAGTTGGTGGATCCAGTTATGATACATATGAGTTGAATAATAAATGCAGGACAAATATCACATGAAACACATGCTGTAGAGATAATTTATTATCGCTGCAGGTAGGTATGGAATAGATGTGCTAAAAACCCTAAGGTGGTCTCTTTCCAAGTACTGAAAACAGCAAGTAACACAACAGACACCTTCTGTGCCTTTTACTTAGGGAAGAACAGAGGAAGATTTCCACCTACCATTGAAAACACAAAGAAAAACCCTTTATTATTAAAACCCACCACCAACAACAAACCAACACAATTGACTTAAAGGCACATTCCTGATACCACACAGATATTTTCATGGCAAGTTTTCTATCAAGAAAGCAGGCAGTAATTCACCAGGAATAAAGAATTCTGCTACTAACAGCCATCATAATATTGGAATCAGAAATGCAATTCAAATCAGCATTTACTAGGAAGTACTCCATTCCACTGCTTATTTTATGCTTCTGATGCAGCACTGAGCATGGAGTTTCTAGTCACCAACAGAATTCCTTCCCTTTCTATCATCCAGTATGCGACAGCTCTTATCTCCTGGGCCGTAATATGTCAAATACTTCTACATAATTAAAGCCACACTGATTGACTGGCTAAGAATATCACAGGGATAAGTTTCTTTTTAAAGCTGCCTTATCTCTAATCAAGACTTGTCTTCCAGTAACACAAGATTTTGTGCCTAAAGGACATTATGCATATATACACACACATATATGTATAAATAACACTCCCTTCTTTTCCATAACCCAACAATAACAAGAAAATATCATTATACTCTGATTTCCCTCTGTAGTGATAAATCGGAGACTATGATGGATGGCAAGAGGCACTTACTGAGGTAGGCAAAATGCACATTTTTGTTAAGTATTGAAACTATATTTTATATTCCTCCCTTGATATAAACCTTTATTGCACTACCAAACAGAACCTTTCCATATTTCATTGGTTCATTCATGTCTGAGATTTGTTATTATGGTGGGGTTTATTTAGGAAAGAAAATAAAAACCTGTAGAGGTCAAAAATACATGAACAAATTGGTTACAAGGCTTATGTCTTGTCCGATTATTTTATATTTTAATGTACTGTTAACAGTTCATTCTTTTTCAATGCAAATCTGTTAAGGGTAAATTTAAAAAACAAGGCAAGCAATTCTGGTAGCATGGCAACAACATGCTATGCTGCATAGAAAGAACTTGGAACCAAGGCAAGTCTTTGCTTCTTTCCCACACCGGATCAGTTAATAAAAGTAGAAATATTTGTGTTCTTTGTGTAACTGCCTTTATGACTATTCCTACATTAGTAGTTGTAGTGGTCTTTGAAACTCAAGACAGCACAGCAACCCTGTGAGACCTGGTAGCAGTCAGGATGGCCACCCTTAACAGACAGAAAAGCTACAGATTAGAAGAAAACGTTAAAAGGGGGGGGGGGGGG
>VXBO01009505.1:614365-631787 GCA_013400135.1 Rhinoptilus africanus
CCGCCCCGCGCCGCTCGGCGGCCCCCGGCCCTGCCTGCCAGCCTCCGTGCCCCGCCGCGCGGGCGTCGCTCTCCGCTGAAGAGTCCCGCTCGGCCGGGTCCCAGCCAGGTTGGAAGAGGTAATGGCAGAACTCCCCGTGGTGCCGTGTGTGTACGTGTGGCGGTGTGCTCTCCCCTTTCCCCCCGCGACTCAAGCCATAACCATTAGTGGGAATTGTGATGAGTTGGGCCTGGGCTTTGAGGTGACAGTACACCCCCAAGTTTCTCACAAAATGGCACCAAAAGCGTGTGGCTTGGTGATAGGGACTCACCTGTCAAATGTGCTTTTCCACAGACACCGAAGGCGGGAGGCCCAGCTCTGCTCATGGAGGAGCTTGCCCAGACCTGGACACTGAGGAGTGGCGGCGTCAGGGTATGTCACTCCNCCCCGGCCCCGGCCCCCCCCGACACCGCCACACCGGCGGCGACGCAGGGGCTCCCCGTCACCCCGGCCGCTTGCGGGCAGCTGGGCTGCCAGGGGATGGGGATGAGGCGGGGGCAGCTGCTGGCGGGGCGGGCGGCCCCCAGCCCCCATTTCGAGGGGAGCAGCGTCCGCGCTCGGGCGGGGCAGGGGTGGCCGCGGCGTCCCCCCAGCGCCCGCTCCCCTGAGGGGACCCGCGGGGATGCNCTTTCCCCCCGCGACTCAAGCCATAACCATTAGTGGGAATTGTGATGAGTTGGGCCTGGGCTTTGAGGTGACAGTACACCCCCAAGTTTCTCACAAAATGGCACCAAAAGCGTGTGGCTTGGTGATAGGGACTCACCTGTCAAATGTGCTTTTCCACAGACACCGAAGGCGGGAGGCCCAGCTCTGCTCATGGAGGAGCTTGCCCAGACCTGGACACTGAGGAGTGGCGGCGTCAGGGTATGTCACTCCTGCACCCCAGCCTGCAGGATGGTGGAATTATGGAATGGTTTGGGTTGGAAGGGACCTTAAAGATCAAATAGTCCAGCCCCCCTGCCCTGGGCAAGGACGTCTCCCACCAGACCAGGTCGCTCAAAGCCACATCCAGCCTGGCCTTGAACACCTCCAGGGATGAGGCACCCACGGTTCCTCTGGGCAACCTGCACCAAGTGTCTCACCGCTCTCATAGTAAAGAGTTTCTTCCTAATATCTATCTAAATCCACCCTCTTTCAGTTTAAAACCATTACTTCTCATCCTAATGCTACACTCCCTGATAAAGAGCCTCTTCCAGGCTGGAGCAGCCCTTCAGTCAGGCTATCCTTCAGGAACCCTCCAGCAGCAGCAGTATACAGGTATGTTTGTTGGAGGCCTCCAGTCCTGTGACACGTGGCAAGGCCACCATGCACTGGCGGTCTGTACACCTGGGGACCCTGCTTTGATGGTCGGCCACAGCATATTTTGTTTTCTGTGAGTCTTCCATACCATTTTTTTGTCAAGCTCATTCCTGAATGTTAGCTATGTAATCTTGCTGGTTCATGACCTCTGGTTTCTTTTTTGCTTGAGGTGCTCCAGTGCAACAAAAATCAAATCAAACACCAAAAATTTGAACATTACAGCAGGAGGCAGCACTGGACTTAGTCACATTCCGTCACACAGATAGATTTATGAGATCAAATCATGATTTTTGTGCCCTTCTGCAGATAAAACATGAAACCCCCCATAATGATTAAAAATGGAAGATGTGATGTGTAATATTTAAAAGCTCACTGAAGTGGGTTTCTCTGAAAACACTTCTTACAGTGAATAATAAAACGTTGGTTCCTCGGGCCTTTTATTACAAACTACTGCATCTTTCTACTGCAGCTAGGTGATGGTGATTACTTTGTATATAAAGGAACATACATGAGATGAAGTGCTCTCAGGCCAATTATAACATGACTTGCTCTTAAGTAGGCAAATTTGAGACTTGTAGCTATTTTTGAGTGTAAAAAATAATCTTTCTCATGATAGCAAAAGTGAAAAGCTGTCTTAATGTAATTATATTGCATTCCAGTCAGCTAGATATCAATGTGCACTGTAATTGCTGCATGTCCAACTTGGTGTGCTTTTGTTTGCCCTGGGGTAGCTATACCAGTTCCTTAGCACCAAGACAAATTCCATGTACATGCAAAGGCCCTTCATGGAAACACCATTTTGTGGCTTTTTTATTGTTTATTGTTTAGTTGTTATGATTTGTGTTAAGATTAACTAACTACAGAATAGCCATTTGCTACTAAGAGGCTATTTTCTATCATGGTTTTCTGTGGTGACTTTTCTCATCTGTCCCTAACTATATCCTAATTACTTGACCGGTTTTGGCTCTCTTTGAAGATAATGAGAACTCAAACATGACATAAACTGTAATGCACATATGTTTTACATAGAACTGCTGGAAGTTATGTAATCTGTAGGTGGGTTGTTTAAACATTTGTTATTCTCAAAATTGCTAACTTGATGAAATAGCCTCATGTATATAAGGAAGTTTTCACTTTCTCAATCAATATACCAAAAGCAGTATTCCCAGCTTGATAGGGCAGGTATGTGTTTTCTTTTTGAAGTTACTACAACTGCAAGTACTGTACTACAGCTGTACTCTCAAAGACTGCAGGGGTCTCAAAGGGAGTGGGATATATTTTTTTAACTTCTTAAATTTAAGTTCCTAACAAACATTCACCCTCCACCTCATTTTGGAGACGGCAACCGAGACAGGTGGTTATTATAGAAAATTACAAACCAGAATGGAAGGTAAAACTAAGGTGCATAAAATCAGTCCAATAATGCATCTCTCTGCTACTCCTCAATTTCTGGAAATAAATTTTTCCATACAAGCCAGCCACAGATGCAGAAGTAGGATATTGCCCCCATTTAATGCAAACTATGCATCGTCACATACACCTTCAGAGTACCCACAGTTACTAGTTACTTCTAATAATTTGGCCAAGATGACAACCGCCTTGGTAAAAGAATCAGGTGTTTATTGAAAAACTTAACTTTTTATCTTTATTAAGGGTTCTTGAGTCCAACAAACCCAAGTCAGATCACTACAGGAAGAATTTCTTGCAAGAAGAGAATCAAATGAAGCACCAAGGAAATAACTCAGAGTACCTGCTGTAAGTACCTCAACTAGATATTGTAAATATCTCCATGTTTCTTGATCTTTCTATGAGACTTCCTTGTTCACACCATCTTCCATTCACCCATCTTAGCAATAAAGTCCTAATCCAAGGACTGCCTTTAACAATAGACAGCAATGCTTCTGATGTGCATTACAAAAGTAAACTCTACTCTCAGCATTAAAGACAGAGTATTATCCACCCAGGAAGTGGTCTGCAGAAGCAAGTGCCATCTTTAGTTCCTCTTGTCATTCATTCACAGCTTTCTAAATTTTCAGGCTGTGTTAACTGTATTAAGCACTGTAGCTGTGACATCATGATAGAATACATTCTTCCAAAACTTGTGATAAATTGGGTAAATATGTTAATAATGAAAGCAATTGAACTCAGAATGAAATACACAGTGTTTTTTTTTTTAATTCAGGTGAATTAATTGCAGTGTAAGCATGATGGGAACGAGTTTTTGCAGATTTGCAAAACTATAAATTTAGCTTTTAAAAGGCATGTAGTTACTTCTTTTCTCAGCTTTTTGAGTTTGATTCTAGGTTCGTCTTATCATACAGAATGGAATTCATTCTGCCTGTTCTCCTCCTCCCACCTAGGAGAGACTTCAGGGTTGCATAGAGGAAGTCAAAAAAGATATTTTGCATCATTTAATTATGAGCCCTTTAGCTGCCTGAGTAATGTTGATGGAGTCCAGAGAAATGTGCCTCGTCTGCCTTAGGCAGCATAAAATGGGAACATGCTCGAGCTCAGAGGGGAAAAAAGGCACATCGAGAGATTGGAACAGGGAACTTGCATGTGACCCAAGTGTGACAAAATTTACTGACAAAATATTAACGCTTCATCTTCTGAAAAGCTTGACATTGTCAGAAAAGAAGGATTCACTTTTTGGAAAAAAATACCCTAAACAAATACCCATCGTGAAAGCCTAGTTGCCTTCCGAGCTGATTGGGTGCCAGTTAATTTGAGTCAGTGTTGTTCTTTCCAGAAGTTGTATATTGGTGCAGTAGGGGTATATCATTAAGTGTCCCTCCGCTGGAAGAAACAAATCCCAGTTCTCTGTTGCTCCAGTTTCCATCCCTGAATTTCCATTGTTTTTCTTGATGTTAGTCCCCTTTGATAACCATGGCAGTGACAAAGGGTAAGGCTCACATGTCTAACACCAACACCCCTCCCGCCCCTCAAACCCTTAGAAAGTCAGAACAAAGGATGACTTGTGAAGGATCTCTTGTTTAGGGTGAAGGACTAGAACTTTGTTACAAGTATGGGGATTGATCCTATTCCCACTGAAGTCTATGGGAGTTAGGCTTATGAACAGGCAACTTCTCTCAAAGCATCTTAGCTGTCTTCACATTCTTCAGCTGTCCAGCTCTCTTGGCTGTCCCTTCCAAGTCCAGAGCTCTAGAGGTAGAAATTCTCATATCTTGTAGTGCGTACCCAGACAAGTAAGGGAGTCTGATCCCACCAAATTATGAGTTTGTAATAAGCATGCCCCAGTTTTGGGTATTAGCTAATTTTACAGATCTAAGCTCCCTTTTTTGTGGTTGTTGTTGGTGGTTTTTTTGCTAATATCTTGACTTCCACCTTAGAAGGAGTCAGATGAAATATAGAAACTGTGAATGAGATAACAGCATGACTTAGTTATGATGAACAAAATACATCAGCTGACTTAGTGCTAGGCAGCTCCACTGAAAATTGCTGGTTACTAGCTAAAAGCATTACAAGCCTCTTTCTGCTAATGGGGAGTACAATGAGGCAAGTGGAGTAAGTATTGTTTTCTCAAAATCTTCATTACCTAGTACTGTATCAAGCTACTGCTGTGAGTGGATTGCTAGATGTCATACACAAAATACCATCTCCTTCAGACAAGGACAAAGAAATTAGTATGAACCTAGGGAGGCCTACTCTGTTTTCTGTTGCACCAAACTAAGCGTATTAGGTTCAAAGACATCTGTTCAATTATCTTGACATGTAAATAGCAAGGCATTCTAGTCTTGGCATTCCTAGGCTAGTTTTGCACAAAAGATGCCTCCCCATCTTTGAAAGACTAGAAAGACAAAAGCAGCTTTGCTAATAGAATGTCTCCTAGAATAACAGAATCATATTTCATGAATATATCAAATCATCCTGCTTCTCCATCATAAGCCTTAGGATTTTAAAATTCAAACAATTTAGATCACAAACTACCCTCTACACAGTGATTTGATGAAATGCAAGAACCCTGCAGAAGACACTATTTTTCTTAAAATATGACAGGAGTACTTATTTTCAGTACAAAACTATCTCATTTTAAAAAAATGCATGTTGTTGGAGAGGGTTTTTTCAGAAGTAAAATTCATGAAGAAGCACCAGTGTCTTTAAAGACCAGTCTTTACATCTCAGGTCAACATTATACTCGTATTTTGTTGTAGCAAACATGACGCAGAACACTTAATTCCATTTCCATTAAGTAAAAATTCTCCTAGACTAAAATGAACTTACTTCATATCAAGCTGAAACTATTCACTGAACATTCAGATATGTAGGAAAATACAAAATTCAGACTGTGGTTTAGCTAGGAAAAAAAAATTACTTTTATGGATTAAGAAAATTGGAGAGAGAATCAGCAAGTCTTCAATTTCTATAGCAGATGTGTCAAAACAAACCTATAAAAGAAAGTAGCAGGACAAACACTGCTTGCTTCATGTACAACAAATAAAGTCAAGTCTGTCCATGAATAAGTCAACAAACTGTGACTGCAGTCTATCAGAAACATCAGTATGCTGGCATGCTCTCTTATGTTAAAGACAGTGTACATAACTAAGACTTACGCAGCTTGTGTTTACCGCTGATTTTGTAAGTGCTTTTGCATAGAAAAACAGTATTTATAAAGTAAGTGAAAAGATGCATTGCTATTTGTTCAGGTCTCTCCAAGATACCTCCCTATGGACAAAGCTTGGAAAAAAAATAAATTCAATACCTGAAAAAACTAAAATGTGACAAGTATGTTACAGCCCGAAATACATTTCAGCTATTCTTCTCTCATTGCCTGCATATCCATAGAGTTCCTAAACCAACTAAATGATGATTTATGCATGGTAACTTCCTTGGCAGTAATTGTTATGCCAAGGAAAACTTACTTACTGATTGCAGACACTCTTACAATAACGTAACGATTTTTTTATTGCATGAACCAATCAATCAGCCTGAAGCACAGATGGTGAATGGTGAAAACAGAAAATATAATGTTCCTTTTTCCTTTATTTCTAAAGGGAATATCTAAGCTATATTGTTGTCACTGAGAAGTGGGTCTCTGCTCTGAAATGTAGAACAAAATAATGTGGGATGACCCAGAAACTGTACAGTTTCTGTGGTTACAGAGGTAAAACCACGCTGCAAACATGAGGCAACAGAACATAAATTACTATTTGTACCTTGGCTTATGTATTTTCTTTAGAATCACAAAGAATTCAAGAAATGTCAACATACTCATTCTGAAAATCAGATCAACAACAACAAAAAAGAAAATTACCCTAAAACTGTAGCACTATTTCAGTATTCAAAAGTTGTACTTAATACATAGGAACTATGGTGAACTTGTAAAGGCTGTAAATCAATATTCCCAGCACCAGCTCAGTAACTTCACACCTAATCTATTGTTTTATTTATTAATATTACAGCTCAAGCTTGCTCAAGTTCCACAAGGACTCCGTGGCAATCTTTAGGGTGAAGAAAAATCACAGGTTTGCCATGTGCACCTATTTTTGGCTCTTCACTCAATATTCGTATCTTTTTTTTCTTCAGTTCTGTCATAGCAGCTTTTATGTCATCAACCTTATAAAAGAAAAATACAGTTCACACAAATTAACATATTACATGGTATTACGCAGATTCTACATTTAGGAGCAATAATATAATTCCTTACTAAAATTCTAATAGAATTCTGGAAATAAATTAAATTATAAAACTGTTTTAAAACATGTAGTCTTAAAAATGAAAATACCACAGAGGTTTGCATTTGTTATTTGAAGGTTTTATAAAATACTGTTTAAATAGATAGTGCTATATTTAAAAATTGCTAAAGAAAAATCACCCACGCACAAAGCCCCTGGATTTTTTTTACATTGTTACTTTATGAGGACTCCATAAATAATCTAAACTCTGCATTCTATTACTGAGAAGATCACATTGCTTTCAAACTATCAATAACTAAAGAAGAATGCCTCCCAATTGATGACAGAACACTGACTCATTAGATGCTGGTGAAAAGGGAGGGCAATGGGCAGAAGGTAAAAGGAAAGTTTCTTTTAGATTTATATATCCTCCCCCTGAGCAGGTTAAGCTTCATAAAGTTTCCTAAGAAAAACCTTGGAATTATCAGAAATATACCCAGAATATGACCTGGTTTTCCTATTGAACTTAACTAAAATAATAGCCTTTAACGTAATATTTCAGTACAGTTTCCTGCAGAAATACATAGCTAACAAAAACATGCCTATGCTGTACAATGTGATCTTAAGTCTGATGTCATGTCATCAGATGAAATTTGAATTTTGCCAAACCTTAAGTGCATTCATTCTTTGAAACTATAAAATTAGCACTCAGTTTATCAAATCTAATAGTCAAAAATCAGTAAAGACCTAGAATTAAAATAATAGCATTGCTGTTTTTTGAGACTGAGGTGTCTGGACATAACTTGGTAAATAAACTTGCATGATGCAATTGTAGGGAAAAGGAAATACCTAGCTTTAATTCAGAGGAACAGAGATCAGTTGATTCCTACTCATTCGCAGCAGTATTGTTCAGGAAAATTCTGAACTCACTGCAGTTCTTCCTACACGACTACCAGACTGCTAAAAAGAAAAAAATAAATGTCTGTCAAGTTTTATCTTAAATTAAACAGCACACGTAATGCGTGCCATAGCCCCCTCCAGGTTGTTTCCCCAAGCAGAAGAGCCACTGCAGCTGCTGCTCCTGTCCTGCAGAGATGGCCAGAAGAGGAACTGTGTCTGGGCTCAGCTGGTGTGAATTACTGCATCCCCAAGGAAGCAGTGAGAGTGAACAGTGAAAGGCCTGTGGATGCTTCTGTGGTAGGAGAGTATCAGGCTCAGATTTCTTTTATTTGACCAAGTGTCCAGCATGCTTTTCATTCCAGGTATTAAATTCAATTATAGCTGGTCAGGAATAATTTAATTTGTTCTTAAAATGCTGATTTTGTCTCAAACAAATTCCCTATCAAAATATCTGTCTAAAATTTGCCTTTGAATAATAAGAGATAAGGAAGAAATTCAAAGAATTTTGAGAAACTTGTCGGGCTTCTTCCATACAGAAAGAATTTTTGCAATTATGCTTTTTGCAATAAAATTGTTCACAGAAAGATATTTCTACAAAATATTTTTTAAATTTCAAGTGAACAGTCATTTGACAGTGAGGTTCTTTTAGAGTTTTTCTCAAAACTATTTTTGCTCAACTTCGGAAGATGATGTATCTTGGAAATTGTAAGATTTTCCATTCTGAGGAGATCAGAAAATTGGAGGAGGGATGTTAATTTCTTTTTTATTGACTATGGTAGTGACCAAATCTGTTTTCAGTCCCACTTAAATGGCAGGTCAACAATGGATTGCTTTTCTTCTCCATGTAAATTAGTCTATAATCTTCCCTTTGGTTTTATGTGAAGACAAACATCAGTGACTTAGGACAATCTTTTTTTTGTTTGTTTGTTTGTTTTTGTTTTGCATAGAGAACCTATTAGTGACTTACAAGACTTCATTTAGAAAAATCTGGATGCAAGTAGCACTAGCTCACCTGATTAATGGAAATTAACTGCTAGATGATGATTCCTGGCTTGCTTGACCTACTATACACAGTTATACCTTTTCTTTTTTAAAACAACATTTCTATGTTGTCCAACGTGGTACAATTAGCACATCCCATTCTTCTCAATTTTCATAATTAACAGTATGGCTTCCTTTGGCAACCATCTTTGGTTTGTCTGCAACAAGATCATCTCTCATACAAAATAGAGATCTACATGGAACAATTTCATCTGGTAACAAATATTTCTTGAAACATCTTAAAAG
Organism: Rhinoptilus africanus; assembly: GCA_013400135.1. Classification (NCBI taxonomy): domain Eukaryota; kingdom Metazoa; phylum Chordata; class Aves; order Charadriiformes; family Glareolidae; genus Rhinoptilus; species Rhinoptilus africanus. The sequence continues at coordinate 623,524 of VXBO01009505.1, forward strand.
GGATTACATATATTTGAAACCCTTGGGAGCTTTGAACTCTTTTTGCTGAGAAATGCCTACAACTTCTTTCTCTTGTACCTATAAATAAGAACCACTTGTTTTACAGAGGGCTGGAGGGTTTTTTCAGTCTTACTGCAAATCAGTTCTTTCTTCTGCACCCCCCATTTCTTAAATTGAGCTCAGGTCCTTCACATTTCTATAGCAGAACTGCCTAGGAATGCAATTTAGTGTCGATTTAAAATAATCAATTTTCTTATCCTTGAACATCTGCAAATAGGCAAACTTAACGTAAGAAAAATTGCAATGCCTGTGTGTATGCAAAAGTTCACAATTCTGAATGAAACCATGCAACTACGACCACCAGTCTTTATGTCGTATACTGAAAACAATTTTTACTCACATCAGTAATTTTTACCATTACTTTTTATTATTACACTTTGCATGAAATAATAAAGTTTGCAAGACTCAGATCTGTAAAAATATTAAAAACATAGACCACAGGCTGCAGCATGAAATTTTGCATCAAATATCTACACTAAAATGGGAGTGTACTAAATAACTACTTTACCCAGCACCTTTACCTCTTGTGTACTTCCAGACCAACCACTCCTTGATGGACAAGAAAGAACAGGACAGAAGAAACTCTGAAGACTTTACTGCTGTTTGGTAAGTACGACTGACAATCTTTTTTGGCTTCTGTATACAATTATCAACTAAATATCAAACAGGAAGAAACTCCTGAAAATCTAAACTATGCCTAAGCTTAAACTTACAACTTAATCTTTTTCCAGTGTATGTCAGGAAGTTGAAACCTGTCAAACACACTTCACAAGCCCTTGGGCTCGTCCACCTTCCACACTGGATACTTAACTCTCTACTCCCCAACTTAATCTTTATGGCATAAAAGAGATAAAAACACTGCATAGCTCATGAAGTTGAACTGTGATTTCCAGAATCAAATGGAAATGCAATTTTAAATCAAGATAAAAGAAAAAAGGGCAATTTTAAGACTTCTTATGCAATATATATTCTCACAAATATGTCAGCCTTATATATTTGTTCTTGACACAGGTCAAACCTATGAAAACATTATGCATACTTTAATATATTTATTTTATATGATATATTGTGTTAAAGTACCTCAATGCAGATATGATGCATTCCTCCATTCTTGTTTTTTTGCAGAAAGCTCGCAATGGGACTTTTCTCTCCTAAAGGATGTAGCAGTTCCAGCTTGGTATTTCCCAGCTCCACAAAAACAGTGTAGACACCATGTTCGGGAAGAGCAACTGTCTCGCTCACCTGTGCTCCCAGTACATCTTTATACAAGGACTGAGCTTTCTCCAAATCAGGTACTGCAATTGCTACATGATTAAGCCGGCCCAGTTTCCACAAACAGCTTGGAATGTTTTGAGAGAAGGAATTCGATGATGATAGAGTTCGTATAATGGGAGCTGAAGTCTGCAATCTGGTAAGAAACCCTGAAAAAAGTGAACAGCACCGATAATAACGCTTTTGAGAAAGTATCAATATCTGCTTTTTCCTCTTTTAATGAGGCCTTTATAACTCCTGTGTCATAAGCGTAAGCACACCAATGTGCAAAGCTGAAGGTAGACTGAGAGCAAGGAAAGAATTAATTCTGTAGTAGTAAGAGCTCAATGAAAATTTTTTTCAGAGACTATATAATTATTCAGAAGTATATATATATAAAAAAAATCCAAACACTAATTTTGCATAAGTGCTTACATATGCCTGTTAGAAAGAGGAATACCTGGCCAACTCTAACAGTCAACTGTATAATATACTTAAAAGTGACTTCTGAATTTTTCAGAACTCCTTACAAAATAGAGAAAGGAATGAGGATATGTCCATACCTCTAGAAATTAAAACAAGAAAACCAAAACAAAACCTTGGACAGAACTGATACTGTCCAAGAGATAAAAGACTTGAGCTCTCAGCTGTCAGAACTAACTCCATCAAGGAAAGAAATGTCATGTTGCATCTGAGGCTTAAGGAATTCTAAAATCTCATGAGTTTGATTTCTTATTTTCTCTTTCTCCAATGATTAAATCACTTGCCCTTCTTACTTTTCACATGCCATACAGGTCTTATACTTAGTTTCACTGATCTATTTCAAGATGCTTGCAAATATTTCCGTTCTAAGTACTGTGAACAACATCATGTCCAACTGACCAATAACAATTTAGAAGGTTATCTTTAAAAGGTCAAAATCATAACAGATTTTTTAATGCAACTAGTGCCACTGACTTCAGCGTGACTTACAAAAGAAAAAGAATATGATTTGGCTCCTCATAAATAAAAAGGTAATTATAAAAAAATATTGGATGACCATATGACACAATGATAAGGGCTAACGCATAGACAAAAGATGGAGAAGTCATGGAGAAACTCTCTGACATGAACAACTGCTTAGGTATCTACAGAACTCTTCACTGACTGTTCTCACAAGGCAGTACTGAACTTTGCACAATCTGTGTCAAATTGCTATGTTGCTCACAAATAGTTCTATGGTTGCTTGGTTTTTGTGGTTGGTTTTTAAGTAATGAAAAAAAAATAAAGTGAGGATACTTACAAAGGAATTACATTAAAAATTAATCTGGAGAGGTTGGGGGCGCGGGAGAAATTGTGATCATATCAGTTGTTTCTAGCATCAGAATTAGAATTAGATGAAAGGATATATTCATAAGAGCCGCATTTTAATTTCATGCCAGTTTGCTTTAGGCCATGTCAGAGTTCCCAATGCCTCAAGGCCAAGCTAGAGGCATCTTAGCATTTTGCAAGTCTTTGAGGCATTCTTAGCTGTAAATTCACAAATGTGCTATTTTGCTAAGAGATTGTGCCAAGGATTCACTGAGATTCTGGATGCTTTGCAGTACAGTGAGGATATCCTGGCTTGCATTTCTTTGTACTCCATAAGGTTAATAGTAGCTGTAATTAATCAGCTGGCTTCACTGTATGAAACTGAGACCTACCATTTCACAGGAATTCAAGATTCTGCAGCTATACGTTAATTTTTCTTCACAAAGACAACTGATGCAGTCCTTAAAACTAAGCCTTTCTGAGCATTGTGCTGTGATGGAAGAAGAGTTTGTGTGTATTTGAGACTTAAAATTACAATGTGCAATGTATATACTTCCAAAGACTTAGTGTCACAAAAATAAGTCTGTTCAGAATTACTTGATAATACTAAATCAACATCCTACATTCATGATTTCCAGAAACTTATCTTGTTCTGCAAGTAACTGCCCTGCAGTATTTCTTGCCAGACTGTCACACCATACATCCTGTCATCTCCTTCATCCCAGCCAGAAGTTCTGGACGATTCTTTTTCACTGGTTACCTTTAGGATAATATATTGGCATAGTACAGCAACTCAATTATTTCCAAATACTTTTCAACTTTTTACACATTACAAAAAAATCCCCTAGCAACTTCTACACAGAAGAAAAAGTCTTGTTTTTCAGATGTCAATGCTGAAACTATTTTGTAGATGGACTTGTCATCTAAATGCATCTGTGTCAGGGGTGAACAAAGCAATTGCCTGAGGAAGCAATACCATGCAATGCTTTATAATGTACAAAAATAAGAAATATGTACTATCTAGTTGGCATTAAAGGCATGGATAATTAACTAGACTAGAGTTTGACCAGATCACCACAGTAAATAATGCATTAAAAAATTAAAATGAAACAAAACACCCACTAGTCTTTTCTGTCCACCTTCTGTCCTTCCACTGCTTCCATCTAAGTAGCTCTGTTTCCTACAATGATTTTGTAAGACCTGATTCAATTCTTGCTGAAGCAAGAGATACTTTTCCACTTAGAGGAGGTCAGTATTCACCAAAATTCTTTCAAAAGATAAGAACCACTTACTAGATCATTTGTTATGTTTTCTAGAGCCTTTTTTATTGTTTCATTCCTTCTTCCAAGTATTAAAAGACCACAGTTCAGTAGAAATAATACTAATGTAGATTTTTCAAGCAATCCTTACTGATGGAAAAGGCTAGGATTTTTCCCATTGTTTTTGACATCTCCCATCTATAATTCTTACTGTACTTCACACAGGGCATATGACTACATGGTTATTATAATTTAATTTCTATTTTGTCTGTTTTCAAGTAAATTGACAGCAAGCAGAGATACTCAGATATTACCAAAGCAATAGCAAAAAGAATAGAAAATGCTATTTCTGTTGGGTTCTGCCCAAGAAACGTTTGATTTTTGTGGTGGTTCCTGGAAAGATAATAGATCGAAAAAGTGCATTCCTAGGATTCTTGTAAAGTCAAAGATACTTAAATGCCCACTCATATGACTATTATTTATGCATCTCTCCATTTCCTCCTGTCACTTAGTGGATTGGGTGGCAGAAGTCTATCTATAACTTTTCCTCTGAGTGTGTAGGGGCAGAGGACTCTCCAGCAGGTTTGGGTTTGGTTTTTTTTACCTTATTCTATGAAGTCTTGGGAATTTCTCCTAGCTCTATTCATATGCATATGGAGCTTTAATTTTAAACCCATAATTACCGGTATGAATTGACTGAGATTAAACAAAAAGCATTTGTGTTTTTCTTGCATTATATAGATTAGTAACTATATAGATTACTTAAAATTCTAATCTTCTTCTAATCCAATAATCCAAAAATGATTCTGCAGTAAAAAGAAAGCTTTTCAGTACACTTCAGATTGAAACCCCATCACTTCCATGTTTCAGGAAAGAAACAGTTACATTTATGCGTACATCGCAGAACTAGTCCTATTAACTGCTGTGTTTAAATTCTTCAATCCCAACAGCATTTCTGCACTGATTTACAGAATTATTCAAGTAATTCTTAACTTTCTCCAATGTTAAAAAAAAATTACTTTCTCTGCTTCTTTTGAAGCCAGTGGACACTGTGACGAAAGCATCCATCCAAGTATCTGTTCTTCTTGAAAAACTTGCATATGCTGACCAAATTCACACGCAGATGCCTCTCCTGGTATACACAGCATTTGCCCCTACTGTTTTTTTTAAGACCTGATTTTTAAAACACTGAAAACTAAATCTGAATTTTTCTAGATATTTTGTCCCTTGGAGAAGATTCAGCTGACCCTGGTCTCGTGTATGATTGCTGCCTTCCTAGCCTCAGTGATACTGTGGAATGTATGTCACCACCTTCAGCTTAATTTGAAGAATATTTTTAAATTTATCTATTTGGGTTTTATTCTATCAATGGTTGACTAGATCTACTAGTGTTACGCACATCAGAGTTTAAAGATGTACAGTTGTACCAACTGAGGCTCACGTTCTATAACAGAGAAGATGATGAACTTAACGTAACAAGTCTGAGGTACCCCATAAAATGAGATCCTCATCTTTCAAATGTTTATTTGTGGGCTTGGTGCTCCTTCTGTGGGGCACCATTCATTGACTTGCATGGCTCAGGAATCAAACCAAGCCAAATCCAGCTGAATTCGGCCCAGTTCTCTATGGGGGGGTTATACAAGCGTGGGCCACAGTAAGAAGAACCGTGTCTCTGGGCACTGCTCTACTGTCACCCATCTCAGACTGAGGACAGCTCTCAAGCACGGAGCAGCTGCCGTCACCATTGTGAGTGTGGCACACAGGAGCTGTGCATTAGCTTTCTGGACCAGATGGAGTGTCGAGGTGGCACTGACAGCTCGGAAACTCTGACAGCTGACAGGGCTTGGGTCACCCCTGGTGCTGCTCTGCTCTGTGCCGGTGGTGGCTTGTGGGAATCACGCGGGCTCCAGAGGTCCTAGAAACCCAAGTCGCACCTTGCTGCAGTTCTGGTTTCTTCCATCAAAGTGCAATTTCGCAGGGGTGTTTTCATCCCCCCATCCCACTGATGGATCCCTGACAGCCCCAGTCTCTCATTCACTGCAGGCCACGGCCACCGAGTAAGACAGCGTGGTTTAGGTACGGGGAGTTTAACCTGCCTTACTTACTACCAAGACAGTGAACAATCCAAATAATTATAATGAAAGGAAAATGATTTTGCATTTGACCTCCAAGGTGTGCCTTAAAAAGACAAGCTCCTCCTTGCGCCGTAAGTGTTGTTTGCTGCTAAAGTTTATTCTCGGCCGGTTAGCGTCAGGTGTTAGTGTACCCGCCGTCTGGGTCAGAACCCCTTGGTTTTACCCATAACCGCCGTTCCGCCGTGCCGCCACCCGCAGGGCTCCCGCAGCGCCCGGGCCCGCTCCCGCACCCCGCGGCCGGAGGGGCGGCGCGCTCCCGCCCCGCGCCCGCCGCCCNGGCCCTGCGGCCGCAGCCGTGGGCGGGAAGGGGAGTGTGCAGGAGGGAGGGCTGTGGGAGAGCCCCCCAGTAAAGCGTCTCCCGAAGAGACTGGGGAGAGCGAGCGGGCTGTCTGCTGGGGCCGGGAGCCTGCTGCGTAAGGGGCATTGGAGGTGGCATCTCGCCGTGATACATCCCAAAGGCATACAGCTTGTGCCATCTCAAACCTGATAATACCTGAAATAAAGTGCAGATCAAAGTTGGTGGGCAAAAGGGTATTTAGAAGTCCCAAGAGGGACTGGACAGGATGGATTGATGGGCCTAGGCCAGTGGTACCCAGTTCGGCCAGGCCAAGTGCCAGGTCCTGCACTTGGGTCACAACAACCCCCTGAGCGCTACAGGCTGGGGCGGAGTGGCTGGAGAGCTGCCCGGCTGGATAGGAGCCAGCGGTGTGCCCAGGTGGCCAAGGCGGCCAACAGCATCCTGGCCTGTATCAGGAACAGGGTGGCCAGCAGGACTGGGGCAGTGATTGTCCCCCTGTACTCGGCACTGGTGAGGCTGCACCTTGAATACTGTGTTCAGTTTTGGGCCCCTCATTACAGGAAAGACACTGAGGTGCTGGAGCAGGTCCAAAAAAGGGTAACGAAGCTGGTGCAGGGTCTGGAGCACAAGTCTGTGAGGAGCGGCTGAGGGAGCTGGGGGTGTTGATCCTGGAGAAAAGGAGGCTGAGGGGAGACCTCGCTCTCTACAGCTCCCTGAACGGAGGGGGTAGTGAGGTGGGGTCTGGTCTCCTCTCCCAAGTAACAGGCAATAGGACAAGAGGAAAGAGCCTCAAGTTGTGCCAGGAGAGGTTTATATTGGGCATTGGGAAAAATTTCTTCACGGAAAGGGTTATCGAGCATTGGACCAGGCTGCCCAGGGAAGTGGAGGAACCACCATCCCTGGAGGTATTTAAAAGAGGTGTAGACGTGGTGCTGAGGGACATGGTTTAGTGAGGGGACGTGGTTTAGTGAGGGTGTTTGAGTTAGGTTGATAGTTGGACTCCATGATCTTACAGGGCCCTGCTCCACGCAACGGGGTGTGAGGGCGCAGAGCGCCAAGGAGGAGATGCGGAAGCTGCGTGGCAGGGCTTTCTTGTCTGTCTGCTGAAACCACTTAGGTTTTTTGTAGGAAGGAAACACGAAAGTGGCAGCGGACAGCAGAGGCGATGGCAAGGACAAAGTTGGAAGGCTGGTCACAGTTTGGACACAGGCTGGGAAGGGCAGCAGGCAGGGTGGTTTTAGGGACAGATCGCCTTCCCCAGGGTGTGTGGGTGTAGTGTTTAATTTGACTGTAATAAACTTTAAGGAAACGAGGTGATGTAAGGTAATAGCAGCTGAGCACCGACCACGCTGGCTGTCGGGGCTGGCGTGCGGGTGCCTGCCCCGTTGGCCAGGAGCCTGGAGGTACCGGGTAATGTCGGGCATTTTGCTTGCGGAATCGTCTGTAAATGTGCGGTTCCAAAACAGCCCTTGTATCTAGGTCAGAGAGACAAAACCGCGGAGTAAGGCCTCTGCAGCTTTACTATATTTAGAGCATTTTTTTTCCGTGCTGACGAACACCCCGCTCTAGAGCAGTGCCACGGTCATCCGGGGGAGGAAGCGGCAGCCAGCCCTGCCAATGGCGGCTGCCAGCCCCTGCCCGCGGCTGCGAGCCGGGGGAAGGAGCCGGGGGAAGGAGCCGAGGGAAGGAGCCGGCCCTGCGGCGGAGCCCCGGGCTGGGCGGCCGGCGGCGCGGGGCGGAACTCGCCCTGCGCGGAACCCGAGCGGCGGCGGGGGCGGGAGGCGCCCGGACCGCTGAGCAGCAGCACCGGGGGGCGGTGCCGCCTGGCTCCACGCGCGGCGGGAAGATGGCGGCGGTGAAGGGGCTGGAGACGGGCCTGAGGGTGGCGGGCGCCGCCGCGGCGCGGCCGGAGCGATTCCTCAGGTACGGCGGGAGTTCTGCTTGTACCGGCTGTGGGGGAGCATCGGGAGC
>VXBO01009505.1:631817-658751 GCA_013400135.1 Rhinoptilus africanus
AACTGGAGGAGACTGCCGAAATATAAAAGCTGAGGAGTAAGGCAGTGGAGGAAGGCAATTGCTTTTTTGAAACCAAGGGCCTGTATCTTGGGTGTTTGAGGTGTTTAGTACTTCTCCAAAACGTCTGGAGTGCTTAAATATGCTTAATATTTAAACTTGCAACTGTTTGCATTTAAATATGTAGCTGTAGAAGGGTGGAATATGCTGTCCAGCTGCTACTTCATGCACTAAGTGTAATGAAACTGAAAGGCTTAATAATTATAATGTCTTAAGAGCAGTATGCCAAGAGATTTGTAGAAAGTTAAGCAACAGCAGTAACTGTTGAAAAGTACTGTTCTGTAGAACCAAAATAGCTAAACAGGTATAAAAAGAGTGGCAGTGTGGCCATGTGGTTAACTTAATGGCAGGCGTAAAATGAATGAAAGCTAAATAATGCAAAGTAAAATAAATTCTGCAAAATAGAAAAGAAATTAACTCTTGTGATTTTTAAAGTTTTTTTTTTTTTTCTGCTCCTAGTGTGCAAGATGGACTGGCTGCTGAGTTCAGAGCGTTAACAAAAACTCTCTATGATTTGAATAAAGCTCTAGGGAGTAATAGAGTTCATGGGGGTCCTCTGAAAGAGCTGGTGATAGAAGATTTTGATGAAGAACAGATTTGGCAACAACTAGAGCTTCAGAACAATGCAGTTCTCGATTTCTTCAAGAAATCCATTGCAAGGGATGCCGAGGATGAAGATCTTTGCCTTCTCTCAGACCATGAAGAGGACAGCTCTGATGCAGAGACCAACAACGACAAGGAATTGGAAGACGACATAATGGAAGCAGAAACTGAACAGAAGAATGCTTATACAAAAGATAAAACTAAAGCTAAAGAAAAGCAAAGTAAACTCGGAGAAAGCATAAAGCATAAATACAGTGATGAGGATTCTGATATTGACTTTGATATTGAAGCACTGGAGCAACAAACTAAAACAGCCAAGGAAACCACATTGAAAAAAATTGGAAGAAAATCCATAGTGGATGATAAGTTTTTCAAGCTGGCTGAGATGGAAGCTTTTTTAGATCATGCAGAGAAGGAAGACAGGGAGGAGGAGGAGGAAGAAGATATTAATTATTTTGAAGACATCATCTCAGATGATGAGGAGGAAGAGTCTGAAGAAGCTAAAGTCAAAGTAAGAATATGAGTAAATCACTTTCCAGTCTCTCTTTTCCTTTAAATCAAGATCTCGTACCTGTTAGAGTGACTATAAATTGTTGAACTCTTGAGTAGAAACTACAAAGTTAAATTTGATTAGATAACTAATGATTACTTCTGAAGCTTTACTTCAAAAATTAACATTAATATCTGATAACAAAATGTCCTACTGTAATAGAACATGCCGTCCTGCTATTCCAGTCTCTCTTTAGATAGGTCTTGGGTTTTTGCATGAATAAAGGAAGAGATAGTATGTGCTAAGAAATAAGTTACGTTGCAGAATAGGTGAGCCAGCAAATGAAAAAAGGTATGTCACTGGGCATTGACATCTGGCAATTAGAGATCGCTGAGGTGACTGATGCAGAGCAAAGGGCTTTTGGCAACTTCTTTTCCAAGGGGCGTGGCTTTGTAACTCTGATTTAACTTAAGTTGCTGAGTACTTATTTCAGAAAGAAACATTTTATTATTTAATAGTACCAGAGCTTCTCACTATCAAGTAAGAACTGTGCCCAGGATATAAAGGAACCTGGAATGTACTCATTCCAATGAGAAATCATCAAAATCTACTGCTCTTTGACTTCTGTATATTTTGAGATCAGAAATTAATTCAAGTGGTAGAATATTTTAAATACTTACCAAAGAGATTAGTTTTACTAGGGTGCCCTACCACAAGTTAGTGCTTCAGTAAACTGAGTTACTGTTACACAAGTAGTGCTATTCCCCAGGTGCTAAAAACTTTAAAAGGCAGGATACCCTTATACTTCTGTCATTTTAACAGTTTTGATTTGCTTTTTGGTTTGTTTTTTATTTGTGGTGTTTTTTTTCCCCCTCTCCCCTTCTTAGCCGATTAAAAGTGCTAGAGACTTGACATACAAAGATTTCTTTGATCCAGTTGATGATGACTATTTAGTAGCTAATGATATCGAAGATGATCAGGAAGAGGAAGCAGACAGTGCTATTGAAGAGGAGAATGAGGAAAGCATGTCTGAGTAAGTGTATGCATTATTTGCAGTTAAAATGTCCTTGTAATTTTACACTGGAGTAGAAAATAAAATGTGAATTCCAGGCTCACTTTGGTCATGGTTTTCCATTCTCTCTTATCTGTTGTATGTTCATGGTTTGCACTGTCACTTTATTTAAAAAGTAGTTTATTTACTTATCTTTTGTGTATTGTCGCTTGATATTTATTTGAATAAATAATTTAACAGCTTTAACCAGGATTTGGAAGTGTTTTTTTAACATATAGAAGTTTCCCTAGTGTTCCCTGCCTTTAGGTTTCAGTGGAAGCCTATTGTATTTCTTAACTCTGGCTTAGTTGTAACGTGTAAACATCTACTCGCTGAAATACCTTAATGTAAAAAATTATAGAGGATTTTCAACTTTTTTTTTCTGTTACATCTTAATGTTACAGGGTCGAGGATATGAATGAATTGGTGATGGAGAATACGAGAAGTAAAGAAGCCTCTAAAAGGGTTACTTTCAGTTTGGCAGATGACAGTGAAACAGAAGATATTACCGATATGCAATTAGAGAAGGGCATTGATCCCAGTGAAATCAAGTCTTCTTTTGAGAAGAGACAGGAAAAGGTAATTGGTTTTTTGTTTGTTTTGATAATACTTCAAAACAGCAGCCTTTTTGTTGTTGTTGTTTTTTTAAATGATTTTGTAATTTGTTCAGAGTTTGGCAAATATGAGGAGGCTATTTACATATTAAGAAAAAAAAGTGGCTTATCTACATCAGATATCTATTCCCTCATCTTTGTGTGAGGAGGAGTTAGCATTACTTGAAATAACGATTAATTTCTTGCCCTGAGTTTAGTTGTGAGCTCTATGTTTTAAACTTAGGAAATTGTGTTTTTCAGATGAGCAAAAAAATTAAAAGTTTAGAAGAAGAGTTGTTAGAGGAGAAACCTTGGCAGCTTAAAGGAGAAGTGACTGGACACAAACGACCTGAAAACAGCCTTTTGGAGGAAACAGTACTATTTGACCATGCCGTCCGAATGGGTGAGCAGTGACAGAGGGCTTTCCTGAAAACATGTGGCATACCAAATTGGGTTTTCTTCCCTTTCACCTTGCTAAAAACACCTGTGACTCAAGAGCAGGGTAACAAACCACTAAGTTAAACTTACCAGTGTGGTTTTGATGTTGTGTGTTTTCATGTTGGAAACTATAATCTTTTTTGTTCTTTTTCAACTTAACTGAAAGTTCATTAATTCAGTGGTAGATTTACTCATTTACAAACCTTATGTAATATTACTGTCTTCAAAATAGAGGAGAATTATATTTACTCACCTTGCCTTTAATTACTACATTTTTGTTAAGGCTTTTTTTTTCTGTTTTTTTATTCTTCATAGAACAAAAAGTATTTCTTGCTGGAGAAACGTTAATCTTAAAATTCTTCTCTTTCTCCTCTCAGCACCTGTGATCACAGAAGAAACTACATTCCAGCTTGAAGATATCATTAAACAGAGGATATTGGATGAGGTTAATACAATCTTACTTGTTCCTCCCTATTTTGTTCATAGACTCGATTCACAGGGCACGTTCCAAGGATGAGTTTGAAGCTCTTAAAATGTTAGGTGTAGAGTTATCCCAATTAATTTCTGCAACTGGTTGTTGTATTCTTTTGCCTTGATGAATGTGTCTTTAGATTTCTAAGGAGCTCTGTTTTTACATACCAGGTTTTGGTGTGCTTTAAAATGAGTGTTTGCAGATAGAACTGTAAGGAGTTTATTTGGAATATAATGCCAGTCTGTGTATTTCATCTGTGACCATAACTGTTGTGCTCTGAGCATTCTGTATACTAATCAAAACTGATTGTTTACTTTTCTTAAAAGCTGCTGATAAAAGATTTGCATCCCACAACTTATTGAGGCTTATTGTTAGTTGAGTTAAAAAAATTGCTACATATGGGGGAGAATATTTAAATTCTTAAGAAAATTACTCGTTTGTTATTTTTTGTACATTTTTTTCCCCAATCGACTAAAAATAAGCACGTAAGCTAGAGTTTTAAGTCTTTTATTACTTTTTTTTGAAATGAAAGTGTGGAACTTAAAGATTTCCTGGGAAGCCACATGCATAAACTAGTTAATGTGTCAGATAAGTAATATGGAAAATGTTCTAAATATGCTAAATAGCACCTGATAATCGGCTGTAGTTGCATTTGGTCATTAATTTATGACTTTCTCAGGCATGGGATGATGTCGTACCAAAAGAAAAACCAAAAGAAGAGGCTTTTGAGTACAAGAAACGTATCACTTTGGATCATGAAAAGAGCAAGCTGAGTCTTGCCGAGATCTATGAGCAAGAATACATGAAACTTCACCAGGTAACCTAAGCGATGCCTTTCCTTTTGGTTTGAAGTTCACATCACATAATCTTATAAGTTCATTTGCACACTGATAATTCTGCTTTCAGCGTTGTGTCAAGTACTTCTGTCTTTCTCTGAGTGTTCACCAGTGAAATGGCTCTGAATTAGACACTGTGTTGTTATCAGTCTTACTAAAGTAAAATAATTCTATGAATGGTGTTGCAGTAACATTGTCTTACTAATGCAGCAAAAGACTGAAGAGGAAGAAAATCCTGAACACAAAGAAATTCAGGAAATGATGGATTCACTCTTCCTGAAGTTGGATGCGCTTTGTAACTTCCACTTCACACCCAAACCAGTGAGTACTTGTATCATAAAGTTGTGGGTTGTTTTCCCCCCCACACTCTTTGAAACTGGATATTTTAAAATATATTTGGGAAATGGAAAGTAAAGTAAACATTGAGTGTTATTGAGCTTGTTCTTAATTCATATTAAATGCACTATAACTGCCTCTGAACAAAACCAAATATTTGGTGTCTTCAGTTAGCCGCAAGCTGCTGTGAGATGGTGTGCTCAGTCATGAATATGTTTCTTTATTTCTAGCCTGTGCCAGAAGTTAAAATAGTTTCAAACCTTCCGGCTATAAGTATGGAAGAAGTAGCACCAGTGGCCGTTAGCGATGCTGCTCTCTTAGCACCAGAGGAGATCAAGGTAAATATAAATAAAAGCCATGCATCCATGTTGTTGATGGAAGGGTGTACTGGCTGCCAGATTAGTGGTGAATTCTGCCCCCTCCCACCCTCGGTTCCTCACCTTGTGGACCTTCTTCCCTACCATTTTAGTATGGCTGGTTGTTGGGGTTTTGGGTTGTTTTTTTTTTTGGAGGGGTGGATGGTTGGGTTGTTTTTTTTTGTGTTTGATGACTGGAAGGAGGGGAAATTTAATTTTATTTGACTACACTAGGACATAATACTATGCTTTGATTTTGTTCTTGATTATTATGTGAGGATGATTATTTTCACAGCATATATGTGGGAGGGGAAAGCTAAATGACAGTAAGGAAGAGCAAGTAGTATGTCTTCGATCAACTGTACAAATCTCGCTTCCCAACTTTGGCCAGTTTTTGGCATTTGCCTTACTGCGGCATCGCCCTGAGCTGGGTCAACACTTGAAAGGATGGAAATTCTAAGATTTGAGTACTGTGAAGTGAGCCTTTTCTTTTGCATGCTTACGGATCTAGAAATCTTGTCCTCTTTAGGAAAAGAACAAAGCTGGTGATATTAAAACAGATGCAGAAAAGACTCCCACGGACAAAAAACGTGAACGAAGAAAGAAAAAGCTTCGTAAACGTATGAAGTTAAGAGAAAAGGAGAAACGTCAAAAGCTTCTTGAAAAGATGAAACCAGAACAAGGCACAAAACTTAGCAAAAAAGCTGCTGCGGCAAAATTAAAAAAGCTTACAAAAGAAGGGAAAGCATCTCTGCTCAAGGTAAGGCACTCTTAAGTAGTAGTGTACGACTTGGAGCTTCCCAGACAAAGAATATTGAAATCCCAAGGGTAGATAACATTTAGCTAGAGAGAGGAACTTTATCACAAACAATTACAACGTACAGGGTTTGTTTCCCTCCCACCCCTCTTGGTACATCTCCTCATCTTTCTTCATGTCCTCAAAAATTCTTGCACACAAGTGGTGTATCTTTTTTTTTTTTTTTTCCTTTCTTTTTTTTCTTCTTTATTTTTTCACCCTTCTCTCCCCCTTACTTTGCCCTGTGTTCTTTTGAATTCCAGTTTTGGAAGGACTGTTCTAATCCATGCTTGTAACTGTCTTAGGCAGAGTAGCATTGATTGTCTTTCTAGTCCTGATTTTGCTGATGATGGTGATGGCGTGATCTCACCGTAGAGGCCTGAAAAATACAGCTCTGGTTGCACTGTGCAGTGACATCCTTGTTCGTAATGCCTATTTACATAGATGTTACTGCTCTCAGTATGAAATAAATCATACTAAATGGTTGTTGGAACCTTTAGAAGCTTACTTAGAGTGTGAAATATATTTGAGTTTGTAAGCAACTTAATCTCTAGATATGGAAAAATATTAAAAACTGTATGATACAATTACTTTATATCGAAGTATGTTCACAAAGCGGGAATGATTGTTTGCATTAGGTACTGCTTTTTTATTTATTTCAAAGTTCACAAGGTGGTGTTCCTGCAGATGCTAAGCTTTATGCTCTTATTTCCTGTATTGGAACTGTTCCGCTTGATTCAGTGGGACTACTTGCGTGCATAATGGAGGATGAGGGGTTTATTTAGTTCCTTCTGAGCTTTGAGTAAGTTGAGGTATTTCAAAATGGGATACTCCTGTTTGACTACTGCTTACTGTGGAGCCCTCTCTCTAATCTCGTCAGGTTGATTTTGTTCTGTCTGCTATAAAACAGTGAATTTGTGTTCCACCTATGATGCCTTGTAAATTAAATTCTAACAGTCTCCGAAATGTTGAGGTATTAGAAGCAACTTGATTCCTTCTAAAACGTTGGAAGGGGGAGCAGAGCACAAAATACAGCAATGTACTTGCAGCTCATGATGTGCAGGGAGCTGTTCTTGACGCCTGTTCTTACCGGCCGTGCTAGTTGCTAATTAGAAGGGAAACATGCTCTTTATTTCTTCAGATAGCAGGAGTGACATAAGAATGCAGTGAAAAATATCCTTTGAAAATCAATTGTGGGCTTATTTTTTTTAAGTCAAATATCGCATGTGAGTAGTAAGTAGTATAGTGGTACCATTTGTATGTTTCTTGGTTGTAATGAGTATTTTGTCCATGGACAGGATGAAGGGAAAGATAAGGCCTTGAAGTCATCCCAGGCCTTCTTTTCTCAACTCCAAGATCAAGTAAAAATGGAAATCAAAGATGCAAACAAATTAAAGAAGAAACAGAAGAAGCGGAAAACACTCTCTGTTCATAAACTGAAATTGTAATTTACCTTTTTATAGATGTTGCATCTTGTATATATTAAAATGTTTTTACGTGAATGCTGAATGTGTGAGCAGCTTTTATTCTGTGTCGGCCTTTAGTGTTCCGTAAGCCTCTAAGGAGGTGCTGAATTCGGAGAGGGCGAGATGTGTAAAATAGAGGGGTCCCCGGGGGTGGGTTGGTGTCGGGCTCGGCGCTCTGCTCCTCTCGCCTGCGCGCCGCCATCGGCCGTGCGTTGCTCTGGCCTGGNGCCGCCGCTCGGGGTTCCGGAGCGCCACAGCAGCGGTGCCCCAGTGCTTGGCACACACCTGGGCGCTCCGTGTGCTCTGTACAGTGGGCAGTGGCGCCAAATACATGTACATGTGCCTACAAATAGCAAACCAGGTGATGGCGAAAATTAGAGGACTTTACTATACCTTTACATTAAATTTTATCTCAAGTGTTCGTTTACATCAGCGAGTGAACAGGGCATGCAAATGGTCAAAGTGAGTAGCAGTAATTCCATTTTTTAAGCCATTCCCGTGCAGCCGGCGGCGGAGCTCAGCGGCAGTCATGGTGGGAGTGCTTGCCTGCCTCGGGAGAGGGGGAAGGGAGAATTGCATTGTAGCAGTTAAGGATTGATTGACGTTTGCACTTTTAGGGCTTTATTTTTTCTTCTCACCTGTTCCATCTTGGTTGCATTTGTTCCTTAGAAGATCTTGCATTCAATGTATCTTTTTTTTTTTTTCTTGAAGGCATGTCAGAGGATTACAGATGGAAAATGCAAAGCCAGGAAAAGTATTTTTTTTTTTCTTAAGTATTACAGAAAAAGGAAATAATGGCCTGAATGAAGTTGCCTGTGCCATGTAAATGCTTTGAAGTTTTGTAATGGCAGAAGCTGGGTCTTCAGATATTAAAAGATCCCGAATAAGTTTGTCACTCAATAGAAATAAGAAAAAAAAAGGAACAACAAAAAAAGTGGAAGGTAAAGAAACACCATCTATACCTACAGCATCCTCCTCTATTATTTCTTTTTTTAACAATGTTTCCCCTGCCAAAATTACATGTCCCATGTGTGGGCAGATGGTGCCAAGATACGGAATAAACGAACACATGGATGAAGCATGTTGCAGAAACCATGGTGAGACTGGCGTCATTGATTCAACGCTCAACTCTTTTAGGAATGAGAGTCTCCCAGCTGCAAATGTGAGCAATAATTCCAGCCCATATTTTTCAAAAAACCTGTTAAATCTAGAAACAAGTCCTTCCAAAAGCTGTTTATTGAAAACAGAAAGGAGGGCAGCACCACAGATTAGTCCTTATTTTAGCAATAATAGTTCGGTCTGTAGTGTTAAAAACGAACCACAGACTCAAATAGTTAAAGTAGTCTCTTTGGGAAGCTTGTCATCTAAGCTTTCCAGAAGACGTGGTAGCCAGGGAGGAAAACGGATCACGTATAAAGAGATAGACTCTTCACCTCCAGCTGTTCACAATGTGTGCAAAAGTGCTGCAGCACAGGGTGATGATGATGAGATTTATGCTGGGCATAGTTCTCAGAAAGAAAATCAGCTTGCTCAGAGAGAGCACCAGGAACAAAATTTTTCAAAGGAGGAACCTGAATTTCAAGAAGAAACGAACAAATGTAATAGAGAAGGGCTTGTGGATATTGTTCAGGTATCATTACCAGCTGACAACATTAATGTCAGAAGGTTACCAGTTGCTACAAGGAGCACTAAACCAGAAAGTAGGTCTGAGGATGTGATACGTAATCCTGGTAAATTTGAAACACATCTAACCACTTATACTTCAGCAGAGCTGACCAAGGGTTTGGAAGTTGAGGCTCTGCCTCACACTCAGGTTATTCCTTCTTCCAAGACAGAAGTGGACTGTGGTACACAAAATTGCGTTAGCGAAGATGATGTACAGGTACTTCCCATGGAAGTTCATGAAGACTTTGAGGATGAGATTAATCAGACTTTGTCGGAAACCGTGGAAAAGGTAGAATTTCAAAATTCCATTGGGGACATTTTAGACAAAATTCATGAGGTTAGTTCTGTGCCTGGCTCTCCTGGTCACCCATATTACCTCCAGAATTTTTTAGTGGTGCTGAGAGCAGTCTTGGAGAACGAAGATGATGTCAGACTCTTTGATGAGCAAGATGTGAACGTTATAACCAAGTTCTGCAAATTATCAGGTATCTTTTTTTTTTAAATATATTTTCATATTGCCTCATGTAGAAAGAGCTGTTGCATAGTTTTATGTGAAGGGTGCTATACCAATGGGTAATTTAACTTCATAAATTCCTTAAAGGAAGAAGCTCCTTTCTCTCAGGAGATGCATCCCTCAGTGGTTTCCTGCGGGTAAACTTTCATAACGATGCTTTAATGGAAAATAATGGTAAATAGTGGAGACTCATAAGAAATAAGGAGAGAATGATTATGTATATTTCTCTTTTCCTTCTGTAATACTTTTTTTGCTGTTTTAATACTATTTTTTAGAATCTTAAGTCAACTTGCGGCTGCATTTAAACATGTTTCCAAGGAAGGAAACTCGTAGCACAGAAAAAGAGTATCAGTTAACATGAAACTTTTGATGATTAATATGTATGTGAATTCTACAAATTGGGATTATGAGAAGGCCTGTGCTGGATATGTAGACCTTGAAAAAAAATACTCCTGAAGTGGTGTTTGTGAGCTTTGGTTCAGAATATTTACAGATGACTTTCATGCTTGGTGTGCATCCATGGTTATCCCTATGATTATCCAATGTTCAGAACGGTAGTTACTAATTAACAGTCATTTTGTTGTAGGTTGCTTAGTACTTTTAACTCTCATTAATTTCAGTAGGAGCAGGAATGTTGGAGATTTAAGCCCTCCATGTTTAGACAAGATTCAAAGCAGATGTTGCCTGAATCCTATACTCATATAAGTTTTACAGTAAAAGCATGGCAGAAGAGATGTAAGTTAAAACTAACCCACTAAATTTTTATGTATATTTTTAATTTGTTTCAAACTGTAATTAAGAGTAGTTTTACCAGCACTCGAATGGCAAACTTGGAGCATCAAAATGGAAATAAGCATATAAGAACTTCCACAAGAAAATTTGTATCTCAGTCATAACCATTTATATTGTTTGAAGCTGCTATGGTAATATACAGCTGCCTGACAAAGTATTTTTAGATGTATGCTCATATGAGCTCAGTTCATGCATCTGAGACGAACACATGAAAGTGACAGTTGCCTTACATACCTGCTGGTAAAAATAAGAAGAAATAAAAAATCAGAACATTACACAAGAGAATATCAAGGCCATGACTTGTGATTAGCAATTATGTGAAAATTTTCCAAGGCCAAAAGTAGGTTTTTCAGTGTTTTTCTAATTTGTATATATGTAGAGAAAAATAGAATGAGGCTAGGTTAGTATATATGGCATTCATATGGTTTTTAATACAGGATATTGAATGAAAAAAATAGAGGTGTGTTGGTTGAGCCTTTTAGGAAGAAATATAGCCCTACTAAGTAGTTCACTGTCTCATTTCCTTAAGAAAATTGAATCGGTGCATATCTGTTTTTCTAGGAAGTACTTAAACTGTGGGGGAACAATCTCAGAAACCTTTTTTGACTTAAGATCTTCCAAAGTTTAGCAGCTGGAAAGGACCATATGAACATTCTTCATTTGCCCTAGTGGAAAAGTCAGCTCAGTTGACTCAAACCACCTTAAGAGATGGCTGCTAAAAGGGTGAAGAAACTCCAGGGGAAGAAGTAGGGCTCTAAATTTATGCAGGTATTTCTGTAGTGGTTTAGCTGGTCACAGTTAAGCTCTTACAGATTATATTATGATAGTTACAACTATGCAGTAACATTGTAACATTTAAAAATTAGGGAATAATACTAACATAAGTTATGAGAATTTTATAAGTAAGATGAGACCATAACAGGACTGTATTTGTCAGGGAGCAGCAAGAGCAGACTGCTCTGCATGGGAAGATGAGCCAAGAGCCAAAGGGAACAGCAGGGCAGACAGGGGCCACATGCTCTCCTCACCTGCAAGGGGCACAAGCCCACATTTCCCAAAGAAGAGCAGAGTGGATCCAGTGTCACTACTGCACTCAGCCGTGCTCCAGTGGTGGCAGGTCTTTAGGCAAGCCCATAGTGATGAGGAGGGTGCAAGGTGAAGCCAAGTCAGCAAAGTGCCTGGCTGGGCCCTGGCATATCACAGCAGAGCTCAGGTAAGAGTGCAGGCCACCAGCCCGAGCTAAAGCACAGCTCCCGAGCAAATGAGGGAGCCTCACACAGCTCTCCCCAGCAGCCCCAGCCCAGCTTACATGGCTGCACTCTGTCAGAGCTGACCTTCAGCACAAGCAGCCAAACCTGTGGGGGCTGGCACTCAAGGCCATAAGAATATTACCGTAGTTAACTTTCTCCACTTAAATGTATATACAGTGACATCTTGGAGCTTGATAATGCCTTGTTTATGTTGTGATAGTTAAAACCGGGATATAAAGAAAGAATGGAATGTAAGCAACAAAACTTTGTTATTGGCTCTCTGAGGCAAGCAGCAGATGGGTATCATTTACATTCAAAGATCTTGGAATAAATTTAGTTAGGTCATGAGTGCGTGCGGGCTTTGGCTATTTTGACAAATACTAAAAGAGATGTTCAGGATACAGCTTCCTTGTTTCCACACTCCCTTCTTTGGATGAGTACACCACCAATCAGTAATAGTAACTTGTTCTGTTAAATAAAGAAGGTGGTTGTTTTTCTTTCAGTAGTGTGATTTCAGTATTCCCCTCTCAGAGGAGTTCAGGACACGGAAAGAATTATTGCAAAGTGGTGCTGATAAATCCATGTCTGCACTGACTGCTGGAGTCACAAATAAAACAATCTCTTTGTAGGGTAGGAAAAACCCAATGATTTAACTATGAGAAGTGATCAGATAGCATTAGGTCAATAGATAATGAATTCTGGACAAGTGACAGATGGATGTCTTTACCTTCAAGAAATCTTAGAATACTTTGAAAGTTCAGGTAGATGGGTTATCGGTTCCACATTTGGATTTTCTATCCAAGCAAGTGTTTTCTTTCAGTTAGCGTAACAAAAAAAAAACCCCACACGCCTGCTTAGTACTATGAAGTTGCTTGAACGTAGGTATTCTCCAATATTTCATTATTTTTTCCTAAAATGCCTATCATACTTCAGTGAGTTATCTCTAATGCTTATTGTGAAAGGAATTATATTTTTAAAAGGATTAAATGTCAAGCAATCCTTCCTTCCTTCCTGCCCAGTTTTCTCAAAAGTGGATGGCCTTTATGTTGGGTGCAGACCAGTGCCAATTTTTTATGTACTGGAAACAGTAAATAAAAGGGGGGAAAAGCAGAGATGTATTCATAACAAATAATCTGCAGTGTAATGTCAGGCTTTGTGCTCAAGATGAGATCTGTCTGAATTTAGGTGTAATATTTAAAAAATATTTTTTGTATTCTCCATGTTTAGTTTCACTGCATGTTGCAGTTAGAAAAATTTAAATGCAAGCACATGCTTAATATACTTTGTGAAATCCTTCCTTTTTATACCACAGAAAATTCTTATCTGAGGAACATTGATTTATAGTCACCAGTGGAACTGAGGTACAGAAAACTGAACAAGAAATATAATGTTTTTCTGTTCGTTTTAAAGAATCATAGAGGGTGAACTTTTCTAAGAACTTCTGCATCTTTTTGCTGATATTTAAACTTAGAGCAAATTTTTTATTTCAGTGATACGCCTGAAACTTTCTTAAGAACTACAAACGAAAAAAATCCCTCAAACCTTCAAAGGTAATGTACTGCAGAACAGGGTACTTGAGAAGCAATAAATTACTTATGCAATACCTTTTTATTCTTCTATTTGTCATTCACATCCTTTAGAGAGAAAGCAGTCCCCACATGCCTTTACTGGACTGCAGCCCGAGTTTGGTCAGTTTCCATGGTCTGGAGAAAGGATGTTCATGTGTTACTCAGTCTTTTTTCCAGAGCTGTAAAAAGTGGAGACAGAGTTCAACAAAGTTATAACCCTACAGGGAAAATGACAAGCTTGTGCATCTGAATGTAGGTCTCTCAGGGAATTGATCCTGGAAACATTTAATTAAAATAAACTGAAAAAGTCTTTTTAAGGATGGGAGAATAGTTAAATAAGCATGTAAAAGTTAACTGCCATTTCTTAAGTATATCTAGGTCTGGTAGTATTACAATGTCTGTTTTATTAATGATGAGTTTCAGTTAAGCAGCAGACAGGTATAAAAAATCAGAAGTTAATGAGGTATGAATTCAGTATTCAAAAGGGTGCTGAATGTAGTAACAATAGCTACACTATTTTCAGCTAAGATGCTATTTCGTTGAATTTCAGCATTGTTAGTATTTTTAAAGCATTTTAGAAAAGTTACTTTAGGAGAGCACTTCCCTGATAAAAATCAAATTGATAAGAGTTTTTTTCCCCCTTGTTTTCAGTAGATATATTAGTAAAATTAAGCTTATCTTTGGAAAAATAAGAATATGAAGAATACTACACAGAGGTATTCTGTGATTATGAAATCATTGTGTCAGACTACAGCTTCTCTTGTTCCCCAACATAAAGAGCTGGCTATTGAAAGAGTGTTAAAGGAAAGCAAAAAGACCTATTTGACATCACAGTATGCAGAGTTTGAAAAATGAATTTGTCTTTTCCTAGAAAACAAATTATGTCTTAAAGGGTAAGCATGTCCTAAATGCATTTTAGCAATGTTCATTACCTACAAAATCCATTGTAGTAATTTTTTACCTACCAAACCTAAAGATTCTGGTGAGCAATAATTACTGGTAAAGGTAAGTTCTGGTATTTTACCAAGGGTACTTGTAGAACATGGGCAGATTTAAAATGTGTTTTAGAGGATATCTGCATCAAAGTAATTTTCCTAGATAAGATAGTGATTATGCATAGTACTATGTATTAGAATTTAATTTTCTATTTATCCTTCCCTGCTTTAAATAAAATTTGCAGTTGGTGGGCAGAAGTTATATGTGAGACTTTTTCAACGGAAGCTGAACTGGTTAAAGGTGAACAAAATAGAGTATGGAGAAATAAGTATGGATTTGTCACCAATAATTGAAGAGCTGACTGAAGCCAGATTTTTGCAAACAGGTATGGCCAGCATTAATAAATGTTAAAAATATTATAAATACAATCTGTAGTTGTGTCATATTAGAGTTTAATGCACTACATGTTTTTCTGTGCCTTGAGAAGAGAATTAGAGGAGCAGAATAAACATTTGAATGTTACCAATATCACCATTGAATGGTGAATGAGTTATGTTGTATTACATTAATAATAAAAGCATTTAGTGCAAATTAGGTAATAACGAGATCTAAATATACGTCAGGGCTATAGGTGCCACAATAAGTCTTGTCCTCTCCAGCTTCATCTCAGACCCTGACCTGTGCAGCCTCTGCGCGATTGTCCAGGAGCTCTTAACATCCTTAAGAGCTGCCCTGAGCTGTCTTGCAGGCACCCTCTCCCTGGCCTTGTCCACCCCTGGATGGCTGGACCTCCAACTGGTGCTGCGCGTCTTTGTTTCCAGTCTTGTCTGTGGCCTTGTGCTACGGATGGATCTCTGATGTAAATTGTAGTCTTGTCTCTAGTCTTATGTCCAACTCATCTCTTAGATTGACCCTGGACCTGATTCATTGTCATGCCTTTTCTGGGGCTGCTAGTGGAAGCTGTTACTAGGACTTCTGCTCTTTCCATTCTGCTCATTTACGGTGGGACTGCACCAGGGTAGGGCAGGACACTGAGAGTGCCGTGGTCACTCTTGACTCCTGGCTCCCCCTTGTTGAGCAGCTCTGATCCTGCTGCTCCCTGGCAGCACTTCTTTTTTTGCATTGGGCAAAGTTTTATCCATCAGGAAGACAAGTTTTTCTGAATGGCATTTTTTTTGTAACTCGGGAGAATTTCTTTATATTTGCTTTTAGTTTGAAGTTGCAAAGGGATTTGTTTCTGATTCTTCCATTCCTTCACACTGGACCTGTGATGAGAATGAATTTCAAGCTGAACCAGCTAGCATCAATAATACATGTTTGAAGAATCTAAATCATTAGATTAGTACTAGGTTATATGAATGTACTGTATTTTGAGATGTTGCTTGAGTGTATATGTACAGGACACAATGAATATGTGTGGATCATTTTACTTTTAGAGTCTGAACTGGAAGACCTGTGTGAAGGGTTGGATTTGCTTTCAGCCCCCGAGCTAAAAACATTGGCAAAGATCTTTCACTTGCCAAACCCAAATGGTCAGAAACAGCAACTTGTGGATGATTTTCTGAGGTTGGCGAAACAACGTTCAGTCTTCAGCAAGAGTCAAGCTGGTATTGGGACAGTGATTTTGAAAAGGTAACTCTGTAGTTAAATTTTGCAGGTGAATGTAAGTTATGCTTCAGAGGACTCATCTAGATGCTTTCTGAAGAGAGGAATGCATTTGGTAAATTTATGCATAAAAAAGGGCAGCATTAAACTTTAATTCACAGTGCGTCAAACAGAAGGGTAAATACTAGACTTTTTTTTAAACTATGTTATGCTTTTCAGCTGTGGGCATGATTATCTACTTCCAAAGTTACTCAGTTATATAGAGACACATTTCTGAATTATTTAAAGCAAAATCACTGCAGAAAGACATCTAGAAAGACATAGGGAAAGTCATTGCCTATTAAAGAAACTAGCTAATGTTCATTTGCTGGGTGAGCTCTTTCAGTAGAATTAGAAGGGAACAATAGTATCTTTTTTGTGATTGACTTTGTGCTTTAACATAGAACCTCCTTTTCAGCAATTTTTTTAAAGGGAAAAGATTGTTTGCCTGACAAAGTGTTCTTTCTTTCCTGTGATTTTTTTCACTGTGGCTATCACAGCTGTCTATATCAGATGCCCTTGACTTCTAGGTTTTCTGTGGTCCAGATGCAGGTTTACGGTGTCATTCTGAGTGCTTACAGCGTTACCATTCTTAATGTTTAGGGCTGGATCTGCAGCTGGAACATCCACAAAAAGTCTAGGAATAGGAACTTCAGTAATAGCCAGGGTAATGGTGCTAGGGCACAAGTCAGTTCTAGAGTTTCTAAGCTTTCGTACGCAGTTACCTCTCTGTGTAACCAATACCAAAAGGTAGCTGTTAGAATTGGTTGCCTGTCTAGCAGTTAGCTTGTCTTGTGGGCTGGAGAACTACGGTCTGAACTCAGTAATTGTGGAATCCTTTCTGTACAAAATGCGGGTTGGGTAGAAAGCTGACAGATACCAGTATGTACTGCATTTGCTTCAATAACATAATTTGTCTTTCCTCTGGTATTCCTTTTCAAACGAGAGAGATCAAAAGCTTTGTCAAGTTTTGCCTGGCTGTGTTTATTGGACATATATTCCCCCCTCCAATCTGTCATGTGATTCTCCGCAAAATTCCTTATATTAAAATGGGCCTAGTATTTGAAGAACTTTAAAGTCATACCCCCATGAAGAATATTATTATGTGAATCAGTAAGGTCTTCTTTCCTTACACCAAAAGAGGGGCTTAATGCTAGCTTAGTGCTAGGCTTGCAGAGCTTCACAACTGGGAGGTTTGCATAGTTTATTTACCTTATTTTAAATAGTTTTATTTTTCAGTAAATACCGCAGGAGCTCCAGTGGTTCCCATTCTGTTAAAAATAGCATTTCGCAGTGGTGTCATTGTCTCCAGTAGTGTTGCACTTTATTTGGTCCACAGGAGAACAGGTGAAGTGATCATAGCCGCAGACGTGATTATCTTGTGTTAGAGGATGTTGGGACTTTGTGATAAGTAAGGATGTTTTCATTTAGGGAGTTGCAGTTGTTTCCTTGTTCTAATCCAGGTATAGAAAACTTCAGTATGAAAATACTTTGTATTACTTGAGATTTCCTTTATTCTCTTTGACACTAGATATTTAAATGACAGTGCATGATACCTAATTTGTATAAATATTTCTAACAGAAACAAAATTGATTTCAGAATGTTGGTTTAAACTATACAAAGGAAGGCTAGGAAAAATGTGTTCATGAAATGGAAAGGAACCTGGGAAAATTAGTTACATTCCACAAAAGTCCTTGACACTGGCTTACTCCCTATTCCAAGAGAAGAGGCTGATAGTTACTTGTTTGGCCACATCAGCTCTGGGATTGTCATATCCTTCGTTGTAGTTGACAGCTGCAATACTAATTACCCCATGAAATCAGAGAAAACCCTGTTCTGAATCTGTGCTGTCCTGTGGACAAGTAGCAGAAATCTTGTCTTGTATGAAAAGGCTGGATGAAGGTGTGCTAATGGAGATACCCTAAACCAAGAGATCTCAAATTGTGGTCTGTAAACATTGCCCTAACAGCAAACCATGACTTGTTGCTTGTTGGTACTACCTGGCATAGCAGCAGGAGTGGCTGCACCCAGAGGGCAGTTAGTTCCAATTCTATTCTGCTTGAAGTTTGGCCCTTAAACTTTTTATTAGGTAATACATTTCTTTGGCTTTTCACTAGAGAGTATACGCTCTATATAGTTTCTCAAGCTGCGCCTTTCAATGAAAATCAAGTTTACACATTAATTGGCTTGAAAACAAAATCATTCTCATACTTCATTCAGTATATTTGAATTTTTGTAGGTGATGGTAAAAACCATTTGTTATAATCATTTTATTTGTCCTTCCAGGGTGAAGAACCTGGCTGGAAAGTCTGTCAGGGTCTGTAGAGGACCTCGGGCTGTCTTTTCTCGAATTCTTCTGCTGTTTTCACTGTCTGAGTCAATGGAGGATGAAGAAGCTGGTAGTGCTGGTCAAGGCCAGCTCTCCACAGTCCTTATGGTAAACATGGGGCGTATGGTATTCCCCAGTTACACTGTAAACAGGAAAACACAGGTCTTCCAGGACAGAGAAGATCTTATCAGGTAGGAGGAGCTTTGATAGTTTGGAAATCTGTTTATTTCCAGAAAAGCTTTACTGCAGTACTTGTGTAGGCAAATAAGAATTCATTATGTAGAACTCCAGATGTAAATAGGTGGAAGTGCCCTTTTGCAGTTATTTTAAATACACTTTTGTATCCAGGTAGGACTTGTCGTTCTCAGGGGCTTGCATTTGGAACCAAAATAGCATACATTTTTGCTTCATGATCATCTGGTGATGAAAGCTGTTCTTCATTTACTGTGATTATTATTAGAATGGACTCTGAACAAAACAAAAAATATGTTCTGTAGTTTTTAAGTAATTTTAAACATAATGTACCTGGCTAGTGTAAACTCTGCTGATCCTACAAGATTAAGGCTAAAGTTGTCTGCATGGTTCAGTGTCTTTGGAGACTGGAAGGGAGTTTTTAAAATGTATTGTATGGAGGAATTGATTTAACTATACAGTTATTACGCTTTTTTCCCCTGAGGTATGCAACTGCTGCTCATCTGTCAAATGATATAGCCACTGCAATGGTAAATGGAAACTGGGAAGAAGCTAATCAGCTATATATGTGTGCTAAAGAAACCTGGAATGAGCTGAAAAATCACCCCTCTTTGAGGTAGTAAACTATAAACTAGCCTATTGTTGCTGTGAAAGTATTAATCATATTGTCTTACTTTTGGTACTTTTCCTTTTGAGAGAGACTTAATGACTGGTGATATTATTTAAGCCTGATAAATTTAGAAGATATAATGTTCCTGAAAGCTTTGAACTTCTTAGTTGTTTGTTTAGCTTTTAAGTGATTATATGAAAAGGCCTTTTTTATAAAACCCTGGGAATGAATTGATAGGCGTGGATAAAGCACTAAAATATTTCTGTTCTATGTGTCAAAGCAGGAGAACAAAAGCCTTATTTTTCCCTTGTCATAGTTTGATTTTATGACTTCTAGACAAATAGCAATAAGCAGAATTTAAAATTCACTGTGAACAAAAGAATGTTGACAATGTTATGGGAAAACATACTGGGTTATTCATCTCTTCAAATTTGCAAGTGGGTGTCATTCAGGAAACGTTACTAAAGATGTGAGAACTGAAATAGCGTGTATTGTTTTGAAGCTTCCTTCATCAGTTTTTCTTTCAATTATTTTGTTTTCTGGCTTAATGATACACCGAAAATTAAAGCCTTATGTTTGGCATTATATTCATTTGCATGGCAACTGATTTAAAATAATATTCATAGAGGGTCATTTGGAGGTCTATTCCATTTCACACTGAAGACAGTGGGAAAACCTATTTTCATTTCAGTAAGACATTCAAAAGACTTGGTCTTGAAAATAGAGGTGCCTACCCAAAAGATGTGAGTTTTTTATGGCAGGAAATGCCTGTTCTAGCCTTTTTCTTTTGTTCAGCTGTATTTCTAAAGTTAACCTTACAGAACAAGTTGGCAGTAACAAAACATGATGTAATAAATTACTGTTTTGTATCTGATGTAGAACTTATTAACTAATAATTCCACTACTATTGAAACCAAAATATGCTTTGCAAGTGCAGCCTGTGCCTGGTACCTCATTTTGGTTCAGTTTTCATATATAAGGCATTTAATTTTTGTAAATGCTTTAGGTATAAGTATTTTTAGAGAATTTAGGGTATTTAAATTGCCATCATTGAATTGATCTGAGCTGCTCTTATCTTTCAGCTATCACAGAGCTTTGCCTGAATATCTGCGACATTTCACAGTTGGCTGGGTGTATACAAGGATCCTTTCTCAAGGTGTTGAAATTTTGCAGAGACTTCACATGTATAAGGTACAGTGATGAATAGGAGTGTGTTTAATGTAGCGTTGTGCATCAGTTTACATTTCTGATGTGTCTGGAAAATGGTGATAGTGTTTGCTAGGACTTGCTACAGTTCTCTTAACATGTTACTTTTAAGGAAAAAGAGCCTGTTTTTCTTCATGCTTTAGAAAGTTTTAGATTGTTTTGATTTCTGCTATGCTTTGGAGATTTATTGTATGTAATATATCATAAGACTGTTGCTGAGACATTGTTTTGTTATTTAAAGATATCTGTGTTTCACTAGATTTGGTTATTGCTTTTAAATAAGAAAATCTTGGAAGAAAAGCCTTCTATGAAATCCCTGCCTCTTCACCTTAGGAGCTAAAAACTTCAAAGGCCTCAGATTACACGTTAAAGCAAACCAGATAATTATTCTGAAAAAGACTTTGCCCCTGCAAAAAGGCAACAAGTGATATTCAGGTCTTTTTCATATACAATAAAGAATAAATAAAGTACAAAAATAGTGTATTTTTGGCAGCTAATACTTAAGTTTACATAAAAATATCTCTATTCTAGAATTTCTAAAATATACCCATGGACCTGAATACATTGGGTGCTGGAGTAAAAATGGGGTCTGAATTGTGCAGAGACAAGTTTTATAATATCCAGTAATTAGAAGGGAAAGTGGCAAGGTAATTATGGAATGAAACTTCAACTTGATTTTCTAACTCAATTAATAAAGATATGATTCCCTTTCTACAGGAAGCAGTGAAGGAGCTGCAGACTCTTCTCTCTCAGGATGTGTATTGTACTGACAGCAGAGGGCGATGGTGGGATCGACTAGCTCTGAATTTACATCAGCACTTGAAAAACACTAAGAAGGTATCTTCACAACTGCATGCTGGAAACACTGCAGTCATTTTCTGAAAAAAATTAAAAATAAATATTTCACATGAGAAGAACAGTGGGTTAGCCTCTCCTAAAAATGCAGATATTGGTAGGAATCCCAAGGTCAGGCAACCAGTCTCTCCTAAAAACCAGAATATTGAGTGTACCCTCGTCCTTGTACATCCTCATCCTCCTTTTTTCTGTTGCATAGAAGAACATCGTTTGTCATGAAGTTTTGTATGGAGTTATCAGGCAGCAGTTTCCTTGCTGTTCTGCCTTATAA
Organism: Rhinoptilus africanus; assembly: GCA_013400135.1. Classification (NCBI taxonomy): domain Eukaryota; kingdom Metazoa; phylum Chordata; class Aves; order Charadriiformes; family Glareolidae; genus Rhinoptilus; species Rhinoptilus africanus. The sequence goes on from VXBO01009505.1 coordinate 653,145, forward strand.
ATTTGCCCAGTGTGTGAGAAGCAGAGAAATTTCTTGCTGTAAACACTTCTGCTTCTGAACCTGAGTCATGATGAGGCCATATCTAGGGTGAAACACCAAACACGATCAGAAGGAGTTACTTAATGTTTTCAAACAAAAATTAAGGGAATTTAGTCCTTGGCTAACTGTTGCCAGTGGGGAGAAAGTTGTCTTCTGTATCTGGACCCATTTTGGTGTGGGGTTTCTACTCTAAGGGGACAAGCAGTAGACAGCCCCATTTCTAATCTGTTACTTGTACGCAACTCTGTCAGAGTTATCAGTCTTTAAAAGCAAATTTCAACTGTTGCTGTAGTCCTACAAGAGAAACTGTAACTGACCACCGTGAGACTGTTAAAGAATGACATTAATGGTTTTAGATAGCATGTATTGCAGGCTGTGTTCGTCTTGGTCTGTTGAATTCTCTTAGAAAGGCAAAGGAGGGGAGCAGAGGTTTTGGGGTAATCTTAGCTTTTGCTGAAACTTTGCCCTTATCCCATCTAGTAGGACACAAAAACCAGTAGGGTGTTTGTACGAGCAAAACACATTGTTTGTGCAGTGGGTAAACTTGCCAGTCTGGAGTCTGAATGATGCAGTTCAGGCTTTCAGAAACACTGTGGACATGGTGAGCAGTCTTTGAGGTTCCTAAGTGATTCAGCATGTAGCCGAATGAGAGAAAAATAACCATATGGAAATGGCAAGGATTGTGTGCAGGGATTATTGTGAATCTCTGTAGAACTTCCTGGCACCTCGAGAGATATTTCTTCAGCAGAATGTAAAGGAACCAGAGAAAACTGCAAGCTGCAGTCCAGGTTGTGCCTTTGAATTCCTTGTGAGCCAGCACCAGCTTTTCACAGACTTTCTTTTCAAGAACCACAAGGCGTAGAAGCCACTGTCACTCATTTTAGGGCTCGGTTGCAGTTCCATGAATTTTCTGTGTGAGAAACAGCAGGTGGTAGTTGTATCAGCTGCTGGTTTGAGTCCAGCTTTCCTGTCTATTACATACAAAGGAGAAATGTTGATGATTGAAAATTAAATTTTGTAGGGCTGCTTAGGTCACGGTGAAGTATAGGCAGACCTAAAATCAACTTTTAACTAAAAGACAAAGAAAACCATTCTAATCAAACACCTAAGATACCTGACTAATTTCGCAATGAAAATTTCAAAAACAAAGTAAAACAAAGTTTTAAGTCCAGGAACAGTAGCAGTTGTAGAGTTATTTAAAATAAGCAGAGAATGACTTTTTTTTTTTTCCCCTTGGTGTTGCTTCCTTTCCTCACTAAGGCTATTGAGAATTGGGATTAAAATCCTTTTATTTTGTGTTGCATTTTAATTCTTTGATTAATTCTGTTAAAAAGGAATAGTATCATGGGCTGTCAAGTGTCTGCGGTTATCTCTTCTGCATCTTATACCCATATATCAAGCTTTTTCCAGGTTTGGAATTAGAAGTTGTACAAAGGAAGAGTTAATCTTAGTTCCTTATTTATAAATTAGGACAAAGTGCCTTCCTAAAGTCGCAGAAAGAGGGTATTTCGGAACCATGATTTGAATTAGTTTTTGGAGTCCATATTTAACCCTGGGTGTTCTTCAGTGCAGTAGTGCATTGGTCTAAAATTTGTTCTGTATGTACATTCTTGCACCACTGATCTGGTCCTTCTGTTTCCGTGCTAAGAAACTGGCTTGAAAATATTAAACCGATTTCCTTTAAAACCAACTCTTTTTTCTGGTCACTTGTGTAGAATTTACACTTCGTTAATCTTATATTGATCAGTACAAATGGAGAGTAACTTCTTTTTACTTCTGCAAATTTGAATCCAGAAGCTTTCTAGTGCAAAATATTCCTTACTAATTAGGACTTCAGTAAGAAAGATGGCCCTGTCTTATATGCTGGTTTTTACATTCACGTTTTTGTGCTCCTTAAATCAATTGATCTTTTGGGCTTAGTGAGAACTGACAGATGTGCACAGATCTTTCTAAATTATTGCTTGTTCCCTTGCTCGTTGCTAGGCCATTGACTGCATTAGAAAGGGGCTGGCAGACCCCTTTGTACGTACCGGGCACCGTCTCTCTCTCTACCAGCGGGCCCTGCGAATCAGAGACTCGCCAAGCTGCAAGCAGTTCAGGTGCCTGTTTCACGATCTGCCGGTCATAACTGTGGAGGATGTGACACATGTAAGTAAAGTTGCTGGTGGTTTCTGAGAAGTAACAACTCATGAGATCTTTTTGCTTCTGACAATTAAAAAATGATCCAGGAGACTGTTGTGTGCTATGCACCAGCCTCTGACTTGTGCTGCAGGAAAAAGAACACACGTGTTTCTAAAACAAAAGCCTCTTGTAAACAAATATTTCTACTTACTTAATTAATGGTCAGCTTCTTAGCTGAAGTTAGTCACCTGTACAGTGATTTAATTTGCATTCCTTTATTGAATATGTGTTACCAATCTGACCAGCTATAAACTCCAGTACTTTACCAGCGACACTGATCAAATCAGTGCATTGCCTCTGGTGTCTTCAGGCCAAGCATTCTGTGTGTAAGAAGAAGTAATTGTCACCTTGGCATGTTGTCAGCATTAGATTAATGGCTCAAAAAATGCAAGGTTTTTTAGTAACCTGTGGGAGTTCTGCACTCTAAATATGTGCTATGGAAATACACAGTATGATGCACTTGCATTGTACTGGAATGGATTTTTTTTAACGCATTCTTTTCCCTACTGTTGCAAAGATAGTTGTATCTGGGCAAAGTCAGAGCAGAGCTTCGCTTTCTCTCTCGGCCTCGTCACAGTGTATCTCCCTATGGCCCTTCTTTTTCTCTGTCCAGAATCTGTCTCCTCAGTCATCTCTGTTCTTTCTTCCTGGTCCTGTATACAGAAAGACTACATTCCCAAATGCCCAGCATTTTTGATAGACATTTTTTTCCTGAAATATTTGCCAGTTTGTCAAAGCTAAACAGAATGATTTCAAGGGAATAGCAGGTTAAATTTTATTCAGTTGATTTTTGGAAACAAGTCTAGTTCTGACTTTAAGAAAACTAAAAAGGAAGAATGTGTGTTTTAGGAGACATTCAAATGTCTCGGCTAGAGCTTGTTAAATGTAATGCTGGAAAGTAACTAGTTCTTTTAATATGTTCAGGTTACGATCAAAGGAAAGATGTGTCCTCAGATGGGAATGGGAAAATCTGTATTTCTAATGGAGGATATTGGTGATGAAGAAAGAGGCGAAGACTTCAGTGTATCCACAGTCATGTGCTCAGTTGAGGAGCTGGCGTTAACTCATTACAGGCAGAATGGATTTGATCAGGGTAACTAACTTATTTTTTTGTACAATAAAATTACTGTGAGAGCAAAGACCCAATTTACTAAGCAGTTCAGTTAACAGACCAGTTTTAGCTGATTTCATTAGGCCAATTTTTAGTCTGGTTCTGTTTCCTTCCCAAATGGCTCTAATACGTAATTTCCTTACAAAATGCTCTAATATGTATTTTCCACCTGACCTGCTTCCTGGCCTTTAATTATTTGCTGTCTTCATATACCTAAAGTGGTTTTGACATGTGTTAGGAAAAAACCCAACGTTTCTTCTTTATCTCCATAGAAAAATCACTTACTTTGCCTTTCTTATCAGTGAACAGCTTGGGTAAAATGCTAGGAGCATCATTTAAGGGAGTGTCATTAAGGAAAGGTAAATTCCACTGATTTTTGGTGCTAGGTGAACATGGAAACAGAATATACCACAGCAAGACACTTAGCAACTTCTTTTGAAAAGGCTTGATTTTCAGCTCTGTTATAGTTGGTCATACATTTTTGCAACTTAAGACCTGTGGAAGGCCATGGACAAATAAGAATATATAGGTCTGTTTTGCAGGAAAAAACGCAAAGTACCAAAAGGTAGGCAGGTTATTTTTTAAGATAAAATCTGTATTTTTATATGTTATATATTTTAATATAATTTTATATTACTTATATGTTCACAAATACCATTGCAGGAAAAGTGGCCATATCAGAAAAGGGTAAATAGGATGGGATTTGGGAGAATTGTGCTGAATTTGCTGTGTGATTCCTCACTCCCATCCACTCACCATCAGCCGCCTTGGCTCTGTGGCTCCGTGCAGATTTTGAGCCCACAATGGCTATGTGTGATTTTGTGCTCAGCTCAAGGAAACGAAGTGCCCAGGCCAGCACTATGCACACACACGGACACACGCACGCACTCCTGCTCTCTCTGGAATGTGTATGATGTATCGTCCATGTATAATGCATATCCACTATACTACATGTTATATATAATAAAATAACATATGCATATATGTTCACACAGGTGTATGAACCACAGGTTCATACCTACCTTCAAACCTACCACCAGTTTGGTTTTTTAATATATAAAAATATGCACGTGTATATATACAGATATATGGATGTATACTTTTATGTATATAAACACATACATGTGTATGTATATATATATTATACATCTATGTAAAAAAGCCACCAACCCTCATGGGTTGATATAAAGACAATTTAATAAGTAACAGGGATGAAAAAAAAAGAAAGCTGATGCAAATCACTCACCACCAGCAGATGAAGGCTCAGCTAGTGTTACTAAAAAATGTAATATAATGTTAACAAAATGTTTTCATATATAGAAAAAATGGGTTATATTACACATATACATACATGTGTATGTATATATGTACATGCATGCATACGCATACATGTATGTAGATGTAAATGTAATGGAAAACCTTTTTATATATACAAACATTTTGTTATTAATGTTCTACATTTCTTAGTATACTGGCTGGGCATTGGTCTGCTGGTGTGAGTGATTGCTTTTGCAGCACATATATGTATAGATACAGCTCCATATACATATAGGTATGTATACATGCATGTGTATATGTATTATATAAAACATTTCAATAATATATATTATATATAAAATACATTAATAACATTTTGTATGTAAAATTTTTTTTAAACTGTGTATTAAAAATTGTTAACATTAGAAGAGTGAATCTTACTCGTGACAGGGCATAGTGATTTAATCCCACACGGGCAATGAAGGCCACTAGCCTGGAAATAAAAAGCAGTAACAAATTGTGGAAGTAATAAACTCCATTTACAACTTCATGCTGTAAAGTTAGTATATACTGACTGTGTATAAACCTGACCGTAGCATGTTGCTGGTTTGGATCATGGTGATGTAGTACCTTTTCATATGCGATTGTTGTAGATATTAATGTTTCCATTTTTATTAAATTTTGTCCTTTAGGTATTCATGGGGAAGGCTCAACATTTATGACGCTGTATGGTATTCTAATGTGGGATATCATTTTCATGGATGACATACCTGACGTCTTCAGAAACTCCTATCAGGTAGTTTTGAAAGGCTTTCTTTAGTTAATGTCTTTACTCATTGCTGTAGACTCTGTAACCATGTTAAAATCTTATTCGGGATTACATTCACATTTTATTCTGAGGGACTTTCCAGACAGATCTTAGTGTTTGCTTGTTATCATTTGTTATTTCAGGCTTGTTACTAAAGGGCTCTTTGGCAACTAATTGCCATGTAAGTCTGGACTGAGTGTCAGATAGGGTG
>VXBO01009505.1:665266-675868 GCA_013400135.1 Rhinoptilus africanus
AAAAAAAAAGGTACGATTCTTGGTAGTTTTTCTACAACACCAAAATGGCCTTAACAGTATCTTGTTTTAAATGGTGAACAGAAATTCAAATTTGAAAATGTGTACATATATATATATATACACACACACACTTATATATACACACTTGTCTGTCAGTATTTTGTACAGAGAAGTTAAAGATACGTACTTGACCCCAAAATTGCTTTTGAAAGTTATTAAAGATGTTCAGAGCAGTCCCTACTGACTGTTAATAAGGCAACTGTGCAGAGTGGAGAATATTTCAAAATTAACATTTAGTACCTGTCTTTTAAAAGTAAATTACCAAAACCGAAGCTGTTTAAGAGGAAGAAACACCACCCGCAGGCAGGCAGGCAGGCACACGCACAGACACCGCGGTTGTGCCAGCTCCGGGACAGACAGCGGAACCTTCTTGGCTTTTCCGGGGCGAGGGGGCCAGGGCCCTTCCTGCGCTCAGCGCCAGCTCTGTTCCTTCATCTGTGCAGAAGTTATTTCGAAGTCTGTTTGGCAAGCAGATACTTAGACAGGTTTTGTTTATTATAAAGGCATATTATTTTTAACCCCCTCCCGTGCTATATATATATAAAATACAAAGACCATCTGCAGCATCTGTACACATCTTAGAGCTGAAATGTAAAAATGTCTGAAATCTCCTTAGAAAAGATGATCCTGTTTAAATATAGTACCCATTCTTTCCCCCAAAGGGTACTACCCTAAACATTAATTTTATTTTTTTTTTATTCCACCAGCTGCCTGTGTGGAGTAATTTATTTACACATTTTTTTGGTACCTTTAAACCAAAAAAAGTTACACTTTTAAGGAAGAAAAAAAAAAAAAGACACCATAGTTTAACTGTAATTTAAAAAAGAAAAAAAAATTGGTACCAAAAGACACAAAGCACACAGGTTGAGGTCTTTTATGTCAAGTATCAGGCCAGAGAAAGCAGTAAGCTAATTAAAAAAAAAAAAAAATCACAAAAGCAAACTAATACAAACATTTGAATAATGAACTGAACCAGGTAGATGACTGCTCCAGCAGGCTTGCAAATAAACACAACTAGTTTGTGGACCATGTAACATGTTCAGACCATCTTGCAGCATAATTAGGCAATTGAGGTGAATACACGTCTTTTCCTCACAAACAGTTGACCAGACCCAGTCTGGCACTGGGTCACGACACGCGTGTGTGTCTGTGTGCAGGCGCAGCGCGCACACGCTCAGCTGCTTTGCATAATACCAGGATTTGGGGAGTTTGCTTAGTAAAAAGGAAGTCACCCCCCCCCTCCATGAGCTCACCTTCCCGATGCAATCCGCTCCTGCCCAACAGCCTCCCAGCGCCAGACCGCAGCCCTGCTCAGCTCCAGGCTTTTTTAGCCGGGGAAAACGGGGTCCTGAACGCGATGGGGTTCTCTGGCACAGAGCCTGCACCTACAAGGCCGCTCCAGATGCTTATTGTCTAAAATAAATTCCTGAACAACCTCAGACATCCAAACCCCAGATTTAGGCTGTGCTGAAGCCCAGTTTGGTTTTACAAACAAATGAAGAGCTCCAAATCCTGTCCCTCCCTGCCTTTTTATGCCTCCAATATACTGTGCATTATCATCATACAGCTTTTTTTCCCCTCCCGATAACTGAGATTAGCTTCCAGTCCATCACATAAAGCTCCGGTGCCCTAACGTGTGAGTCAGCACCTGAGGAGAGGCTCTGTGCTGGTTCACGTTTGCGTTTTGCACAGAACTCAGTCACCAGCTGATACAGCCTGGCTGCTAAGAGAAGGCAGTCAGCAGAAGCCTCCACCCGGGAGCAGGACACATTACGATTCCTCCACCCTCCCAGTACACTTGACTGCCTTGCTTTTCTCCCTGTGAAACCTGGGCCTTTTTCTGGCACAGCACCCAGGGGAGAGGCATCATTTAAAAGGTTTTAGAGCAAAGAGGAGGCTGCTACATTAAGCAGAGGGAGGCAGTTGGATTTAATTCCCTCAGGCAGTGCTTATCCATATGGACACAGTTGCGTAAACAGGTGGCACCACTAAGTGCTCTTCTTCCAGCACCCGCTTACAGGTGATGGCAGCACTCGCAGCCCTTGTGGATTTGGGCACTGGGAGCACATCCTCTTTTTTGGAACCCAGCAGGGCTAAGGATGAATTCTGCTGAAAGCTGCTGCATCCTGCAACAGGCAGAGGAGAGGGTCGGGAGGGATCAGGACCCGTGCAGGGATATAATGCCGAGTATCTGAGGTGCTCAGCAGGAGACTTACAAACAAGCTTAACCTTAAAGAGGAAAAACCTGCTGTCTCTTGAGCTGGCTGCTGCCTGTTTCCAAAAATGGAGAGGGGGAGGCGGGGGATGGAAGAAGAACTTACCATAACAATCAACTGTAAAAAGCTGGGGGGGGGTCAGCTGCATTAGAGTAATCCTGCTACTGTTTCCTCCCAAGTAAAGGCACTTCTAAAGCTACTACAACACCGCATCTACAGTAAATGTTTTAAGGTTAACAGTGCATTGTCCTGAAGTTGGTTCCTATAGTCTAAAGTCAAGCTCATGACAAAGAGCACAAATCTGACTAATTGTTAATGAATACATTTTTGGGAGAGAAAGAAGAGGGAACATCCCCCCTCCTCCCAGATACACACTGCATTAACACGTGTAGGGTGATCGAGTCGCAGAGCGTTCGTATGTATGTACGTACGTATGCATATATGTATTCTTCCTGAAGAGGCCATCTGGTAAAATAGTTTGTTCCCAGATTCAGCCGTCGGTCTGCGTCCACTGCACCGAACTACTTCCATTTGCCAAGCTGTTCCGACACAAGAGTCACTTCAGTCGCTATCTGGGAAAAGATATTTCAAGCAGAACCACACCAAGCCCTTCAATTAGCTAATGAAATGCTCCATCACAGATGATGAGCCAAACCACAAAAATACAGAAGGAATCAGGGACCAGAAACCCTAGCAGATGAGAACTACTGCAGACAAACTTGTGCGATTTGAAGCATGACTCGCTTTGCTTTTAAATATTTGTGCAAAACTTACGTAATGTTTGTATATAAAAATTATTACAGCTTTCAATGCCGCATTTAGCAGTGTTAACTTAGAAAAGACAAAACGATATGCTGTGTTCTCCCCAAACCTTTAAACCGTCACATCGTCTTAGTCTTCATTTGCAAGCGTCTCAGTGGACAGCCAGATTTTGGCACCACTTAAAAATTTGCTCAAAGGTGTTCCCAGAATGCTCCGCCTGCACAGGTTCCCTACAGGAGAAAACGGGAAGGAGGAGGAGAGAAAGTCTGGGGCCGCAGAGGTGTCATTTAAACTATTTGCTCTGAAGTACATCCTGCTTTGATCCAGTTCCGAGCAGTTGCCTTGCAGAGAAGAGTTGCTTTTGTACTGCCGAAGATTCCGGTTTAACATGTCGACTTCATCTGCCAGCAAAGAAACTTTATGGAAAGCCGTGATGAAGCCGCCGTGGTTAATCTGTGCCTCAGGAACCCAGCGGAAGTAGCAGAGTTTCCACAGTTTTATTTGTGTTCCAGAGATGCGGGGTAGAATCACGCCGTGCAAATCAACAGGCTTTGCGAACCAGTCTCTGAAGTACTGTTCCATACTGTTACTCTGACTCTCCGTTTGCTGCAAAAAGTCCGGTTTCAGTTTTAGTATCAGAGAGTTTCTTCTTGGAAGGATCTCTTGCTCGCTGATGATTCCGTTTTTTAGTGCTGGGGGGACGCCTCGCAGTGTGGAGCTGTAGTTTTTCTGCAGAGAAGAAATACTGGTAAATTTCTCATTCTATGCCCATTTGAACAGCAGATTCCCCTGGGTGGCTCGGAGGCATCACCCAGGGAAATGATGTGACCCTTAAACAGTTCTGCGCTTGTGAGTCCCTACTGCAGGGCTCACAGGGCAAACTGCGTGGCCACCTGCAGCCTTTCAAAAGAAATGCGTACATTTTCTAGACTTTCTAAAACAATGAATGATTGAATTAATCACTATTCACTGAAAAAAGCAACAACCCTGGGGGGAAAAATGTGGCATGTCATCACTTTTCCATAGGTGAACTAATGCAAATGCTGGCAGTGAGCTCTGCCATGTCAGAAGATGTCCTGGAACACAGGGCTCGACAATTTACAGCTTTACTCCTACAGGAAGTTATTTCTTTAGGCTGGGAAGCTAAGAGAGTTAACGCTCCTCTTGTGAAACTGAGGGTGTAAAACACTGTATAACCGTAAATTTTTAAGCATTAACACCAAATGATTAAGCACATAAATAGTCCACTCCCAGACAGACATCGCTATAGTTACCTTTGAGCGTTTAAAAGTTTTCACTGCTCCATTTTGTACACACGGTGCGCTCTTTCCAACATAGAAAGGGTTGTGAAAGAGCAGGCGATCCCTGCTTGTAAACTGAAGAGACCAGTCCCAGACACAAGGAAATCTGAGGCCTTTCTCATCGCCCAGCTGAATATTTTTGCTTATGGCGAATTCCTGCAAGAAGTTAACAATTGGGCATATGAAAAATCAAAATCAGCTTATTCACAAATCTTAATTGCAAACCAGTGCATGGCTCTTGGGCAAAGAAGAGCAGGGACACAATTCAGAGGTGGCTGCAGATCAAAGCAGCAGAGCAGCAGGAGAGCCTGCTGCTGGAGCAGAGAGCAGCACCCTGCGTTTCGGTTCATACCACCACAGAATGGTTCGGGCGGGAAGGGACCCCAAAGATCATCCAGTGCCACCACCCTGCCCTGGGCAGGGACACCCCCAGCCCCCGTCCAGCCTGGCCGTGAACCCCTCCAGGGATGGGGCAGCCACAGCTTCTCTGGGCAACCTGGGCCAGGGGCTCACCACCCTCACAGGAAAGAATTTCTTCCTCAGATCTAATCTAAATCTCCCCTCTTTCAGTTTAAAACCGCTACCCCTCGTCTTATCGCTCCACTCCCTGATAGAGTCCCTTCCTGCCTTTCCTGGAGCCCCTTGAGGGACTGTAAGGGGCTTTGAGGTCTCCCTGGAGCCTTCTCTTCTCCAGGGTGAACCCCCCCAGCTCTCTCAGCCTGTCCTCACGGCAGAGGGGCTCCAGCCCTCTCAGGGGACTCAGCATTAATCCTTACTTTGCAAGAATTACTTTTCAATGATACTAAATTGGTTTTTTCTTTACTTGTAACCCCCCAAACTGTTATTTGAGAATACACTAATGGTCCCTCAATGCTCTACTTCTCTGTGAGGTAGCTACCAACAACTTTAAAGGGAAAATATTTAACAACGTAAGTAAGTTAAGTTTTATCTTTATCAAGTGTGAAATGTTTTGTACACACGGTTCTGATAAGCTCCAGTTTTCCAAAGTTAAGTGTTCAGTTTTCTAAATACCTTCATTGTGCATTACTATTTGAAGTTCATGCAGGCTTTTCCAACCTTTTCAGCTATTTAAACAATTATGTCAAGAGATTTCAAAGTTTGCCTGAAGTGTGAAATTCTCTTTATTGCCTGCCATTCTACTTTATCAGTTCCAGATACAAATCTGTTTCCTAGAGGAGTACAAATAATAACGTACAATAACTATGCTTTTCTAGGAAAAAAAAAAAGAAAAAAAAATTCAAAAGACTTCCTTCTTCAGTAGCTAGTTACTGTCTATGCACAGATCACCTGAAAGGACATTCTGATCATACTCGTCAGGGGAGCTGAGTATTTTGCCCTGAACAGAGTGTGACATTTTGAAAAACATAAAGGAATACCATTCAGTTGGGAGGGTGCTATTTCCAGAGGGTTGTGCTGACGTCCTTGTTTGAAAGGCAGGTGTAAGGGTTCATACTCACAGTGCTTTCCTTTACTCGCTGGTGAGGACTATTGAAAAGGAAGGTGCCGAACAGTGAGATGCGTGCGCTGTCGTACAATATGGTCAAGTACATTTCAGAAAACTCGAAGGCTGCTGGGTATTGTTCCAGCAGCTGCCAAACACAGTCGAGAAACATCAAGAACAAAGGAGACTGGGAAAAGAAAGAGAGAATTGTTAGATGTAACAGAAGTTTTTCCCAAGTCATACTTTTGCAATTAGTGCTCCATTAGAGTATGCAGCTATACCTCTGGTACGTTCCTCAACAGGGTAAACTTGGAGTAAACTGTATTTTTGTATCATATTTTGCGTTCCTGTTTAGCCACTCTGACAAGCAACTATGGCAACCGCCTGTGTCCGCATTACCTTTCCACAGCCTTCCCTTCTGTGTCAGAAGCCAGACAATTCTTTCCAGGGCTCTCTGCATTCTCAAGTAGCTGCAAAAATGCTTTCTGCCCTCTTCTATGTCCCTTGTAATTTCCAAATTACTGCTTGTACAAGCCTTCCGTACTACTTGGCCTTATTTTCACCATGTATGCACTTCCTTTCTTGTTTGAAATGACTGGAGAGCTTATGATTCAGCCACCTCCACGTCACTCTACACTTCTAGCTCTTTCCACAGTGGCCCACGAATGGCAAAAGTATGAACTATCACTTACATAAAGCTTTAGAAATATTTTCCTCTTCCTAGTTTCATTCCTCTGAATATCCTTCCTAGGGTCAAAATATCTGCTCTCTCATTATTTCCCCCTTGGTGTTTCAGTTTCGTTATCCCTTCACGCATTTTCTCTGTTCAGTGCTCAGTGTCCTCGGTTTAGCTGTGGGCTCCGCTCTCTGGGGCACTGTCCCTGAAGAAGGCTGCTAACCTGGGGGTCCTCTGTTTTTCCAACTGCGATTACAAGTCCCTCCTTTGCAATTAAGAGCCTAAATAAGATTAGCTGGAAATACTGAAAACCAAGCACTGTGCTATGCTCTATTAATCTGTTTGGCAGCTGCCCATCAGTTCACAAAGCTGCAGTGGTTCTCCGTCAGCTCAATACTTTGAAAAATACTGCATATTGATGTGACTGCACTCCAAAAAACAGGGATGAAAACACATACCTGTGGTAAAACAAACAAAACAAACAACCCCCTCTAAACCCCCTCCTGACCCCCTTTTATTTCAGCTTAGAACGTGGGCTGCACTAGCACTTTTAACAGTGGGACCTTTTCCTGCGTAACACTGAGGCCACGTAAAAACCCAGCAACATCTGACTGCACCTGGTGTTTCACCGACTCTCAGAGGGCTGCAGAGGATAAAGAAAATACCTCTCTATCCTGGACAAGGACTCATTTCTCTGACACTGGTTTCATAACATTTGAAAGTATAAAAAAATATTTTTACTTTTAGATTTCTGTGTGAATAAACGTTCAGGCTGCTATTAACCAGATACTGTTATGACATACAAATAAAATTGGCTTTTACCTCTTTGTCAGATCTCTTTAAGTGGTTACACCTATCTAAAAACTGATATCCTGCCATGACCCATTCCTTCTGTATTAAGCTTTGAAATCCAACGATTGTTCGGAAATAGGGATCCAGCATGACTTGAATGAGAGAAGCAGCAAGACAGCTCAGGTCCCGTCCCTCTTCCTCTGTGAATAACATAGAGAACGCACAAAATAGATAAGGTATATACGCACAGGTACAGAATTAGATCACAAAAAGTGGCAACCAGGTCTATTGTTTTTCTTTGAAATTCTTTTGAAGCATGCTGTAGAACTGCTGTAATTGTTCTCATACTTTCAAACAAAACTAGAAGAAAAAAACATCTCTTTTTTTTTTTTTTTTTAAACCAAGAGTCATCCTACAGAAATGTTGCCACGGTATCCAGCACAACAGGGCATTCATGAAGAACAAAATACCCACCCAAACGCCTGGTATTTAAACCAAGATGTGATGAGAAGGAGGGTGTTCGTGTTGCTGAAAATTTTCAACATATTTTCCACCCTGAAGCAGTTTTTGGAAGGCCATTGTATGAGTGGGATACACCAGCTGAACGGGTCTTGTAAAAATTACAGAAATTACAACATTTTTGATCTTGATATGAGCAAATTTTTACTTGTCTCTTTTTCCTGGAATATCTGTTTGCGCTTACACAACAGCAGCCGCCAGTAGTGAACTATTTTGTATATAGGACCTCTAAATAAAGCCGATACTGCTTATGCAAGGAGTGTTTGCCCAATTAACCCAGTACAAAACTTCACTGTAAAGTTCTGATTTTATCATACCCTTATCAGAATAAAAACCACCACAAAGACTCTAAGTGAAATACTGGTTTGATGCTATGGACTGTACTACAGGTCAGATACATAACAAAATTATTTCCCTTTCTAGTTCCTCAAATGCCTGTGTATGTTTATGTAGAAAGATTACAGTTGATTTCATCTAAATGCGTTTATCTACATTATCATACTAATGCTCGGGCTGACAGCATGCTAATGGTTGTATTACCTTGCAGCACTACGGAAACGTGCTTACACTCCATCATGTACACAAGCTCAGCAGAATGCTTAAGAAATGACCTGGACAGGAAAAGAAAGTGATACAACAGTTAGTACAACAGGTTCACACTCTAGAAGAAACAAAAATTTGGGATATCTGTATTTATCTAACTCTCATATTAAAAGAGAGAATCCTTCAACTGATTCACTGCTTATTTACAGTGGTGAAAGTTCTTCACATCTCATTAACCATCATTTTGTCAATGGTACAAACCTAATATACTCTAACCAGCGAGTATTCTCCAGTGAGGACAGCCACTTCTCTTCAGTTTCTTCAAAGGGCTCTGCAACAAGGAAAGTAATTACACTGCGGAACAACTTCACATAACTCTTTCTATTAACCAGATCTGTTAGAATTTGTTCTATTTCAAGAGAACAACCACCAGGAAAGGAGGAGAGCCCAGCATACCATTAACACACAGCTGCTTGAGTTTGATATGTGCAGCCTGGATTTCCTGGATGTTGGGGAGACACTTGTCCAGATCAGATTTGTAAACGTCACTTCTCAGGGGATGGCTGCGAGTTATCGCATTACAAATCCTAAGCAGGAAAAAGAATCAGCCATTTTATTATTGCACAGGGGAGAAACAGTCTTTCAAGAAACATGCCGCAGTCTGTAGCTGCAAACAACTAAAACCAAAGAAAACATGCACCTTATTTAAAAAAAAAAGTTTTCTAGTTTATATTCAAGAGTTATATTGCTCCTGCCACAAAGGCATTGTCTCAAATATTTTTGGTATCTGCTAGTTAAAAATAAAAAAAATGGAAACACTGGATCATTAAAACAACACATTTGGGAAATTAAAATCTGAGGCCGACTTACAGTTAAATAGCTCTATTTAATTTTCCACAATTTTTAGTAAGGCTTATCTATGCTAACTAAACAGATCATACATAAAGTTTATAAAGCCACGAAACCTGACAGGGTTTCAAATAAAACTCGGAGCTCCAGCCTCAAACGCACACTGCAGGTGTTTGTACTACTACAACAAATCACCCTATCAATGAAATCAAAGAACAAAAAATACCAAGCGAGTAAACTACTAAATGCCTTCTCTTTCATCAAGGTCAGTGAATGACAAATATTTCATGGAAATACCATGTGCATTGTGACACTAAATCTATAGAACGTCATTTCCCAATGCCACAAATAAATTAAGAAGGTAAAACCTCCACCAACAGGTTGTATTACAGAAACATCAACAGAAAAGATCTATTTATTCTTCAGATAAAAGTCTGATCCTTTATCAATAAATTCTGTCATCTGAATGGCTGGCTGCCTAAAAAGTAAATATCCCTCAAAATTTGAGAAATTATTCAGTATTAGAGACTGAAGGGGACCTTGAACAGAAATCGTGCCCCAACTGTATTCAGAGAGCAGCTGCTCAAAAGCCACTGCACGCCGTTAGGAAGCGAGTATCCGCTCAATTACCACCTGCTGCTCTCTGTACGCAGTCACCACTTGTGGTATCTTACGCGCCTGATTAAAGAATAACGTAACTAATCATTCACCTTTGATCAATCCTCCTTTGTTGCAATACGTCTTTAATGTTGGCCATTCTTACAAGGGCACTCCCATTAGGGTGATTCCAGGACCATAACTAATATGGGGAAAAAAAAACACAAAAGAAACAACAAAATAATGCAGGTTAATGTTATTCCATAGAAATTTTTTTCTTAATGCTACACACAAAACTATGTTAACCAGCACACATATCTTTAAGATTAATATTGTACAATGATGAAGAACAGTAAGAGAATAAAGACGGCACTTACTGGCATTCGTCTCCCAATAAAAGAGTAGGAGTATAGCTTAAGGTCTTGATCTGCTAAGGAAGATGGCACCACAAAATATTCTGGAAGGCTTGGGGAAAAAATATGATACAAACGGTTACTTTTCCCTACGTCTTTTACCAGCTTTTCTCTTGTTGCAAAGCTGTCCTACCAACTCCGATGACCTACAACGCAGCAGCCCCTGATACCGCAGGTCTGCACCATCTCACCGATCATCGGCACGGCCCAGACCTAGTTGTTTAGAAACCCCACGTTTCAGAGGAGCGTACAAAAGCATGAAAGCAACAGATGCCAAAATATGACATGTCCTTTAATGCCAACACTTGCAGGGTCTTTCAGCCGAGGGCCTCTCTAGAGAGCGGCACACGTAAGAGGTGAAGCACGCAGTGAGGCAGGACGGAGGCTTTGGTAGAGGAGACAGAAGACAGTA
>VXBO01009505.1:679485-706635 GCA_013400135.1 Rhinoptilus africanus
AACAACTGCCTTTTGCCATTCTGGTCTGCTGCTCCAGAGGAACAACGTTTTTTACCCACCTTATGTAATTCTTCCACTAGGTACTTTTCCATACAGCAAATGAGTGTTTTAAGGACAGAGTAAAGGCCATTTTGTGACAGACAAACATTTTGTTCACACTCCACTTTAACATTTTATCTGCAAATTGGCTTCCTCCCTAGTACTTTATAATGCTAAAGTACCTGGACCTTAATAATCGCCCAAGATTTATCTGGTAAGAAATTATATATGTAATGATGCGTGCAACATAACCACACGCACACTCATTCTTGTGAATGCACAGGGCAGTCATGTAGGCACCTGCATGAAAAACATGCATTTTTGTGCAAATTTGAAGGCCTGAGCTCATAATTCCACAACATTCAAATTTTGTAACCAGCAGATGAGTGGTTTTTAATGCCAGCTGCTGAGTAAGAACTTCAGTACCACAGAACTACATCAATGGCACTTTCTCTCTTTGGAGGCTTGTTACGGCAGAATTGATGTTTTTCAGCTGTGTATTGGCTGTGGAACACTAAGCAGTGACCGCACAGCATTACACTAGAAATCAAGTTCCAAAGGCATCTTTTTCAGGCTTACCTAACTGACAAGGTTCAGTTGGAGATTGGCCTTGAGCAGAGAGGGTGTGCTCCAACTCAGCAGGGGTGGTGGAGGTTTTGAGTGGTAAGAACTGCCTAGTAAGCCTCTAGGAAAGAAGGTTTGGAGTCCCAAGTTGCACAAATCCTCCTGCAATACCACCAGAAGAGAAACTTATTCCCAAAAGAAGGGCAGGTGAACAAGCCTGCCTGATGGGAGATTAGTGAGGTACCTAGAGTACCAATATAGACATACAGTAGGAGGATCGAAGCGTGAATTGAGAAATAGGAGTATTCATGCTGACATAGGTAGTTTCGTTTTGTTTCAGACAGGAAAGACATTTCTTTCGATTTTGGTCGTTAATGTCTATCACAATGAATGACTTATAACCAAAAGTAAGAGGTTGGGTGCAGCACGAGCCAATTGTATTACCCCTGGAGAAAGCCTCAAATGCTTTTTGCCATTGCTTCTAGACAGAAATCATACTAAAATTACATATTATGGAAAAGAAAAAAAAAATGAAACTACTGTCATACTCACCTGGATTACGATACATTTCTCCGACATACTCAAATGCAAAGAGAAGCTGAAGATCCGTTGGCTGAGAATAATGAGCTATTGCAAGGCACACCTAGGAAGAAAACATTTATTACTGTTAACTTATAGACATAACATTTATTGCCCTTAATTATGACAGTGTGAAAAACGCATAGCAAAAGTTAAAAACCAGTCTGATGTTTTATTTCCGTATTGTATTTGAGAGGAGTGAATTACACAGTTAAACATATTTGCCAAGAGATCACTACTGTAATCACAGCAGGTGAGCTCCTGAGCACCTCTGGAGTGGTTAACTGATTAAGGGCAGACTAAGGTTTTGCAAGAAAGGTCGGACTGCACCAGGCTCCCCTAGACATGATTCTCTATCAACAGAGACAAGCAAGGGCTTGGAGCTACTGAGTTGTGCCCGCCCACCCACACAGAAAGAAGTAAGGAGGAGAAGAGAAACAGAAGAGCGCAACACACAGGTGGCGACCACAGGACAGCAAAATCTCATTTGTAATTGGTCTTTCGGCATTATTTTTTTTTAACTAAAGAGCATTTATCAACACAGCATAAGAACGTAAGAGTGGCCATACTGAGTCAGTTCAAAAGGTCCAACCTAGCACGCTGCTCCTGACAGCAGCCAGCCATCGATGCTTGGGGCAGAGGGGAAAAACAGAGCAAGCACATAATGAAATCTTTCATGGTATTTTTCGACAGTTCACAGTTCAGGCGCTTCCTGAACTAAAATCTGGTAGCAGTATTCAACAGCATTTGTCAGATATTTCTTCTACAAAGTTGTCAGTTGGGCCAAGAGGTTTTTGAAGTACGACTTCCCTTTACAAAAGCCCTGTTGGTTCTTCCCTGAAGTAGTATATTTAACCAAAGCTTTCTATCTAATTAAATTTTTATTATCTTTTCCACTAATTCACCCCATATAGGCACCAGGCTTACCAGGCTGTGCCACTCAAAACTCAACCTTCAAAAATTTCTGCTCTTGGAAGGGAAAACAAGAGGTTGCTCTTTGAAGACTTCCAGGACCTACGTCAATTCTGCATCTCATTAAGCTGTATTCCAAAATTAGGAAGGGCATTGATGAATATAAATAAAAAGCAAATTGTTTGGTAATAAAGAACAGCTTCCCCCCCCCCAATTACTTGTTAAAAGTAATTCACGGTGGGAGATGTTTTATTCATGTTAGTCACTTCTAGTTTGTTTGTCAGCTGAACGGCAGGCCAAAAATTCTCCATCCATCTCCAATTTCAACAGAAAGTGAGTTTTTAGGGTAGAACCTTTTTCCAAGCGTGGAGGATCTACAGTTAATTAAACATGCCAGTAATCACCCCCTTTCCAGTCCCAGCTCATCTTGAGAACTGAAACATCAGCCAGACTTTCTGGGGGTAGCAAGAGGTCAGCTTCATTCAATTCTGGCCCAGCCCTTGTGACTGGATTTCATTCATAAAGAAATCAACTCGTAGCTCCTCCATGCCCGCAGGTTTACGGCAAGTTCCAACACTGCCCCTGACAATCTGATGCATTAATCAGGTTGAACAAGGCTGAGTCACAAGCCCTGCCCTGGAAAGGAAACCTCAGCAGAGATTTACTTAAATTGAGAGAGAGGCATCTCTTTAAACGTGGATATTCACTAAATGCAGATAATCACAAAAGATATGACAAAATCCCTAATATCTAGAAGAATCAAACTCAGGAAGAAAAAAGCTTTCAAGTAGACATCGGCCCTATTCTCCAAATTTCAGGACTTGATTTGGAGTTGAGCCTTCAATTCTTCCCTCAGTATTCGCTTATCCATTTTCCTAAAATGGAGCTGCCTTATCTCTAAAGAAAATATTTAATGAAAAGGATGTTATAAAACACAAAATTCTATTCTCCACATTCAGATACAGAAATTCCATGTGTCAAAGTTTTTAATTAGGGGCATAGTATACGTTCACGTTATTATCACCTAAAATTTTTCCTTTCCCTTTTCTTCCTTCCCTCCACCTCTCCATGACTTTTTATATTTGGTAACATGCTGACATGATTTAGTCACCATTTAGCAGTTTTGGATAGCATTTTTGAAAAAAATTCTGCACATCCATTAAATTGTTTTCTGTTAGTGAAGAAAATGTTCCTATTGTCATAGATATAAAAGAAAGATTTGCATGACACAGAACTGAAGGAATAAAAGCGTCACTGCAAAACAGTCCAGCATGACTTTTCAAATGACCATTTATAAGCTAATTTCCAGGATTTGGTAAAACTTTTAAATAGCTACCATGAAGTAACTGGAAGCCATGCATGTTTTATTAAATCTTTTGATTTAAGTGTACAAACCAAAGCTGAAGAAGCCAGCTATTCCATAATGCTTGGCTTCTTCTAACAGACTACTTTTGCCTGTGAAAGAAAATGAAAACAAATGAAACAAAATGGAAATCTGTGTGCATACACATTTTGACTTCCATTTTTCTATGTAACTTTTCACTACAGCAACTGATACTAACAGAGCTGCTCCTCATCTTCATTTACAGAGTGAGGGATGAAAAGCCTGTACTGATCTGCTCTTGAGGCTTAAGGATGAGCTGCAAGACATTAAAAAATTCCATTGTGCTGCCAAGTAACACAATAGAAATACAGTAAAACCTATTTTTAAAAGCAGCAGCTGAAATCTCTGTCATTTACTTGCCACATTTGAGAAAGAAAGTATGTGTCTGCTGTGTTAAAGAGGGGTAAGACTGTGTGGGAGAGATGATGAGCACTCAGATCTGGTTCCCAAAAATACGAGACCATAGCGGTGCTTCTAAACTCAGCAGCAGAAAAATGCTCCCAGGTGTTCCACGGTACAGACATAACTCCCAATACCAGGTACTGTATGGGTGAAACAGCCACCTGTGGGTTACAATACAGGTTCATGACCTCTATTTCTGTTACTAAAAAAAAAAAACAAAAACCTCCTGCTACTGTCTTAATTTTCCCATGTTAGACAAATTCTACTCATATACACACTAAAAAAGTATTAAAGACATACTGATTTTCAGTTTATCCCTCACTAAATCCATATTGCAGGTTTATTGTCTGAAAGTTTCAAAAGACAAGCACATTCCACAGATCTCAGCAGATTACCATCATAAGTAGAAAGCTTTTAAATTGGAAGAGAAACATGTTTTACAGGAAATGTTCTCATATCAAACTGAAAAATGTTTGGTATTTCTGCCAATTTACAATTGTGTAAAGCTGAAGATATTTCGGCTCAGTCAAGTAACAAGAGAATAGTCTGCTTGTTGGAAAGTTCATTTATTAAAAGCAGTAAACACAATGGCTGTAATTATTTCATAGTACAAAGGCCACTTCCCGATGTCGGTGTCCCCTGTTCAACCCCTGCCCGAGAAAAATATACACTGCTTTCAGGCCAAGCCCTCCTCTCCTTCAACAGGAATTTTACCGAAGATGAGACCTTCAAAATATTGCTAATGCTCTTGGTAAAGATCATTTTGAACAGCCGTATTTAAGGCGCACTAAGTTCATATACCCCTGCACTTCATCCGCGTCCCTAAGCCAGGCTACCTGCCTTAGGAACTCACTGGAAGGGCACCATTCCCTTGCTACTGCAATTCCCATTCTGAGTCGACACCTGTAGCAGAAAGTCAGGTCCCACAGACAGAACTTGTTCATCTCCCTCTTCAGGAATTCTTCTTAGGAAAATAAGCTTTCAGGTAACAAGACTACCAGCCCTAACCACTGTGCGCATTCTCCTCGCTGCTAAGCTGCGAAGCGTCTAATTGAGAACTGCTTTTTTTTCCTTCTATAAAGATTCCAACACCAGCTATACATAATAGTTAATTTGGTTTGAGTACAAGCAACCTGCACGAGAGGAAAACAGTTTAAGTATTTCAGAAGCTGAAGTAAATTTTTACATATCTTGTTTGTACTAGAATGTGTCTAAATTCTCAGTACAGGTTTCCTTAGCCTTAAGAGAACTATTACAATACAATTACTACTTTTTAGAACATCTTTAGATAAGTTTACTTATGAAAAAAGTTTTCTTCATCCCCTCCAATCCTACTCCAAAGACCATAAATATAATACTATCTTCTCATGCATTCCCAGTGCCTTGAGATACCACCAATTTCGTGATCTGTATCAACAATTAGAACAAGGCAAGACAGAAGTTTGAAAAAGAAAAAAAAAATCATTACAAAGGGTCAGGATCATTTGTCCAAAACTCTGAGTTTTATATTATTCTTCATAACAATTAGGAAAAAATTGTTCCGCTCCATCCCAAGTGCTATGACGTGTGAGAAGGCTAGTTTTGATTGCACAGGAAACAAGACTTGAGATAAATAATTTCTCTTCTGTTTTGATTAAGCACGTGTTTCTGAAACTGCTCTCATTCTCATTTAAAAAAGCTTCCTGAAGGAAAAGAACTGAGGGAGTTCCAGAAGAGAAACGGACTGAGAAAACGGAGATATATTTAGGAAACAGGAGATTATAGGGTGTGTGCCACTCTGGTGCACTGCCAAGACCCGTATGTGTGGCAAGGCGACACACTACCCACCAGCTAACAGTCCTAAGATCTAAAGCCTCACTGTCCCATACATTTTAATTTCTTAGTCTAATGTCAAGTATTGTAGTGGCTAGAAGTTAGCAGGAGCTTTCAGTTTGACTGTTTGTTGCAATTTTTGGAACAAAATCATTCCTTTTCTTTTAAGGAATGTGAAATGCTGCTTCTTCCACGCTGCCTAACTTAAACCTTCCCCAGCTTGCTTACCCTCGCTTCCCCATCCTCCACTTCCTCCCACACCCATCTGGTTTTCCTTCCTTTGGAGACTCCATAGCCTTATTTTAGAGACAAAACAGAATTAAACTGCTAAATAGTGATGAGTGCGAGTTTCCATTCCTTCCATTACTCCTTAACTCCTGTCTCCCAAATACCCATTAATAAAAACAAGGAAGGAAATGTTTACTTGACTGATTAATGTTGAGACAGTATGTTGTTAGCATGCATTAGCTGCAACTAATGGTGAAGGTATTTTTCTAATAGAACTGAATTTTTAAGCTTCATAATAATAATTTATCCCAAAATAAACTAATTCACCTCAAAATTCAATGTGTTCTTCCAATTTGCTTCTGCTTAAAGGCAGAGAAAGACACCACTGAAAACTCTACCGTCACCCAGGCATCATGTCTCTATGTAATCACTCCAGTCAGGCTGTCTGCATCTGAAGCCTGACAGCTCTCAAACGTGGAGCCTTTTTTTCACACTTTTAAGAGAGACATTGAACCACAGAACCATAGGGTTGGAAGGGACCTCTGGAGACCATCTAGTCCAACCCCCCTGCCAGAGCAGGGTCACCCAGAGCCGGTTACACAGGAACGCGTCCAGGCAGGTTTGGGATGTCTCCAGAGACGGAGACTCCACCACCTCCCTGGGCAGCCTGTGCCAGGGCTCTGCCACCCTCAAGGGAAAGAAGTTCCTTCTCAAGTTTAGGTGGAACTTATTGTGCTCAAGTTTGTGCCCGTGACCTCTTGTCCTGTCCCTGGGCACCACTGGAAAGAGCCTGGCCCCATCCTCCTGACACCCACCCTTGAAGTATTTATAAGTATTGGTAAGATCCCCCTTCAGTCGTCTTTTTTCCAGCCTGAGAAGATCCAGATCCCTCTTCATAAGAGAGATGTTCCAGTCCCCTAATCAAGACCCTCTGTTCTGGGAAGGCAGTGTCATTAGCGAGGGTTATTCTCCCTCCTGCCCTGTGCAGCAAATACAGACACCTTAGGGACAGGTTACATTTTCTTTGCCAACACTGATTTATGTAGCCAAATGCTGTTGAGTATTTCCATTGCATTCAAGGTACTACGCCTGAAACAAACTACTCCACTGTATAAAGTTAATATCTGTTCTCTTGTAACTATTCCTTACATTTAAAGTTCATTTTTAAAATAGTAATTATCAAGTGTATTGTTTTTATTTCTTTAACTATTGCTCTAAACAGAGCATTTGCTAGCACCTGGCAGCAAGTTAGAGACACACTCCCATGGTTTGAAGTGTTTATTTTAGTAGGTAGATACTTCATTTTGACCTACCAGGATGCCATTTAGTTAGAAATCTCTCTGCGCTGACTTCTATTGCTGACTGTATTTCTAAAGTTTGCAGGTCTCTTGCTTTAAAGAACAGAGGCTGCAATGCTAACCATAACATCACCTTCCCCTCTGCTTATTTTAAAAACAAGTGAAAAAAACTTCATTCGAAACAGCTTCAGTCATAAATACTTCAGACATGATTTTAATTATAGCCTGCACAATTCACTGATTCCACTCAGAAATTCTGAGTTCTGCGGTTTTTCAACACTAAGGACCCTGGAAAACCTTCATAAAACACATAAGCACAATTTATCCAGTTCATTTTTCACCCAGGAGGTCTTCATATCTAGCTCCAAAATGAGCATAAGCAAATTTGTGAAGAAAAATAATATAGCTGACAATTATTCTGATTTTTCTCAGGGAGGTGACTAGAGAAGGTAGTACAGGTACAAGGGAAAGCAGAGAAGCTGGAGAGAGTCCAGCGATGGGCTACCCAAGACGACTATGGTCTGAAATAAATCTGAAAAAACTGGGCTCATTTACTGTGCAGTAAAGAGACTGCAGGAAACCACTACTAGGTAGTTACAGACTCAGTCTTGCCAGGTGACACAATGGGCAGCAGCCAGAAAGTCATCTGGGGACACTCAAAGCTGCATGTCAGGAAAAACATGGAGCACTGGAACAGGTTACCCACAGAGGGAGAAGGCTCCTCCATCCTCGGTGGTTGTCAAGATACAACTGAACAAATCCACAAGTAACCTGACCTAATCCTGACAGCTCTGAAGAGAAAGGAGGCCTAGGTGATCTCCACAGGCCCCTCCTGCTCAGTTCTCTGCTGCAGCATGTGTCGGTCAGCAGGCAATGCGAGCACACTCAGCCCCAGAGAAGAGCAGGAATTCCCTCTCACCAGAGCTCAGATATACTTTCAAGTCTTGGCCCTCCCTGCAAAAGTTATGCGCACACGATTATTTCCAGGCAGACACAAAAGAGCTGGATGTAAATATGGATCGAAGTGGCCCTTCAGAACTCTAAGGAGGCCTGACCACCTTTCTTTGTTCTTAAACATCAGGGCAACCTTGCTAATATGTACTACTTGAAGGGCAGGAACAGAAACCAGATAAAAATCTTTCAAGAGTGTGGTGCTAGCATGCCATTTAAATGCCAGAAAGAACAAAATAACCCCATTCAACAGGCTGTGTAAGACCATTCCAGTTGTGTTCACCAGCATCCCAAAATAATTTAAGCAAAATCCTGCTAGAAGAAACCTGATATAAGGACCGCATGGTTTTAGATGTTTATATTTTAATGCTAAGAGAGTAACATTATTATGGAAACATTAGATCAGGTTACAGAACCTTATCTCCCCTCAGGAAAAGTGTGCTTCTGCGAAACACCCCCAAGTAGCCTACTTGATGCATCAAAACTGCGATGGTAGCCACACAAGTTTTCTTCCACTCCTCTGGTGAGGCATTCTGGTAACTGGAAATGGCGATTGCTACACTTTAGGTGACCACCAGTACTATCTTTATAATCACACAGACTCAGATCCTTCTGAATCTCCAGAACTAGCTGTTCTTCCTATCAGAAGAAATAATGTTAGACCATGTAATTATAAGTGTATAAAGCAAGCACCTTCATAAAAAGGTTTCTCTTTTTGCTCTTGCATGAATAAATGAAGCACAAAAAGCGTTAATGAGCTGTTGAGTTTACGCTTTCTTCCTCCCTCCTCCAGGCTAATCACTCTTCTTAGTTGTGACAGCCAATTAGAAACAGTTGCTATAAAGATATTGCAGTAGTCAGGCTGCTCCAGGGAGATTTCGGAGAAGCTGAGAAAGGGGAATTGACTGCTGAAAGATTGCCAAACGTGAAAGGTTACAAACAGCAAAGGCAGCAGTCAGGGAGGAGCCTAGAGAAGTAGCAAGGAAAGAACAGTCTGCTTTGTTACTGGGCTTCTGCCCAGGGATCAATTTGAGAGGGTAAAAGGTGAAGAAGAGATGAACTGGTTCATCAGGTACTCAGCTGATAGCTGCACGCAGACCTACGTCTGGGCAGATGGTTCTTAGGACTTACAGGGTTAAGCTCAAACTTTATCCTACTGAGAAGGGGAATTCTTAAGCCCTGTGAGCAAACTGGGTCATTCCTTACGAAAGGGCTGCTGTGCCAGGCCTGGCCAGGAAGGGGGTGCAGGGACGTCAGGGGAGCTCTAACTCAACCCATCCCACCCATCCAGGAGAAGGAAGCTGGTGAGCTAACCTGGTCAGGTAGCCTAACCATCTCTGATTAGCAGAAACTCACCTGGACCTCACTACGTTAAATAACACTGTATGATTTTGTTGAGGTTTATGACAAGTGTTAAAGCTCGAAGGAATGAAATTTCTAGCAATGTACAGACAGAAGCAATTCCTCTCGTTGTGAGGCAAGCAAGTCTTTTCTAAGAAAATCTTGAGAAAGAGCAGATAGCTTTACATAGATTAGAGAAACTGGTCATTCCAAGACCACAGGGCTGACTTGCTGTGTGAAACAAATACAAAGTGTCTATGTAAGACAGTACGCTCTACCGGTTGGTAAATTAAGTTTATGACTTTCAGAAAATGTAACAAAGTTTCAAACATTTTACATAAAAATGTAAATATCTGTTGTACAGCTGCAATGCAGTATTCCAATTCCAGTCTTCAAAATAATTTGTTTACTAAATTAGCAATTTTTAAAAGTACAACAGATATGGCAAGAAATGCAGGTTTATCTTACATGAAAAGAAATACTTAATAGATCATGTTAAATCTTTTACCTAACAATTTAGACGCTAAAAATCTAGATATTCTCCTGTAACAGAATGTGATTAATTTGCAATTCTTCCCCCCTACTTGCTTATCAAAACATAAACCAAAATGTTCTTATTAGCACAGCTGTTGCTACGTATGACTACAAGGCAAGATTGTGTAAGATTTAATACCTTTTTTGCACTTTCAGGACCCGCTTCATCAAAACGAAATCTGACAATACGGAAGTCTTTGCAATAAATTATTAATTCAGTTGGATTAAATTTAAGTTTTTGGTTGGGACCAAGGACCTTCTGCTTCCTCTTGGTGTCATTCACTGTAAAGAAAAAGACAAAGTTATCGGACTGTGTTTTGTAAGTATGCAATACAAGACTGGCTCAAACAGATACAGTAATGACGCTACCAGCACTTCTTCCATTTGATAGTGTATTTCAACTGTTCAATTGATGTAGAAAATGTATAGGTCTTCCAGCTGATTGATCACCTTTCAAACAAGTGGGTGGATTTCTGCTTCCAGTATGTCCACGTTATTTTTGTCCATCAACTTCACAAACAAGGAATTAACATGCAGTATTCCCAAGAGCAATTTTTCCTCCCGTTTAATTGTGTACGCTACAACGCCCTTCTGATGCACAGTAATGGGCACATATGCTGATTTTTAAATTTTTTGTTGTTGTTGTTACTTGGATGTATAAAAAAAGTGCTGGAGTCAAGACTAAGATTAACTACTTATTTCTTATATAAAACTCAAGGATGTAAGTATCATAAATTGCCAGCTGGTCTAGACCTGCATATACAGGCTGTGTCTCTTCACCTTTTCAAACAGAGAATGTTAAATTGCAAAAAGTAAGAATTAGAAGCCACAGAGATTTTATTTGTGGTAACTGGAAAAACTGGGGCATATAGCTTTTGAGTGATTAATTGGCATAGCTGCCTGGTTGCAAGGATCTTCTGGGTTAAACTTAAGTACTTCCAAGGAACTCAAGTGTTTTAGGACACCTCCATGTGTCCCGCCAAGCACCTCAAGCTTTATTCAGCTTTTAAGGCTTTTGTCCTAATTTTAAATAAAGCACATTTTCAAATCAGCGAAGATTAATGACATAAAACTTTAAGCATCCACAACCCTGCACAGCCTAACAAGCAGTTAACAGCTTTGAACTGAGTGAGTTCAAAGCCTTCATCATGCTTAACTGTTTTTGACATACCTGTGACAATCTGCTCAATGCAGGTTAGTGGGACGTCGTGTTCACCAAGGAGGAGGTTTTTGTAATGGAATTTCTGAAACACATGAACTCACAGTTATTAATTGCAGTTCTGCAGTTCACAACCAGATACACAGCACAACTTTGAAGAAACCATGATAAAAATCAGGCATGCCTAGACTTCTCTGACATGTAGCACCCTTGCCTGTATGCAGGCAGTTAAGAGGCTGTGGAAACAGCTCTCTTGTGAATGCAAACCAAACAGTTTAGAAACTCCAGTGGAGTATGCAAAATATCCCCACTACTTGCACTGAATTTACTAGCCACAAAAATTGCTGGCAGAAATTCAATACAATCTGAAGTGTAAAATACATATATACACACAATATAAAAAATCTCCAACTGTTTCTGTAACCACAGAAAGAAAAAAATATTAACTCAGCTTTCAGAAATAAGTTTTGACAACTACTTCATGTCAAAACCTAATTTTTTGAAGTTGTCCTCCACCAGTTATGCCAATAAAACTTGGATGCACTAAAGGCTTTGCTGATCTGACGCTTGTCTAGTCAAAGGAACATTTGCAATTACCTTCTTCAAGGAGGAACATGTTTTTATATAATTCCTGCTTTGCCTTTTGTAAAACCACTTCTCAAGGAAGCCTCCATAAACAGAGGTAGAGCTGGCTGTACTTCCACGCCAAACTTGCTCTGTTCTGATATTCCATCCCAATGAAGAGATGGAATAGCAACACATTCAGAACAGGACAGTGGAACCCCATCATTCAGCCTGCTTTGTTTTAGATCTCATATTGATATCAGATCTGAGACAGACTCACTGTATTCTAATTAAGTCCCTTTTACCTATCGCATTTGTTGTCAGGATGTAGTGAGGTGTATAGCAACAAACCTGTAGTGGCATTGGGTCATCCGTAATAAAGGAAATCTTGAAGTTAGTGCAAACCAATTTGCCCCACAGGTCATATTGACTTGTGTCTGTTGCGATGCATTTTCTTACAAAATTTACTTCATTTACCACAATTTCACCTAAAACAGGAAAAGGGGAGGGAAAAAGAGAAGCCTTTATAAATCTTGTAGGTACAACAATTTTAAGTCCGTAGTACCAAGAAATCCCTAGCTCTTTACCTGTTTCAAGTTATACGCCCCTTCTGGGTAAACCTGGAGTTTAATGAACACCACTCCAGGGAAAAAAAGAAAACTATTGTTCCAAAACAGACAATATTGTGCAGCAGTTAAAAGCCAAAAAAAAAAAACAACTACAACAAAACCCGCACCACTTTTCTTATACCCAGAGATCAAAAGCTGCAATTCTTCACTATTAAAAATTCATTGGTTTGGACAACACTGTCCTTTAAACAAAGGCATACATTCATCTACTTCACCTAGCATTTATTTTAAAAACTGAAATTAGCTGGCTATTGTTAAATACTTCAGAGAGTTTTACGAACTTCATTAATTTAGAGACTGAGGATCATTTGAAAAGAAAAAGTAAATTGCTACACATAATGTTACTTTTTAGTTCCACAGCCGAGGCTTGCAAAAACTAAATAGTAATTTCATTTTTACTTCAGGAAATGAACTTTGTAATTTATTTTACTCCTATATAGGGCTTTTGCTTCTGACATCAGATCAACCACTTCCTTCTGCTGCTATCTACCACAAATAGTGTGGGAGTCAAAGTGCATTCAAGAAAAGTGTAGCTTTATAATAGCTGCAGGTTTTTGTTGAAAAAAAGACTAAGGACTAAAGATTGCTAAAGCCTAATTTACTCGTTATAGGTTGGGCATATTTAGTCCCAGTTGCCCGAAATGTTATCTCAAATGTCCTATGCTTCGCAAGAAACCAGTCAGTTCATCCTGTGTCTCTAATGAGTTATCTGTATGCCCAATAGAGCTTTGAATTAACCTCCCACCTGTCTCCTGCTCTAGGGAAGGTGTTATCCTCAGGTAGTTACCACCGCACCCAAGCAACCATACATTGAAAGAACTGCCTGGAGCATTCCAAACCCTTGAGTGGAAATGCACCTTTCGCTAGTCCCAAGACCCAGCCTCTGCACATGCTCCTCATCCTCCACGGTCCCGCTAAGCTGCCCTGCAGCTCTCCTGTCCCTCCTGCGACTGGGCATCAGCCTGCAAGTCACCAAGAGCAGCATCAGACAGAGTTGCGCCTCTTAGTTCAATTGTGATTAACAGCTAGAAAAATTCCTTGGACTGGCAGAATTCTGTTGAGTATTCTGGGACTGTCTGGAGATGTAAGGGGTTAAGTTTCATTGACCTGTGGTTATCACATACATGCACAATCTGTGCTGCGAGTGGCAAGAGTTGTGAAAATGTTCTACAGACAGATGTGCTGGAGCTTTAAAGTCTTTTCTCAAGCATTTTGAAGAAAAATAATAATCTGATTCTCACAGCTTCAGTACAAATAGTTAAAGTTCAGCCAAGTTCACAGCAAGTGAAAACAACATCTTATACTGGGGTACATGAGAATGACAAGCCCTACTTCCATTGAACACTGTAATGAAAATGTTTTGCTTACTTTTAGCGGAGTCTAGCCTGAAACTTCTTAATGCCCAGCATTTTTTCTAATAAGGTATTTACTTCTGCAAAAGCCCAAACTGTATATTACAGCAACTCCTTCTCACAGTTGGTGTTAATCTTCAACTATTCAATGTCAATTTCTCAGTGACATTCTGCCTGCAAAGCTTCCCCTCTCCACAAAAATCAGTTCTTCTAAACCTAAATAGTTTTTATTCTTCCCTCTCTCAGTACCTCCAGTGGATCACCACATTTCTAATAAAAAGACACGGAGAGCCAAATACGCCGTGGAATGAAGCACAACTTCCGTAGGTACTTTTTTCCCCTCACATAGCATGCTCTTAGCTGTTACCAAGTGTAGTATTTTTCAGTATCACATAGGAGACACTCTTGCTAAAAGCACAAATTACTGTTACCAAACTATTTCAGTACTTCACGTCCTTGATGCTACAAAACAGTACGGAAAAAGGAGATCCATTACTGCTCTCATGCAAACTTTAATTTGAATCTGCTACAGTTTAAGACATGCCCACTACATCATTCTCCTTCCCAAAGCTGACCTTTTTACTTCCCTCCTACTAGAGTGGTGACAATACAGTATCTTAATACTAATCCTATTTTAGTGCAACTTCATTTATTCTCATTTCATCCAAGACAAATACATTCTGGGTTTTTTGGCCTGCCTTCTCCTTTGCACTCAAGTTTACAGCCCTAATGCAGAACTGTCAGTTTGGAACTTGAGCCTCATCATATGCAAGAGTGCATGCACGCCAATTTCAACCGAAGGGTTAAACATTTACAATGATGCGGGAGAAAGTTTGCAGGGAATAGATGCGGGTTTCAAAAGCATCTAGAAAGTGAACCTTTTTTTAAAATGCAGGCTTGGAATTTTACATTGATCCAGCTTTTATCCTTCATTTGGACACCTATAACAAGCAATAAAATAAAGGTGCAAACCTTCCAAATTGTAACTCAAATTTAGGAAAGTAGATAAACAGCGCTAGTTTCACACAATGAACCCTTCTTGTATTTGTAGCTGAGTAGGTGATTTTTCTATACAAGTGTCAACAACAGAGCTATTCAGAGATATTACACTGCACATTTTCACAATGTAGCTGCTGCTTTTTCCAGTAAACAGTCACACGCTGTTCCAGACACGGAACAGCAGTCAACGCTTCCATGTGACTCCGACAGTCAAAGTATGATCTCAGGAGACAAGAGCAGTTTGTTTAAACTCTGACAGGAAACCAGAAGAAAAATTACAGGTTGACACCCTTCTATGTAAAGCCTAATCATGTTTAATAAAAATATTTCTACATCAAATACGTGAATCACAAAAATAACACGAGACCAAAGCATGTGCACCTTCCACTTAACACACAGCTTCAGAAACTGCTAAACCTCAGAAAAAAAAACCTGCTAAACCTCACAAAAGCACATGAAATTGGAGTGTTTCATGTTTTGGATGTTAAGAGAATTCACGGTATGTAGGTGCTGCACCGTAACGCGTAACCCACTACAATCCAAATAACACTGAGAAAGCAGAGCATGCACGCGTGGGAGCTGAGACAACAGAGGCGTGACTAAAAATGCTCAATTCCGTCATCAGCAGGCGGAGGGATCAACAGGTATCCCAGCTGTCGGGCAGCGGCTCCCATTTTCTCCCCCAGCCTGAGTCACACAAAGCGAGTCTGGGCCTGGCTTCAGGGCAAGGCCAATCCCGTTCTGCAAAATCTGAAAGCACAATCCCTAATCAGCAACATCCCAAAATAAAGGGTGTTGTGCACCACACAGGTGGGGTTTTTTTGGATTGTTTATCTTACAAAGGTAGTAGTGTGTAATTTACTATCAGGAACTCTGGATGCAATAACCCACATACACGTGGACCATACAAAATATCTAAAACATTTTCTTTGGGGAATTTTGTGTACTTTGTGTCAGCTTTATCACTCTCAGTTATCAATAACAGGGCAATCATACAATAAGGAAATACGATAGGTCTGAAAAAACTAAGAAAAAGCTGCTAGAATTAGCGCTGCATTAGAACTTGTAATTGAAAATTTCCATGTGTTCTCTACAGACAAGGCTCTGGTTTCTTTATGCATAAATAATCCTCTTTCACCTATATACCCAGTTCTCATGTTTGCTATTTTAAGACTCTGTATTATCTGAGCTTACAATTCAAAAAACATGCCAACAAAGAAAGAGACCTCAAGTAATTTCCAGGTTTTCTGTTGCTCACTGAAGCAGATGCCAAACCCTTCCCTCCAAAAGAGTTTCTGGCAGTTTTGTTGCCTATGAATACAGAAGGAATACAGCCGGACAGTGTACCTTAAAAACCCAGTTTTCGGGGAAGAAGGCTGATGGAATAGAATCTAGGACCACAACCTCACTAATGCACCAGGTGAAGCAGACTGAACAGCATTCAACACGTTGAACAATACTGACTGAATACAAAAAATGTTGCACAATGAAATAAAGCAACCGAGAGGTTTACCAAGTGATATATTCATACTGTATTGTATATACACCCCCCCGCCAATACATACACAGAGAGACAGCACACGCACGTGCATTTACACATGTTCCAACGCTAACACACAGTATTCCCAGTACATCAAGAATCTGATACTTTCTGGAGGCAATGAATGGCTGAAATCAGATTCCATAAACGAATAATGCAAATCCTGCAGGCTCAGGAAGTTTGCAGGTACCCTACATAATGCTAAGGGAACTTTTCCAAAGCTGTACAAGAAGTGTAAGAATAGATGTATTCGTATAAGCTTTCTTTAATGAGCACTGAAGTTCTAAATCAGAATCTGAGTATGTTTAGTGTATGTTCAAGGTCTAATAGACATAAGGACAACAGAGGGTATTAAGTACTTTATGCAGTCACGTAATTCCTACCTAAATTCAGGAAAACCTAGCACTTAAATACACTTAGGAAACTAAACCCCTGTTCCTCATTTATAATGCTTAGAGTGCTTATAGACAATTAAGACAACAGAAAATCATCCTGTTTATGCAAAACAGTCTAAAAAGTTCACAACAGAAAAGTTAAACTTATTTCAAGTAGCCATTTAACCATTAAAAATGCACATTAATGAGTTCACTTGTACTTTGAAAGAGGTAAGTCTAAAAATGCTCCAAAATGACTGGCAAATAATTAACTCCTGGAAATTTCTGAGTAAGAATTTCCAATTAAAACATCATTAATAAGTAACTAAAATCTAGAACATCTTCACCCATTTAGCTGCCTCTTCTTAGCTGTTCTTTTGTAGAGAGAATACCAAAATTGTATGGGTTTATTAGTATGCGCCAAGCATTTAGATGTAAATGTCTCTAATCCACTTCTAAATGAATCTTCTGTTCAGTGTGCTCAGACACTTTCAAACTAAGAAAAAAGTATTTGTAAACACATGAAATAATTTTCTTTTATGTCTTTTCTTATTTTCATGAGCTCTTACAATGTATTTAAGGTATGTGAAGACAAAGAAAGCTGCAGACTATTGTAGATGCCACCCATCTTTTTATTTCCCCCAACCATTTTCCAATACTTTCACAATTAGTTAAATTGCATTTCATTTTCTGTAGATCTGCAGAAAGCAAAAAAAACCCATCAAAACCCACCAAAATAAAAATGTCGTTCCAAAAGAACAGCTCAATACTGTGATTATTTCAAATGAAAAACAATTTGGATATATGCTATTTGCATTAATTTTTAATAGAACTTGGGATTTCTTTCAAAACACAACCCTAACCATTGCTTGAAGAACAGTGTGTTTTAAATGCACAGTACCAAAAGAGCTTGCTTTGCCAATCTGATTAGAAAAATTGTTATCATCATATGAATATTGTACTGTTTCTCTAGTGTGCTAACAAACAGTAAAAGAGAATGAGCATGACAAGAGCTCAGCTAAATTTTAGAAAAGCTCAGTAGGGAAGAAAGTAGCAAAAAAAAGTAAAATCTCCTCGGTAAAAGTCTTCAAAGAACAACTATTCTTTTCCCATGCACAATAACAAGATTAAAATCAGTATTTGTCCAATAATGGTTAATCTTTGTGACCCTTGCAAAAGAAACTGACCACAGGAGGGACCTGAACTAGGGTGGGATGCTGCACAAAAACTTCCCCTATGCCCCAGAAATGCAGTGCAGGACACAAGACCACAGAGCAGGCAACCGACGGGAGTTCCCATGGCAAGTTGGGAACATCCACCATGAGCAAGGTTCTCCTTAGCAACTACATCCAAAACAAAGTACTGCAGTAGATTAAAACCCCAATCCTGCTTACAGAGTTGCTTTAATCCAACAACTTGTATTACCCCTAAAATGGGAACAGTTCCGTATTCACCATTCATTCCCACCTCAAGCCTTGTGCTGGCACTGCCATTTGTGAAAGACTTGGTTAGTCCGGTCAGAGAATCGATCCAGTTGAAAATAATTCTAACCATGTTTTTCTTTCTTCCGTTTTTTTTTTTTTTTNGTTTTAACAATGATTTGGTCAGAGTTCTGTGACGTGAGTAACAGACAAGCCAGTGAGGAAGGAGAGTGTTTTGGGTTTTGCATATTTTTAGTCTGGCTACATAAACTACAGATTCCCAAAGCCTGACTTTGCCTAAACAATATAATCAGTAACAATTTGAGAGGATGGTGGTTTTCAGCCTGTTATTTTATAACTATGTCACCAATACAAGTTATAGATGGTGTTCTGGACTCGTAATATATTACCAGGTCTAGCATAAATTACTCAGCTTTGGCTGAATAAAGAAATCACTACAGAAACACATATTCCTTAGAAATTAGTTTGCTGAAGACTTATTTCACTGGAAGCAAATGTAATTGCCAGGAGACAAAAAAACCCAGTTGCTTGGTCAGCTGATAATTCAGAATCTACACTAATATTTTATCCCCTTTCTGGACTTTAATGACTTGTGGCACTAAATATATGTGGGACAGAGAGGGCACAAACCAATTACTTTGGAACTGTTGTGCAGAATGCATGTGTACAAATACTAAAATATTTAATTTTAAAGCATGTTCCTCCTTCTACCTTTAGAGAATGATTTCCATATTACTCTACAGCTATCTGTAGATAGGGAAACATTTTTGTAGATATTTACAAATACTTAAAATATATTACTAGCCAGAAACTTTAAGAAATGCACTCTATGTATTCACAACAAAGGCGGCAGAACAAAACTGACTCCAGCCAGTAAAATCCATTTGTAAGGCTGTATCTGGAACCTAGATGCTACACACAGGCTGCCTTGATAGTACTTATATCATGCCAATCTTTAAAAAAAGCAAAACCAAAACCAAAACAAGCAGTTAACTGAACCCAAAGCATGCCTAAAAATTTGAGTCGAACAAACAAAAAAATCTATAATAGAAAAGTGTATTTACTATATACTTACTGTAAGTGATGCTTCATTTATTCTAAATATAAGTCAAATGCTTGGTTTGTTTTTAAACTTCTTGCAGTATGAAAGATTAGTTTGCAGAAAGCTGCTGTTTCAGATTTCAAATCTAGAATTTGAAACTCTCATAATTTATTTAAATAAAACTTTGGGTAATCTTCTTGGTGTAGACCAAGAAAAAAGAGAAAAATCTACTTNGTCCCGTCAGAAAATCGATCCAGTTGAAAATAATTCTAACCCTTTTTTTTTTCCGTTTTTTTTTTTTTTTTGTCAGTCCTGATTTCATCTGAATTAGCTCTCTGATCTGCCTTGCTCTTTGGTTGCACAAAGAAGTGTCAGCACCAAATAACTAATAGAACACACACCTGTGGTGAGAAAAATGGAATAAACAGCTCCTCTTGGCATCAGTATGCATTTTTAGTCCAAATTAAAATAATCGTATCACCACCCTCTGACACCCACCCCCCCCCCCCCCCAATAAAACCCCCAACCCAAAAAAAACAAAAAACAAAANCAAACCAATTACTTTGGAACTGTTGTGCAGAATGCATGTGTACAAATACTAAAATATTTAATTTTAAAGCATGTTCCTCCTTCTACCTTTAGAGAATGATTTCCATATTACTCTACAGCTATCTGTAGATAGGGAAACATTTTTGTAGATATTTACAAATACTTAAAATATATTACTAGCCAGAAACTTTAAGAAATGCACTCTATGTATTCACAACAAAGGCGGCAGAACAAAACTGACTCCAGCCAGTAAAATCCATTTGTAAGGCTGTATCTGGAACCTAGATGCTACACACAGGCTGCCTTGATAGTACTTATATCATGCCAATCTTTAAAAAAAGCAAAACCAAAACCAAAACAAGCAGTTAACTGAACCCAAAGCATGCCTAAAAATTTGAGTCAAACAAACAAAAAAATCTATAATAGAAAAGTGTATTTACTATATACTTACTGTAAGTGATGCTTCATTTATTCTAAATATAAGTCAAATGCTTGGTTTGTTTTTAAACTTCTTGCAGTATGAAAGATTAGTTTGCAGAAAGCTGCTGTTTCAGATTTCAAATCTAGAATTTGAAACTCTCATAATTTATTTAAATAAAACTTTGGGTAATCTTCTTGGTGTAGACCAAGAAAAAAGAGAAAAATCTACTTTAGAAAAGCTTTAGGGGATTGTATTACTTTCCAAATTGCCATTCTGATTTTCTGATCTGGCCATTCTGAAATGCTGAAACTAATTTCATGCTCTTGCATGACACTCATTCCTGAACATGAGTTGAAATTACAAAGCTATTTCATTTACTTGTCTAATATCACAGACTAACTTGAAAAACAAACTTTTGCAGACATTTCAATTTCAAATAAGAAACTTGATGCAGGGAAAAACCCCTAACTCTGCAGTATGTCATCTTAATCAGCTACGCAATGAGTAAGAGTGCCTTGGCTAGGACTCCACAACACTGGAAATGAGAATCAACCACCAAATTTGCTTTTGAAACAATCAGAAACGGACTTCATACAAGTTCTACTCGGTTATTATCAGCATTGATAGGCTATCGCGACTCACTGTCAAGAGATGAACGCCCTTAACAGATTGATCCATACCTACTTGAGTATCAACAGCTCATTGCAGAAACTGACATGCAAAACAGCTCTGACAGTAACAGAGTTTCTACTTGTACCAAGCAAATAAACAATCCCAGTTTCCCCTTTGAGGTGTTAAACCAAAACGATTCCTAATACACAAGAAAAGCAGACCTGACAGATCTCTGGGGTTACACATTAACCTCAATAAATTGCTGCCTATTTCTTACCCCCCACCTCAACCCCGTTGCAGCACTGGCATCCCGCACTCACCCTGCAGCACCACGGGCTCTGCCCTCCAGCTCGGGGACACCCCAAACCAGTGGAAAAGCCAAGCAAGAGGTGGAAGGGTTGAAGGCAGCCAGGAGTGAACATACCTGGGGTACTACCGCACAAGAGTGCCTCACCAAAAAGTTTCTTTCCTTCTCCTATCACGAGATGTGTTGCAGCTGCTCCAGAACACATGACTTAATGTACTAAGGATTTGCAGAAAGCAGGAAAAAAAAAAAAAAATAGAAAAAGAGCTGGGAGAATCAGACACTTTGAAAAGATTAAAATTTTCCGTGATACAGTCTCAAAAATCTCCCACAACTGAATTGCTACAGTCAGTTTTCTGTCTAAGGGCACATGTATAGAAAAACGCAAACCAAAACCAAAACGCAGGCGGTAAAATCAATTAGGCTGGCATTATTAGATAAAAGCGGAATATATCCAGTGGCAAAAATCCTGAACACATTATGTAATTCCACCTCAACAAGAGCACAGCACAACTGGAACATGTTCAGAGGTAATGAAAAGGATGATAACAAGTAAGGAAAGCTTCCTCCTTAGGACCAACTAAGACAACTAAGCTAAAGGGAAGCAAAACAGAGCAGACATATGGCACAAGTCTGAAAATCACCAGTCACATGGAATGGGGGAATACAGCTTGATGTTTGCTGTGTCATACAACAACGAGAATTCATCCAAAGAAACTAGATGGTGGTAAGTTCAGAACAAGCAAATAAAGGTAGTTTGTAACGGCAGATAATTAAAAACTGCTGAACTCCTCACCAGATGAGGCTGAGGGTGATACAGATTTACATGGCTATAGAAAGCAATTGGATAAATTAATGTAAGAAAAATCCAGCAAGAGAAGTTAAATGCGATAGCACTGTCTCTATGACTCCTCGCTTGGATCTCCCCATGATGTTGCTCTAAGGGGAAGGTCCCTGTGCCGCACGTGGATGGAGCAGGGAGGGCAGGATGAGAGCTGGGAGTGCTGCCTGTCCGGGTCTTTCCACCTCCTCCTACGCGCGCCTGTGGGCGGTCACCATCAGCAAGAGGTGACATCAGGCCCGTCCTGCCGTACTGAGGACCTGTTTACAGACCCACCACGGGTGTGACTGCACACTACCGATGGCACTGATGGTGACTTCTACAATCTGACCGTGAAACATGCTGCAGACACAAGAGACTATAAATGACTGCTTTGCAACAGCAGCTCAACACCAATATTCCCTTAACTTGCCTTAATATGAGCAAGTCTTAAAGATAAAAAAATACTATTTTAATTCTATAATTTTAACATATTAAGTTTTAAAACCGACGAAACCATTTTTAGCTGTTTCATAAAAACCTGCAGGTAACAACTGCTAACTCAATCTACTAGCAAATTAGTACACTGGGCAACACTTTAAAACAATTACTACAAGTGGGCATTAAGATTCAGGAGGAACAATCCTTTTCTCACACTTAATCAGATGTTCCATTAGTCAGATAATCTCCTGCAGAACATCCTGCCTGAGCAACAGCGAGGACGTTTTTGCCTGATCCTGCCCAACGCGCAGCGCGGCACTGCTTACAGTGCAGATACGGGACCGGTTCACTACCCACCCACACAAGCGCACCCCTCTGCTCGTGGCTTTGCCATTCAAATCATGAAAACACACATGGCATCATATTCCCGCCACAGGGAACAAGTTTTTTGAATGCTTAGGTTGATGTAACGCTACAGACATTGATGTTAAAATAGGCTACAATTGATTACCAGAAAAAGCCATACCTTCAAGCTTAACAACTTTAACTTCACTCTCCCCTAAAGTACAGAAGCTAATTTCCTACTCGCCAGGCAAGGCCCTTCAACACCCTGACTGGTAGACTACCTGCCATTTCTCTGTTTTTCCTCTGTGACACACTTATAAAACAAGCTACGCAAACAAAGGAAAACAAAGTGAAACTGTTACACAGGCCAACTCTTCAGCTAACTCTGCAAAACCTCCTGATCAGAGAGCTACGCTAGGAGAACACGACTGCAGAGAGAAAAAGAAAACATTTTTGTAACTCCGTATGAAACTTGTATCATGTGTTTTGAAATGAAATTATACCAGATACTATAAAATTATTTGCTTTTCCCTACTGCGGTATCAGTGTTGCCACTTACAACCAAGGTTTTCACTTGCTTCAAACTACTTTTGTTGCTTTTCCTAATACACCACCCTCCTCAGGGCACACAGTTCCACGAGAATACAGGCTTTTGTTCCAAACCCTGAAGAGATGAGTCTCTTTTCCTCTGGGCACCAGAGGGAACTTTAAAAACAAACTCTACAGCTTAAAAGTTGATTCCAATGCAAATTCCAACTTATTTTTTTTAAAATAAAACCCTCCTCATTTTGTAACCTGACTCGTATTATTCCCATGTCTGGAACTCCCTCTCCTAACCTCCCCTGCACAGAAATGCAAGTTAGACAGTAGGGTATTTAGCTACTTTACTTGGTTTAGCTACAATTTTTAATAAGCTACTCCCTCAAAGTGACTATGTTTTGGGAATCAAAAGCTCAATACAATTATTTGTATTTTTCGAAGATTACTAAAGCCAGTAACTGCTTGTGCTAACATAATTTAATTACAAAAGCACTCCTTAAAAACTCCACTAATTAAAGAAGCATAGTAAACATTCAGCCACTCGGGTTTAACTCTGTTCCCGAGAGCAAAAGCAGTTTCACATAGCTATTTAGGACAGGATATTAGGAATACCATACTCAATCTGTACTTGCAAGGGAGTGCAAGTCAGTCTTAATATAATTAAATGAGTTGGAATTTGGCCAGAAACTTGGGTTATGACAAATCCAAAAGCCAGTCTGTCCAACAGTACAATGCGTACTTGTTTATACACTTTTCTGCTGCACCATTTGATGACAGAAACAAAAGAAATGTGTTTAGACCGGTGCTTGACTTTAAACAGGAAGAGTTTCATTTAAGTAATTTAAAATAAGTCGCTTCTAAACTGCCCCCCACCCTCATACGGGCTGATGCCCATAAAAATGAAGGGATCTTGTCAGAGCTCTTCTGTGGCTGCACAGAGCAGTGAATTTTATTATGAAATAGTTCAAAATAACACCTTAGAAGGACATGGAGGTGGAAATTGTAATTCTGTAGCAAGTCATATTCTTTCAGTCAGTTTCTATATAACCGGGGGCAACTTACTACAAATGTCCCAAAAGCCATGAAACGCTTCTTTCAAAGATAGTGCAGACAAGGGAAGTGATACAAACGTGGGATAAATATAAGCCGGTTGAGAAAAACAAACCCAGTCAGCCCCATTTTAAGCGTACTTCGGAGTTTCACAAATAAAGAATGAACCACACTGCAGAAAAGTTCCTGCACAGAAGTTGTTTTCTATAACTGCTGGTGCACATGTCCCACAGTAAAGGCAAGATGTGTCACATTTTGAGAAAAGCAATCTCACACTGCCTTGCATTTTCTGTGGAATGTCTCAGAGAAGAACACGCAGTCACTTCCTTGTGAGTCAAAGACCTTGGATGAGTATCAACTGCAACACAACCAGTGAGATGCCAAGTGGTAAGCAGAAGTTTTGCAAGCATAAAAATACAACTGTACTTCAAATACCAAGCAATCTTAGCAGTGTATTTTAGGGTATTTATGCCTCAAGCAAAATATGTATTATTTTGTTTCATGAAGAGTTTCAGTCAGTTGTTATTTAGCCTTTCAGTCAAACCTCTTCCAAAAGATTTCAGCTTTTT
Source organism: Rhinoptilus africanus (assembly GCA_013400135.1). NCBI lineage: Eukaryota > Metazoa > Chordata > Aves > Charadriiformes > Glareolidae > Rhinoptilus > Rhinoptilus africanus. Next base: position 704,282 of record VXBO01009505.1, read on the forward strand.
AAGCTTAAGGTACCTCACTGGACCATACCACATACCCAATTAGTACTGGTTAATTAACAACAGTTCCATATGAAGCAGTGAGAGAAATAAGGTTTTTTAAGAGTAACTTTTTTATTCTATTGATCACTTTGAAAGATAACATGTTTTATCAACTTACACAACATGATAACAAAGCTTCCTACATTAGTATGTGTGTGTAAATTCAAATTTGTCAACATAAGGTGAATGCTAAGAAAAAAAAATGCAGTATACTATTCTGGTTTTAACTCAAGATTACCCTTAAAAACAGCGAGCCAAATTTATTACTGTGATATACAGTTTGCAATGAAAGTAATGCGGAGAAAAGTAGATTGTTCCTTTGCTATCCGAAAAAAACCTTCAGAAAACCTCGTTGATCAAAATGCCATTTACCAAAGATTATTTCTTATTTGAAACATGGGAGTCAGGAATATCCACATTTTTATCAATATGTAATTACGAACCATAATAAAAACGTTGCTTTTCTCATCCACATGCTATAAAGGTTATTCTGCTTAGGTTTAAAGACACTGACAAACTCCAAAATAACATAACAGGTGCATATTCAATAAGAGTAAATGAATAAAGATGGCACTCGAAGTTCTTCAGTACAGAAGTCAATCATACCTACCTACCACAAATGCTATGAATGCTTTTCTTTAAAATAAAGGAAGACTACAAAACACGCTATGGTAGTGGGTTCTGCACACAGGTGAAGGTCTGACTATCTGACAAAAATACAATTATTGGTAGTCTTCCAAAAGGTATCAAAAATGTTACAAAATTTACAACAGTTTCATTTTAAATACTCGCAATAAAACCAAGACATTATTCTACACACACTAAAGCATTACACAAGCAAAATCGCCTATGGATTTATTTAGTGTTGCAGGCAGGTTAGAACAATTTTCTACAGATGCAAATATCATTTAATTTTCCTACTAAGAAGTTATACTTCCCCAAGGAGCACATCAAGATTAAAACATACCAAAATCAATAATCACAGAAAAAAGGGAGAACCATTCACATTTTACCAATTCTATGATAATAAACAAAAGGCCAAAGTATAGCCTTGTTGAGCCAGCATCTGTCCAATTCCTGATTTAAGCCTACCTGGCAGAAGTACCGGTTCCAGTTTTTTAATCCTTGGTTCTGAAGCTATATGGTCTTCAGCCTGGAAGGGGGCAAAAAAGAAAAAGAGAATTTACTTAAGAATCATAACTTTACAGTCAGACACAAGCCCGATCTATTTGGGCAAAGTTCTTTCAACTTAAAAAGTTGATCTTAAAGACCTAGCAGCCAATCACAGCAACAGTTTTCTTTAAAGATATTAACATTTTTGTGTACATTTAGCTTTGTGCCAGAAGAATAATAAAATATTTAAAGTGCTAATGTTTAACTAATTGTGTAACCTAAGCTATAACAAGTCACAGGACGAACAAAACCCAGTTTGGCTTAACATCCCATAAAGGCTCAAGTCCTACAAGCTAGGGACACTCAAGTTTGCAGAGTCCCTAACAACAGGCAGGGACACTCAAGCTTGCACAAAACTCTCGACCAACTTTTAACGTGCATGACTTTCCGGCGTAAGAAAAATTTCCAAGAAAACAAAGCCTAGAACACTTATCTGCATTTTAATTCTAAATCTCGCAAATAAAAATACTTCTATGAAAAGACTAGAACCTTCAGTGAAATAACCTTCATTCCTGCGCTGACAGTGATATTGCCATGTCCCAGGACTAGAAATACCCAGAAAGGTGTTGCGTCGATGTTTCACTTTTACCAAGAAATTGTGGAAAAGCAAAACCGAGTCCCCGTGTCAAACGTGCTGCCAGAAGAGGCCCTGCCTCCTCTGAGACAGAGAAATGAAACTCACACTCCGCCGAGCGCGCAGCCAGACGCCGCGCAAGACCCCGCTGGAGGCAGCCCACGCCCGGCGCAGGGTGCGCAGCGCTGGCCCACGCACACCTGACGGACACGCTCCGTCAGGCGCCTTCCCGCCGGGGGGGCCCAGCGCCGCGCCCCGCAGAGGGCCCCGGCTGTTTCCTCCCCGAATCGCAGGGGGAGCAACGCCGACACCCCCCCTCCTCCCCCCCGAGGGGCCCCAACACCTGAACTTCCCAAAACAACCTCGCACCGGCCGGTTGTTCCCAAAACAACCTCGCACCGGCCGGCTGTAGCCGATACGAGTTTGCCGTGAGCGGGGCTGCGCCCCCGGGCCCGTCCCGGCACACGCCCGCTCCCTGGCACCGCGCACCGGCCGCACCGCTTTTGTTCCCCGCCGCGGCGGAGCGTTTCCAAGGGGGGAGTCCCCCGGAGCCCCCCCCGATGCGGGC
>VXBO01009505.1:707039-828977 GCA_013400135.1 Rhinoptilus africanus
CCCCCGGCCCCTCCGCGCAGGGTCGCGGTGGCAGCCCTGGCTCGTACGGGACCGAGGGGCGGCTGCTGCGCACACTCACCCTCCTGCTGCAGAGACACCCTCCCCGGCGGTCCCCTTCCTTAAGCTTTCCAGGTGCTCATGGATTGCTCACTCGAGCTTCTCCAGGGCACGGGCATGATGTCGTTACCCACCTAAACCGCCAAAATCCAGCCCTGCTCCCTCTGGTCAGTGGGAAACGGAGCAGCTACTCACACTTGTTTGGTGGCCCTTGGTGTTGGCGTGCATTTACATGAGCACTGACTGCAATGCACTTGCTCTTCGTGGTGGAAAGAGCTCCTACAAGAAGCAAATTTGGATGGAAATGTGGTTTAATCAAGAGTCCCAGTGTGGGACTGGCTGGGTCCATCAGCTGTGAGACGGAAGGCTAGGGGAAAGCATGGGTTCTCCTGCTGGTGGTCCAAGCACAAAGGAATTGGGGAAAAGCAGCCCAGCCTCTCTAGCGTTTGGCGCCAGGTCTGATGCCCTGGGCAGGGTAGGAAGGGCTGCTGGTTCCTGCTGGTTCCTGCTAGTTGCTGGCTGGAGCACCACAGCGAGGGTTCCAGCCACGCGTAATTCACTGCAAGGACAGGACCTGCCAAACTAACTGCTGCTATTTGGGCACTGTAGCCTCACCTTTATAAGAGCATGGTTTTGGTCATACTGTCATTTTTTCGTAACAGCTCACGTGCAAGGTAACATCAGTGAAGGCCTGCTACAGCACAGTAGATAGCTCTAGAAAAACATTTTTAGACACAAAATGACACATGCAGCACCCAGCATCAGGCCAAGGTCTTCCCTTACAATCATTAACAGGAAGCACGTTACATTGGATGATAGTCCCTGGGATGTTTTGGTGAAGCCAGAGGGTGGATGTTCAATGAAAGAACAGACTTCAGGGCACAGCCTGGACTCCCTGACTTGGATGAGAAGCCCCGTCGATGCCAGCAGGGAGGTTTGTTTGAACAGTGAGGAGGGAAACAACCCGCTGGCACCCTGCCTAGGTTGAAGAAAGAAGCATGCATGCATACCTTCAGCGCTCTTCAGCAGCCCAGGGAGAACTGCAGCAAGCACCTCCGTAATCATACACTACTCTTGGACTTGCAGGTAGAGAAGAGAAAAACAATCCCACTGTCTTTAAGGTTTTTTTTTTAAACAGGTGCACCTTCTTGCACAAGGGTCCAATCTTATTTGGTGTTGGCAGACCGTCCCCTTCACTTTGTCCTGTATTTTCACATACGAGATTTTTATTTTACGTTGCAAACCTCACTGCCTCAACTGTCTAAGTGGCATTATTCAGCCCGGCATAGTCTCAGGCTCAGCCCCTGTCCATTTTAGAGTGTACTGCAGGAGTGTTGCAGAAGCCACCAGTGGTGTAATGCTGAGTGCCCGACAGTGCTGCGAGAGCAGGCCACAGCTCCTCTCCTGCTGCTGACTGACCCTTTTCACAGCTAAACCCCTTGGATGTTCTGATAAGGGAGAAATACTGCGGGACATGCCCCCATCTCTGTTCTTCTTGAAAGTGTTTTTGTTCATGTTCAGAACGTTGTTGAAAGGAAATTAAAATGTAAAAGGGGGAAAGAAAACAAGGGAGCAAGGAAGGCAGAAACTGCCCAAATCAGGTAGGCTTGAAATTGCATATAACAAATTTTCCAGAGCTATTAAAAATGACAACTATTTACACTACTTCAGAATTACAAGAGGGTTTCTGCATTAGCACAGAGCCTTCCAAGAAGTGGCTGCAAATGCACTCTTGCTCTTGAGGGAACGAGCATAGGATAGCACAAATCAAATTTCCATTAAGGACTGCACTGGCACATTTAAATTGCAGTGCTGTTCTGAAAAGGAACGAACAAAATCAAAACTAAGCTCTCCATAAACATAAGATCACAAGATTTGTGAAGACGGTTGCTGGCACTGGTCCCAAGTTGCCAGTGGAAAAGTTTTATGCCAGTGGGAGGAGAAAGCTGATTTCACAGAAGGGAGTATTTTGGCGGAGCAAGTTAATTCTGTCACGACTTGCTGCGGGATACATGCAGGCGGTGCAGACAGGCAGAGCAGGACAGGCAGGGCAGGCTGGACAGACGTAGAAATCCTCTGGATCCCAACTCCAGTTTGGCAATGCACTCAACTGCCTGCCTGTCTGCACTTTTTTCAAACAGTTCTGCTAAACCAGAGTTTTTGGAGAACGCCTTTGTTCTAGGAGAACAGTTCTGAAAGAATGGTGGGAAACTAGCTATGCAACAAATCCAGCTGAACTGAAAAGACTGCAGATGTCTGGGTTTATTCTCATTAATTTAAAAGATACAATTTTTACTCAGTGCCATTATTTTCACTGCCTCAATATTAAGTTATTCAGTGATATCTTCTGTGCGCTAGACTGACCAGCCTTACGCTTGTCCTCTGTCATGGCCCTCCCAGAACCAGCGTGGCCTCTCTCCTGGTGGTATCACACCCCACATGCTGTGTGGCAGTTTCCTGGGGACTCTTTTTACATACAGTGCAAATAGTTTCTGACAATTAAGATAATTATCTGCTTATCTATGGCTATGGGGCATAACCTGCTGCATTTCCTGCATGTCAGATTCAGTATCCTCCTAAAAGTCCTGGTACAACCTCACAGGAGAGCTCTGTGGTTGGGGACGTGCAATTGTGCAATGTGTGAGGGCTGGGGTTAAATCAAAACAGATTTTTATAATGGTCCCCTTTGATCTCTCAGCAGATTAGAGAATGGCTTTCATTAGACATGTTCAAGAACAGGTTAGACCACCACCTGCCACTGATGCTATCGACACTGATGAACTCACCTCAGTGTAGATCACCTCTTCCAGGCCTGTATTTCTATTGCAACTTAGGTGTTTTCATAGGTTTCTGAAGAATGGTTCAATTCTTGGTTCGAACTCCAAGACACCACGGCATCTAATTTGTCTAATTTTAAAGCTGAGCTATATGCCCAGAAGTAAAGCCCATATGTGGCAAGTCTGCAAAGCCAAGGATTCCCTGTTCAAAGTCTGTTCTATTTTTCACTGGAAGTGTTGTGGTCTATTACTTCACCTGGACACCTCCCTACTTGTGCACTCAATAGTCTGCACTCCCAAGTTGCCACAGCCTGCACTCAGAGCATGGGACTTTTGCTGGGGACTTGTGAGAAAGCCAGCCGTACGGGTCTGTATTATCTTTACAGAAGAAAAACATTACTCCTTAAATTTATTAATCAGTTGGAAAAAAAATATCTTTCCTGAGTGTCCTTGATGAAGATCCAGCAGAAAAATATTTAAAATGTGATTACTTACATAAAGCAGCAACTTTGATAGCCTTGGTCAAAGATATAAAAACTATGCAAAGGCTTTAGTTTCTTGAGGTATCTCAGGAAAAAAGCCTCCTTTTCAAGGCACAGCTGCCAAGTGGAAGTACTGTTCTCAGTGTGGACGTTTAATAACGTTGAACTTTGCTATGTTACATAGAGATACTTTTCTTGTTAATCATTATGCAGGTATTACTTGCCTAGGGGTATTTGGAGCTAGTCACCAGTACAACATTCCACCTTGGCTTAGGCTATTTTACATAGGTATTATGATAGCGACTATCAGAAAACTGGTGCTCCTAAACTAGAATCCAATTTTTTTCCATGGCCATTTTTGAAGGCTGTTGGTCTGCTCAGATAATAGCTCGCTGAGCACAGCAGTCCAATCAGTGCAAGAAAAAGGAGATGCTTGCATCTAGAATCATGCAGGATGAAGCACTGTGGTTTCACAGGGGTTTTAGTGTTGTAGAGACAAAAGAGGAGCAGGCAGATGAGATTACGCAACTCCTTTTTCATTTACACCAAAAGCGAAAGGTGGATACAGGCACTTAAATATTTTGGCTGAGCAACTGCAAATAGTAATTTAAAGCCTATTATCAACACATACCTGACATCCAATGTAAAGATACTGGGCATCGATCATAAAACACCACTTTGCCATATCAAATCTTGTTTAGGCAGATAAGGCTAAAAGTTGAAAAAAGCAAAAAATTGCTGTTTTAAGGAAACCTGCAATTCTTGTCTCACTTTTCTCAAGGCTGGTGGTTTGTCAGTGCAATCCAAATAACTGCTGTGTACTGTTTTTTGATTACCCCAACCCCCCTGGACCCTGGCACCTGTTGAAATGGGCATTAAATGGCTGTATCAACCAGGTCCTTACATCTATTTTGCCCTTCTGTCTAATGCTGGATCCCAATGGGGATATAGCCTCATAGCCCAGTAAACAGAGTATTGTCACGGTTAGCAACAGGCCACGGGCTTTATGCTGACTTTGTAAGGCCTCAGGACTGAGGCTTGTCAGGACTGCTTTGTCTGAACTTGCCTTAACGTACCTTGAGCTGTGCCTTCATTTGTTTAGCTGTGAAAGCAGTTTTTCTAATGACTAGGAAATTCAGGTGTAATTGTAGGATTTGAAGGCCAATGAAAAAAACAAAGACGTAAAGTTGGCAGCAAACATAAAAATGCCCATAAGGGAGCCAAAAATAAGGAAAAAGAAACCAACATCAACATCATGCTTGTTCTCGTGAAGGACATGGGATGCTGACAGATGGCAGTGTTTCCTCCCTACTCCCATTGCAGCCACTGACCATTAGATCCAGAGGCTCAGTGCAAATGTGAGCAAACATCAAGAAAGGGGTAGATAGCAGGAAGAGTGCGTACGTAAATTTTACCTTATTGCTTTTTTTCCCCTGTAGTAGTATAGTAGTATTCTTTTCTCTCCTCTCCTCTTGTCTCTCCTCTCTTGTAGTTAGATCTAGACTAATAATAATTCATATATTAGACTGCTAAAATTTGCTAACACGAACAATAAATTCCTGACAAAATACAAGGTGTGTCTCCTTTTTGCTCTTAACAAGCTTTTGAGTGTAACACTAGTTTGACTAGATGTGACCAGTCAGACAGGACAGTGGTGCAGAAGTGGCCTGCTGGCAACGGCAGTACGCAGCGGGACCCAGCAATGTGTCCAAGCGCTGCTGTCACTGTGAAAACTCACCTCCTCCACAGCAAGTGCTCGGCAGCAAACTGGCTTTGTGTCAGTGGATTCACTACCCAGAACACCTGTACAAGGCACAATCCCATGGATCTCTCAGACCTAATGAAATAATCCTGTTGACACCCTTGGTCACGCGCCTTCCTCATGTTCCTGTTTTCTGACAGGATACTTGTAGTCTTTTAATTTTTATTTAGAAGGACAGATACACATTTTGTCAAAGGTGATAGTCAGGCCCAGATCCTAGGAAAGCATCCAAAGCAGCCGTATGGAGAAACCATAGCTGGAAGGTTTCAATGGCTATTTTAATTCATTACTGAATAGTATGGAAAATGGACTTTCTTGGTTCTTGGGTATCAAAATCCAGTGTCTAAAATGGAAAGAGCTCTATTTAGGAGAGACTAGCAAAAGCAAAGTCAACCTAGTCCCAGAATAATGCAATGTAAAAGGGGTAATGCGTGGAGTCAGCTGTTATAGTTAAGAACCTGCCTATGTGAATATTACAATTAGTCACCGCATTTATAACACTTGCCTTGAGGGAGAGGGAAATGTCTGTACTGCAAGATACTGTAAGATGAACAAACTTAAATTACGTCAGTGTAATGTCTCTGCATAGACATGGCCTTAGAATACACACTCTTTAGGACTGACCTGGTTCAGTATAGGTTCAAGCACATAATCAAAAACAGTAAGTGGGATTCGGAGTGACACTGCTGTGGGGTCACCATATGCTTAAGAGAAGTAACACATCTTCCTGAAAAGTAGTATTAAACATGCCTCTTCAGAAACATGAATTCTGTGCTTGCATCCTTTCAGCCAGTATTCAAGAAAGCATGCAGGGAGACATGCAAATGTGTTCATCTTTGTTCTGTGTGCTCCAAATCTACTACTGGTTTTCTGTGCACATACAGAGCCATATTCAATCTCTTATTAAAATGGCTGTATGTCTAAAATAACCCTGCCAACATCAGTGGAGTTACTTCATGTTTAATGGCAGAGGGGTTATCGTTTCTGTTCATGCTTTGCAAGAGCACAAAAAACATCCAAGCCTTATAAAGTCATCACTGTACAGAGAACTTTATGGAAAATTACTGGCAAACACCAAAAAAGAAACTTTGTTTAGAAAATGTTCAGCCCATGCACTGCATAAGATGAAACAGATAAGTGAACTGTTTTGATATCATTATAGTGAAAAAAGTGTTATACTGAATTCATTTCACATCTTTTTCATATGTTTCTTTATAAATATTTTTACACAAATGAAGTAAATAAATACAACAGTAAAGTGGTTTTTGTTTGAAATCTACGTGCTATCAGATAAATCTGTAATGTAAATGCTACAAAAATAACATGTCAAACAGAGCATGATTTAACAGACATTTTGCAAAGACAATGTAACAAGAGGTATGCAACACACTGTATTTCCTTCCATAATGCATACTGCTTGTTTAGCAAAGTGCTGAAAAGCTGCCTCCCTTTGTGTTTGTTAATGAAGCAGTTTCTGGTGAGTGTGCAGGCAAACAATAAAAAGGCATTGGCAAATCGGAGGCTATTGTAACCACACATACAAAATGACTATGGAGTTGCACAGAATGATAACACAGTAGTAAACATGGAAGCGAAACAATTTCAAATGTCATTCTGTTTTTACAAAATGTCAAGTTCCCTAAAGTTGAATAAAAGAGAAGCACATGAACAGCAAAATGTCAACACCGTTCTGACAACAGGGAAACCAGTAAACCTGCTAGTAAGACCAAGCCAGCAAAACCCCCTAGTAAATGATGACTGAACTTTTGGAAATGTCCTTGCAGTCACGATGACCGTTCAGTGTGGTGACAGTACTTCAAGATGTAAGTATGGACGGAGTATGAAAGTATAATACAAACAATAAGAAGCTGATGCCATCGATGCATTTGTAGAGGTTTCCACCAATCTCTGCATTTCAAACTGCGGTAAAGCAGCATTATCAAAGGGGATTCTGAGACCTATATACTGTGGAACTGATGGGGGGGCGGGGGGTAAGAAATTCTGTCTTTTCAAAACAGTACATAAATAAGTCCTGATGGTTAATGAATTAAGTATAAACTTTTGACCAGTATTCTGTGAACAGGTAACATGATTTTAACTCATATTCTTTCTTGTCTGTTCGATGGGGAGCAGAATGTAGCCCCCACAATCCAAGGGGAAATGGTGAGCAACCTATTACACCACTTAGACACACACAAGTCTCTGGGGACAGATGGGATCCACCCCAGGGTACTGAGGGAGCTGGTGGAGGTGCTCATCAAGCCACTTTCCATCATTATACAGCAGTCCTGGCAAACCAGGGAGGTCCCAGTTGACTGGAGCTTAGCTAACGTGATGTCCATCCACAAGAAGGGCCAGAAGGAGGATTCAGGGAACTACAGGCCTGTCAGTCCGACCTCGGTGCCTGGGACAGTTATGGAGCTGACTGTCGTGACTGCCATCAGATGGCACATACAGGACAATCAGGGGATCAGGCCCAGTCAGCATGGGTTTATGAAAGGCAGGTCCTGCTTGACTGACCTGATCTCCTTCTACAACAAGGTGACACGCTTAGTGGGTGAGGAGAAGGCTGTGGATGTTGTTTACCTGAACTTTAAAAGCCTTTGGCATCATTTCCCACAGCATTCTCCTGGAGAAACTGGCTGCTAACGGCTTGGATAAGCATACTCTTCACTGGGTGAAAATCCGGCAGTGAGGCTGGGCCCAAAGAGTGGTGGTGAATGGAGTTAAACCCAGTTGGTGGCCAGTCACAAGTGGTGTTCCCCAGGGATCAGTACTGGGGACAGTTCTGTTTAGTATCTTTATCAATGACCTGGACAAGGGGATTGAGTGCACCCTCAGTAAGTTAGCAGGGAACACCAAGTTGGGTGGGAGTGTTGATCTGCTCGAGGGCAGGATGGCCCTACAGAGGGATGTGAACAGGCTGAGGACAATGGGACCCGGTTCAGCCAGACCAAGTGCCCCCATGCAGCGCTACAGGCTGGCGGCAGAGTGGCTGGAGAGCTGCCCGGCAGAATATGAGCCAGCGGTGTGCCCAGGTGGCCAAGGCGGCCAACAGTATCCTGGCCTGTATCAGGAACAGGGTGGCCAGCAGGACTGGGGCAGTGATTGTCCCCCTGTACTCGGCACTGGTGAGGCTGCACCTTGAATACTGTGTTCAGTTTTGGGCCCCTCATTACAGGAAAGACACTGAGGTGCTGGAGCGGGTCCAAAAAAGGGTAACGAAGCTGGTGCAGGGTCTGGAGCACAAGTCTGTGAGGAGCGGCTGAGGGAGCTGGGGGTGTTGATCCTAGAGAAAAAGAGGCTGAGGAGAGACCTTCTCGCTCTCTACAGCTCCCTGAACGGAGGGTGTAGTGAGGTGGGGTCTGGTCTCCTCTCCCAAGTAACAAGCAATAGGACATGAGGAAAGAGCCTCAAGTTGTGCCAGGGGAGGTTTAGGATGGATATTATGAAAAATTTCTTGACGGAAAGGGTTATCGAGCATTGGAACAGGCTGCCCAGGGAAGTGGTGGAACCACCAGCCCTGGAGGTATTTAAAAGATGGCTGAATGTGGCACTGAGGACATGGATTAGTGGTAACTTGGCAGTGCTGGGTTAATGGTTGGACGTGATCTTAAAGGTTTTTTCCAACCTAAACAATTCTATGGTACACCTTCCCTGCAAAGAGAAGCGCTGAATATTTGGGAAATCAAAATTCCTAAAAGGTAATAGAGAAGAATGAGGCAAACATCATCTTACTATTACAAAGAAAACTATCAAAACCTTGTACTTAGAATGCCACTGTTGAGATAAATGTGCTGGGAAACTGGAGCTATAAACGTGGGTTTCCAGTCTTAGTCGCTGAGAGATAGAAACCACTTTCACTATGGAGACTTTTTTCCCTTTGACATTTGTTTGTGAAATTTACTCAAGAAAACATACGGAATTTCTGTTCTCATCTAGAAAATCTATTTTTTTGTTTAGACCAACTCCTGGAAACTGTTCCTTGTTACTCATGTGTTGTCATAACGAAATTGCAAAATGAAAGATGAATTTGTCACAGTAGATTTGCTTCAAACAGATTGTCTGCTTTTTGATCTCACCCAATCAGAACACCTTTCCTGTTTAGTTTTGTTTTCCCTTGCAGGCATTTAAAAAAAGCCAGATTCTTACTCTACACGGCCGTCTTCTGTAATCTCCATTTATACAAAACACTAATGCAGATCTTGGATTCGTATTTTTAAAATCTCTATACTTCCCATACTTACAATCTCCCTCAACGCTTTGAAACAATGATCACTTTTTTAAGGCTGTCAGCATGCTTTGGGGCGGGGATAGTACAATCCTGAAAACAAGATTATGTCACTGAAGTTCAAGGACAGGTCAAGAATATGTCTACACATGGCCTTCTGGGTCAGGTTTCTCCAAACATAACTGTATTTTGCTACTCGTACCTATTTTAGTGGATGAAGACTGCTATATTGTGCCTTTCTGAAAGAGAAGCTAAGAAGCATGCATGAAATCAGTAGTGAAAGAGGGGACTGCATAGTTTTTCCTTGCCTCCAACAATTTTGTTTTGATCTGAAAAACACAATGGCCAAAAAGAAATCAGCTGCATAACTAAGGGTAAAAACTAAGGCTGGTTAAAAATTTGTTCAGTTTAAGAAGTCTTCTGATCGAAAAAAAAGAAAAAACGTTGTCTAAATTATTACATGATAATATCGTCCCTCTTTCAAGAGCTTTTATAAAGAGCTTGTCAGTAAATGAGCTTATAAGGGAGGCTGAAATGGAGCAAAGAAACATCTATACTGTTGGCATCTGTGGACTGTGCCTACTTTTTATCTGCCCCTGAGAGAGCATCTGCCTTTCATCTGACCCAGCAAGCATTAAAGAACAGAACATACATCTATTAAGTTTAAAATGAAAAGAAACAAATATATCCAAAATTCTTCTTTAGAAATTAATTTAAAAATACATAGTTTGTTCTATTAGTCATGCTGCTTTCTTGACTGTCGATAAAACAGGGGTCATAAGCCACTTTAACATTCAGTTTCTGTGGATGCATTTTCTTGCCTAGCTTTCTGTTCTTCTGTTGCACTGCCAAATGCTACTACCAAATTAGTTACGCTGCTGGCATGTCCTGGTCTATTTAACTTGTCCTTTACAGACTTGGCTTTCCGAGAATGGCTGTGCAAACTCTTTGACCGGACTGATGGGAACCCAGAAGTCCTTTCTGGCTTTACAGATAGTAAATTCTCTTTCTCTGCCTTGACAGTGGCAGGCATAGATGTGTAAGAGGCATTCATACCCGCTTCATCAACATCACTGTCATCTGTGTCCATCTGTAACTGTTTCTGCTCTGCTTGCCTTTCTGCCTCAGAGACAAAACCAGGGTATTCTGGAGGACGTTCTTGAGAAAGTTGCTGCTCAACTTCGTATTTCCACTCCGTGGCCCATTGTTCGATTGTAGAAGGGCACACCTGATCCATAGTGGTACTGTACTCTGTGGTCCAGTTGTTAACTCCTCCAACCAGCTTCCCACCCTGAGCAAATATAAAGCTCCTTGACTTCGTCATAGTGGTCTGACAAGCACTGAACGTTTCAGGAGGAAAATAGCGCATTGCTTTAGACTTGTCCAAGGGATAAGAGATGGTCGCTTCTAACTTGGTACGTTCTACTTTTAACTGAGTGTTCTGAAAATCTGATCTTGGTACTGACTGTTTGTTCCTAACAGCATCCATCTGGTTTATACTTCGAGGAACCATTCCATCACTCTTGAAAATACCCTGCTTTTCATCCCCAAAACCACCTGAACCAGAATAGGGCCTGGAAATGTTCTGTGCAATTGTTAATGTAGATTTACTGTAATCTGATGTGGTGACAGCATTAGCACTAGAGTTATAGTGGAGATTGGTGTGGTGTTCAGGAACCAGCATCCTCGGGTCTGCTGCATCTTCTTTGGTACCAATAGAATGGGCTTTTTTACGCAATCCCATGGCTGGTGACATAGGAGTCATACCGTCATCAAATGTTAACTCATCACCACCGACGTGGTACCTGTACATGCTGTAGCCATCAGAGCTGTTAACACTGCTTTGCCTTAGGAGATACGCAGCATCACACTCGGACGAAGCCCGTGAACGTGTGTATGTCAGCTCAGATTTGTCAATACCTGCCAGCTTCTCAAGAGCATTCACCATCCGACCAGAGAGTTCTTCCAACTGAGAGAGTCGAAGGTCGACTGTTTGAAGAGAAGCTTTCATAAAATGTTCTCTTTCATTCACCTCTTCTAGTCTCATAGCCATATTTTCAACTCTGTTTGGTATAAAAGAGGAAGCATAGAACAGAAGCTGTGGAATTGTGCAGTAACCCGTTAGAGGCACCCAGCTACTAATTTCTTCCTAAGGCAGAATTTTGTGCTATGTACCATGCATTATTCTTTTTTCCCGTATGTGTAGCATCAAAAGCACACACATTTTCTTGTTCTCTATGCTTTCGACACACAATATGAGAGGGCTGTTTGAACTTTGCCCTTATTTACATGCCAGGAGAGTACAAAAGTTGCAGCCCTTAGGGACGGCCTACTAGTAACATTTCTGAGTGTGCCACCCACTTCACGTTCAGCTGTCCTCGTTCACTGTGAAGCATCAATTAATTATATGACAAATACTTTCTAATGGCATGTGCGCATAGGATGACTTAAAACAGCATCAAGGCATGTTGTAAAACAGGTTTTGTAGCTGTATGAGAGAGAACATATGCTGGTGCGTATGGGAGTACTTTAGCTCCTGAGATACCTTTCAATTATGTATCAGCTAAAGGGAGTGGAATTATTGTGTAATTCAATTAAAATAATACTTCTCATTTTCTTTTATCATTTATATCATAATGGAAGTTATGGTACCAGAAGAATGCACATAAAAGTAACACATTAGAATGTGACTTAGAGATCATACACTAGTAAATGAACTGTGGAAATTAAATTAACATTCTTTTGCTCACACACACAAAAGATGACAAAGCATCTGGAGCAAGAAGCCATGAGAAATAAGCAAATCTGCTTTGTGGCCATAGACCATAGTGAATCAGTGAGGCTTACCCGCCCTGCTTTATTCTCTGCCACAATACCTAGGATTTTGACAAATTGCCATGGATAAATAATGCGTCAGAAACAACTCGAATACATGTAGCAGATTTCATTTACTTCTGTATTCTCAAACTTCAGATATAGTAACACAAGGTGTTCGGGGCCTCCTTTCAAGAGAAAGATGTTTATCTGTTAAAGAATTGTATGGCTCACAGAGCTACTTCATAAAGAATGCTAAAAAGAATGTATATACACACGCACATATATGTATGTATGGAGTAGTTCACCATCAGAATACCACGAGGTAGATTAAGGTGAGAGGATGTTTAAACTGCGTTATCGCTTTCATTACAGGGAGACTTTTTCATCATCTCAAGGAAGCAACAAAAGACCCCATCCTTTGACTTGACTTAGAACTCATAAAACAGGCAGAGACTCTGGGAACAGTCCTGCCAAGTGACCTGGTAAAAAAGTGCTGCTGCCATTATCACTGTGCTTACACAGCCATATGCAAACATTACCTTGTCCTCAGAATAGCTTAATGATTTACATGTGAATATTCCCTGTCTTTTAAATGGGGAAGTTCATACTAAAAAGCTAAATGCCTTGTTCAGAACTTCCAAGAGAGATTAAAATTCATCAGTTGTGAGTGCTGGACCTTAGTGCAAACCATGGGTCCAAGAGAAGAACCCTCAGTGCTTTTGTCATTAAGCTCTAACATGTTTCTCATGGTTGGATGAGCTGTTGGCAGCTCAACAAGTAGTAATTTGCACACAGGGATAAAAACTGTACCTGTGATCTTCACATGGGTGAGAGGGAAGACATTCACCGTGCACAAAAAAGTTCTTGCACCAAAGCTGCCCAAACTAGCAGCCTTAGTGACACACCAGTACGAACACCAAAAACCCTGCTCTTGTGAGAGATGCACCTGTATTTAGTCAGGATTCAGATCAGCTTCTGAATGGGTAGTGGTTTTCTGCAAGATCTAAATCTTTTGTACTTTTAACTCAACTTTGGTTATAACGAAGACACAAAAAAGCAAATATTGTTCCAGATAAGTGACGTGTCTTTTTTCTTATAATAGGTACCTTTCAGAGGTAACTCTGATGCGTTCATCATTAGACGATTGCTGCTCATCCTCTTTTTCCTGGAAGTATTCTTCTACACACTCCTCTTCAAACTCATAAAGTTTTTTTAGCTCTTCATCATTCAGAAATAACTCTGTGCAAAACAGAAAAACAAAATATGAGCTTCCTTCTTCTGAAATTCTTGCAGTCAATTTAGCAGATTACTTTGGACATACAGATACTGCAGATTCTACTCCAGCATTAAATGAACAGATGATTGTGTAAATAGGGAATGAGCACTTAGACAAAGATGGCCACAGACCTGAAGGCAACATAATGCATTATGACCATCTTCTGCTTCTATGACCAGCCCCCGGCTATATTTTCTTAATGACCTTTGTACTTTTCAACAGCATTGAACCAACTGACTAGATTTTACAGGATAAAGATTAGGGCAGTCTCTGCCAGTTTGACTGATACTTCATTCAAATGCCTTTCTTAAAAGGATGCCAGTTATAGGCAACAGATAATCTACTATAACAGATTGTTTCTCAGACATTCTTTGGATAAGAGCTTCAGAAATTTATAACCATCTAAGAAAAACCAAGGGAAATATAAGGTCTTGGGAACATTTCATCCTTTATTTGAATTTGTCTCTTTGGAGGGAGTGTTATGTCTACTTTTTTCCTGCTTCTCTTTTTTTTCCTTTTTTAATTCAGAAACATATTGTGCAGAAATAGAATTACTTACAAAATATGTTTCCTGTGAAATGTAGAAATACCGGGATAATTGTGAGCATCTGATTATTTCAATGAGGAATATAATGAAAATAATAATCAACAATTACAGAGTATGCTAGAAGAACCCTCACTTAGGCTGTGAAATGAGACAGATCTCTAACATGGAGAAATGAAAGTGAGGATCACTCGTGGACACAGATTTCTCACAATCACAAGCTGACACTAGAGATGACATTTGAAACTGTGATCCCTTCTTCTCAATTTCTTATTTGCTCTTCCCAACATATGGACTTCACTACAACTTGGTAAAACTGGATTAAGTAGATGCCACTTTGCTGTTTTAAGAAAGCAAGTTAAAGAAAGTCTTCATTAGCAGCACAACATTGCATATTCTCAGGAGCTCAAGGAGCTCAAGAGCTGTTAAACTGATATAAATTTTGTCCCATACTGTCTTCTGCAAATATACTTGATTGCCAACATGAACAAAATAGTTCAGCAGCAGAAAGCTGCTGCTTTCTTCTAACATGGTGCAAAGAGCTCAATTTAGAGAAGATTTCTTGCATACTCAGTCCCCTGTCACGCTCATCCTGGTCTCCTTCACCCTTCTTGCAGCGACAGCAGACTCGCTTGATGATTATGTACATGTGGCTGAAGATGATCATTGGTGGTGGGAGGACAGGTCTGTCATGGAACGTCATGATCAGCTGGTACCGCTGGAACTTCCAGACTTGGTTGGATATTGATTTTACCTCGAAGAAGGTATTGCTGAAAGGGAACGTAGGTACAGTTTCTATTAGGCCCCTAAGTTTACTTACTGAGCAAGTATTATGTTGATAAAAGTAGCAGCTAAATAACAGCGTGAGGCCACATGACTTGCCTGGTTCAGCTTTGTTGATGCTGCTCAACTTGCTGAACTGATAATTAACTTGAACTCATGATTTCACTACTCCTTCTGAGAGTAGCAAAGCAGAAGGTGCTCTGCATCCCCTATGCACCACTCAGAACAGGCTTCCTCTTAGACTATTTGCTCCTACTGTATAAAGTCCTTTAGGTGTTAGTGAAAAGAAACTTGCACAATTTATGAATCACATAATTGGTATTTTGGGGCTTGGTTATGAAGTATTTCTTTTAACACATGCAAGTATTTGATATTACACAAAGTATTAAATCCATGAAAGGTATTTTGTATGCTAAACCCAGAAGCTTCACATAGTTTGCCTTTAATATGCTAATCAGCTTGACCTACATAGAGCACTTTTCAAGTTTTCACAAAATGTCCTAAATCCAAACTTTATTCACTCAAACTTGACTTGAAAACATGGTGCATATTCTTGTAAAGTAATGTGTTCTTGGAAGCCATGGCCTCATCATTTCTACACCAAAATAAGGTGTGTTATAAAGATGTTTTATTTTGTAATTCAGTGGGTATGAGGGAGTATAAGTGGCAGTATTCAATCCAGAGATAACAATAGCCAAGGTTATGAAATACCAACTAAGAGAAAGCAGACTTGATGTGCTGTCTTAGGTAAAGCTTTTCAAGCTATTTTAAAGTATGCTCAAACAGCTCACTCCACTTCTATGGTGATGATGATATTGGCACTCCGTTTTTTATATTTTCTGTCCACTTCTTTTCTGTATTTTAGAATATCCACATTCATAAAACTGATTAAAAATCTCTGCAAAAACACAGAATTCTTGAGTACAGATAACTTTTGGGATCTTTTGGCTAATTATATATTAGATTATTTACCAATGATAAGTTATGATGTGTCTTTATTCTGTGTCTCCTGCATAGCAGGAATTTCCCAGCTAGATCTCACCCCTTGCAACCATGCTGGGATAGCAGAGGTTAACAGCTTGACCTACTTCCCAGACTGCTGATTCCTTGGTCCTTCAGCCAATAATAGCTACCATTGTAAGATTCTTCCCCCTAAGGATGTGACTGGCATTGAAGCACTTGAAAATTCATGACCTTTTAAGCTACATACATCAAATGAAAGACAGGCTTTGTGAGCTGTAAATTTCTGGGCACACTAGGAACTGTTTTTGTGGTTGTGACACCAGCTACCTATGCCAACAAGCCCTCCAACACTACTTGTTTACAAGCATCAAAAATGGATCACCTGCTTTTCTTAGGTGGTAAGTTCAGAAAGTCTTACTAGCAAGTAGATATTTCAATTCAGTTTTTACATTTTTAAAAATTTTTTACTCCCTAGGTCATGCCAGGAAAAGCATGCAACATAACTGTAGGTAGAAAGAACAAGAAGCAGGTATTTATCTTAGTCTAGACATGATCAATTTGTTACATTGAGAATGTGCACTGTGCACACTGCTTGGACTGGCCACAGATCTTGGCAACATATAGCCATCCCTTCTTTTGGTTCATGTCAGTATAGACTCCTTTTTTATGGGTTGTATAAGAAGCCTGCAAGGCCCTATTTTTTTTTTTTTCCCTAAATGAAAAGCAAAACAAGAAGAAAAAAGAAAAAGAAGCCATAGGATGTAGTGACAGTGGAAATGCCTTCCATTTTTGATGCTCAGATTTGCTAGTGGTTACACAGACTTCCATCATGTATGCAGCAGGTTTCATGGACTCTGTTTTTCATCTTTCCAGAGCAATCTTGAGGCCTGTCACTATGTACCAAATAGTAACTGGGAGTAGCCAGATTCCCTCATATGCATTACTGCAATTGCTGGCAAATTCAAAGCAACCTTTCCTCTACTCTTTCCCAGTGTATACACTGTTCCAAGGATTTGCCAGTCATGTTCATAGATTCCGAGTGCGAATGCAAACCCTTGCAAAATCAGTTGATAGGCTCTCACAGAAACTTTATCTTGGCAATAAGAAAGTAAAGATAGTGTATGATCATTTACGTACTTGAAGACAGCAATCAGCAGGTTGACCAACAGGATATTTGCTACCAAGAGGTAACAGGCCATAATAGCGGGAGTGAGCCAGGCCCCTGGTATACATGGAGGGAGACGTTTACCATCATCATCGTAAAGATTGTCCCCACACGGAGCTGAATAAAAAAAAAAGGAAAGGTATTTATCACGAATTGTCTGATACTTAAAAACACTATTCACATTTATTTAATGATGATGCATGCATAAAATTTGCCAAGTTAAACAAATTTTAGTTTATTCCCAGTAGCAAGTATGTGTAATTTCTACTTCAAATTCTCCTTCTAACTACAGCACACAAAAATAATTTCCCATAATAGTGAACAGAGAGGCAGCTCCAAGTTTATTGTACAGTGTGGCTTTCTCTTCAAATTCATAGAGATATTGTTTTCAGGAGAGGATCTTAATATGCATACGTACACATTAATAATGGAATTTAAAAAAATTCTCCAACCAAACTTGTGTGCATACCTTGCCAAAGATACAAAAAGATTTACTTAGTGGTCCCAGACTGCTGAGCATAAATTAAACCTTCACCAGGGCTCTGAGTGCACTAAAGATGGCTTAATGATCCTGAGCAGCTTCACCTGGGGTCTACCCCCACCCCCCCACACCTGAGCTATAGCTGGTGTGCCAGTCTCAGCCCTGCCTCCCAGAGGGACCTCTGTCTGTCCCCTGGAAGGACCCTTCTTCTGTCTTCCCCTTTTGCCCTGACTGGAACCCCTAGATGGACCCTGGACTATTATTTGACCTATCTGGGACTGTTAACGTTACCACCAGGCAGCCCTGCTACCACTTCCGGCCCAATTTCAGTTTCCCTTATTTTTAGCAATAATTCTGAATTTTAGATAAAATTTTAAGCCAAAGAGATAAAATTATAAAATTAAAATGATTTCATAACAGCAAAAGAGAGTGGTGAGAATGAGACAAAAATTGAGAGTATTGATGAAACTGATATAAAATAATTGCCTGAAGTAATCCTAAGAATACGTAGGTTGTCTTGGGGCAAGAGCTCTCTTGGAACCGGGTAAATGCAGTGAGTTAGTTCTGTCTTTAGCTGCAGTGCCAGCTATCTGATTTCAAATACGAGGCTAACTTTTGAACCATTTAGTAGCAGGTAAAGTGTTTATAAACCACAGGTTCTTTATCTGAAATCTTACTAAGTCTGACACTGAGTTCATTAAAGATTTAGTTTATATGAACAGACAAAACAGTTTTTTTAGCATTTTGCAAAAAATCCAATGCTTCAATCTCACCTGAAAAATACTTCAAATTATTTGAAAACAGACTAACCTTATTTACTGTGGACCGAAAGAGGTATTTAGGCTGTGATTAATAAAACATATTTTACTTGGTTCTCAAACATCAGACCTACATTATTCCTGTTTATCATAAGTGTACCAGGAAAGTAAAGCAAATCATAGTATTATTCATATGGACCAGTGGATGTGTTGCCAAAGAAATACTAACATTGTATCTAGGTAATCAAAGAGAATTAGTTATATCATGACACTCATGCATCATAATTTTAAAAAAGGATTATTTTACTGTCAGAGTACTAGAAACAAGTCATAGCAACTAACAGCTCAGTTAAAACTTCTGATCTGCAGTCTGTATTAAAAGAAAACCATTTTTTCTCTGCTTCTTTTCAAATGAAACTATTGCAGTAGAAAAACAAGATTCACACCTGAATATTCAATGAGCCCTATAATTAAAACGTCAGTATCTAGTGAAGAAAAAGATTAATGAACATATTCAACTAAATGAGATAATCAGCCCTCCACAGAGACTTACGATTAATTTCCATGGCATAGACTGAACAGCATTCCGAAGAAATGAAATAGAAAAGGAAGCAGGGAGAAAAAGAAAGAAAACAATAGAATAATATAGGAAAAGAAACAAAAGAAGATGACTGAAAATACAGTTTTGCCACCAAGAAAAGATAAGCAATTCAAATGTCAGAACAGTAGAGACATATGCTTAGAAACAATATCTTTGTTAAAAATGCATTGCATTCTGCTGCCATGTCCTTTTCATGTTATTTTCCCCAAATGTTACATATGGCAGTGAATTAATTAATGATATTAATAATAAATCACAAAATGCTTCTGGCAGATGATCACTTAAATATACATGATATTTGAGGCAAGTAAACAAAACTGGCGGTCACCACGAACACAAAACAACTCAAAGTTATCACACAAAATCATTCTTGTAGCTATTATGGAAACATTTCCTTTTATTTTATCGTTTTGTTTTGTTAAGAACCATCCTAGCTTTGAGTCTGCCAACTGTTTCTGTTGAATAGCTACATTTCTGTTAATAGTCTGATGTTACTACAGTGTACAGCATCATTAGAGCCCATTTTGACTGCCAGTGTGGACACTTGCTTGCCAACCCCTAAATGGTGACTGTAAGAAAAATCAAAGAAATTCAGCCAGGCTTCTCTGTTGTTTAAGAATTTGTTGCTGTTCAGTACTAGATGCCACTAACTTCTTGCTCATGGACATCTTCTAAATGGAGTGAACCAGACAGGAGCATCCTGGGTTGCGTTAGGAAAAGTTAAGGGAGGTAATTATTCACCTCTACTCAGCTCTGGCAAAACTACATCTGGACTTGTGTGGCTAGATCTGGGCTCCCCCACAGAAATCAGACATGGACATACTGTAAAGGCTCCACTATAGTGTCACAAAGATTATTAAGGTGACTGGAGCACCTGACAATGATGGCAAGGCTGAGAAAACTGGGATTATTTAGCCTGGAGAAGAGAAGGGTCAGGAGACGTTTTATCAATGTTATAAATACCTGATGGTGGCAGGAGTAAAGATAGAGCCAGAGTCTCCTCAGTGGTATCCAATGAAAGGACAAGAGGCAGTGGGCAAACACAGAAATATGGCAAATTCCATTTAAACCAGGTTGTCCAGAGAGGTTGCACAGTCTTCATCCTTCAATATGTTAAACACCTGACTGGACAGCCCCTGTGCAACCTGCTCTAATTTACCCTGCTTTGATTAGGGAAGTTTGACGAGATGATCTCCAAAGGTGCCTTCCAACCTCAGCAATTCTGTGACTGGTAATCTTCATCTTTAGGTGACATCCTATCCTCAGTGAAGCTATTTATAAAAGTCTAACTACCTTCTTTTAGATGGAAAACTTGATGTAAGACTTTTTCCATAAATTGTTTACACTTATGGGCCTTGGCAAAACTACCCATAAGCAAGTGACACAGAGTCAGGTTAGACTGCCCAGAGCAACCACTCCTCAGTGGCTTCTGAGGTTGCTTTTGTGGTGTGTCTATAGAGAACCACGGAAAGATCAGAGTGAAAATTTCTTACTGAAACCAAGAAAATCTTCAGAAGTCAGTCCATAGACTTCTAGACAAACATTTACAGAAGAATTGTAATGCAGTCTAGTTATACCAGTAGAACTCCTTGTATAGCCACTTTTATTTCAATATTAAAAAAACCAATAAACCCACACATTTCCAAGTTAGCTT
Source organism: Rhinoptilus africanus (assembly GCA_013400135.1). Classification (NCBI taxonomy): domain Eukaryota; kingdom Metazoa; phylum Chordata; class Aves; order Charadriiformes; family Glareolidae; genus Rhinoptilus; species Rhinoptilus africanus. Next base: position 727,391 of record VXBO01009505.1, read on the forward strand.
ATGTTTAAGTTAGTGACACAGAAAAGCTTCTGACCTGGGAAGGTTAGTGGAGCAAGTAACTGGACTGAACTTGTCTAACTGGAAAGCCCAAACTTTTTTTTCCCCAAATCTTTCGCACTGCTGAAGAAAGATTTCCAATTCAAAGGATGCTGAGTATATAACTGAGAAACGACTGGAAGCATGAGAGAAGCCTGGGACACCACTTATGCTAAAGAGATCAGTGAGTTTTGGTTTATAAAGAAATCAAACTGTCTACATTGGCCAACATCTTTGTTCAAAGTGAAGTGGGATTTGAACGCACATTACAAGCCACAAAGGTAAGGGATACCCTGTTATAGTCCCATGGGAGAATTAACCCCCTTGAGAGATCCTGAGCTTATCCTGGTCACATGCGTGCTGAAACTGCAATATCAGACAATAGATGTCTTGACCTTCTATTTGTCATCAGTAATTTACTGTACCAGAAGTTACATTAATAAGACAAGCACATAAGGAAAATGAAGATTATATCATCTTTGCAACAGTGTACACTGTTCAGAAACAGACTAATGGCATTTTATTGCTTTCTAAGCAATTACAGTACATTTTAATGACATCTGGCATAAAGTCTTCTTGTGGTGATTGATCTTTATGGTTTTTGACTGAACTTAGACCTCACAGTTTCCTCAGCTTTCCACTTTACTACTTGTCAATGCAGATGGCTGAAATCCCACATCCACAATGCTGAAACAGGAGCTTATATTATTTTAGATAAAGTGCAAGCTGTGCGATACACACTAGAGGAAGCCAGCTGCCATGTTTGACTGTACAAATTTCAAATATTAACACAAAACTATCAGTAACATCTCCTTTAAATTAATGACAGTTAGTTTTTTAAACTATGCAGCTTTTATATAAGAAAGGCTATTTCCACTCCTAAAGCTAATCAAGCAGAGTTTTCCTTTTTAGTTTTAGTTTTGTTTTTTCACAGGTGTAGAAAAGACCATGAGTGATTCATGGAATGGAAATGTTTCTGGAAAGTAGACAGATGTATCGATGGGAGTAAGAACATAGGAGCTCACTGCCAGTGCTGTGAGTCAGAGATGAAAGGGTATGGGCATTTTCATCTCCTGTGCAAGGTTGTTTTTTTTTTTTCTGCTTCTGTTGTAAGTGACTATTAGTAAAACATTGTTACAAAAGAACATTTCAGAATGATCTCTGTTGATCCCTGCAAGTAAACAGAACACTTAATACTGTTATACTCTTGGATAGGAGAGTATTGCAGACTACATCACTCTCAGTGTTAACTGAATTTGAATATAAACAGAGAGACAGGACATGCAGGTGGGGAACAGAAAATTGTTCAGTCTCTGGAGTTTGTCACAGGAAAACATATAATCATACCAACAAAATGCTACCTCCAAATTAAAAACAACCACTAATTTGGAACTGATCATCTGCCTCAGAAACAGGAAACAGACTCTTACTATGAATTCTACTCTTACGGTCTATCTGGTCTGCGAACACCTCTCCATAGATCATCCAGTAGGGCATATAGAAGATGTTGCGAGCTAGTCTCCAAGAAGGCTCCTCATCTGGGTGCAAAATAGCTTGGCGGGCTACTCCAAAGCTCATCAGAACCACAAGCATGATGACCACAAAGTAGAGCATGTCAATCATCTGCAGGGAGAGACCACACAGAGGCTCTTATCATCACCAGGTAGTACAGTAGCACCAGCACGTCTGTTGGCCAGCATGCGTTAAAGTCAACAAACTACCAAGAGAACAAACACATTCCCCTGGATAATTTTTTTGATATTATTCTTTGACTTGAACTAATGCTCAGGAATTAAGCATACATAAAAATGCAGTAAACCCAGCCATTTAAATTAATACTAGATTTATATTTCAAAAGACTTAAAAAAGCCAAAATCTCCGTCATCCCTATTCTCTTTTGCATCAAGTGTACTATGCTGTTCTTTCAGCACAGGCCTCTTCTGTGATTGCAAAGAGGTGACATAATCATTACTGTATCATCTCCTGTCCACAACTGATGGTTTTGTGGATGGCCCCAGTGTATTGACAATCTGTTACTGCTATGCCTTTGGGAGGTAGGAAACAGGCAAAGTGAATCAGTTTCCACAGGCTGGTTCAAAAAAAAAAAAAAAAGAAAAAGAAAAAGAAAGATGATGACAAGAAAAAAGATTCCCTCTAGAATCAAGCAATTATTAGCAAGAGTATTGCATCTCCTGTGTGTGTGTGTAATTTTCACAATGAAACTTTTTCACAGCCTTTATTCAGAGTCCTAGTCAGATGGAAAACCTCTTTAAAATCAGAACTAAACTTAGTTTCCCACGAAGTTCTGAAATACATAATTTACAGAAATTTAGGCACTAACCATCTTTCCAATCATCATGACGTAAGGTCCCAGATATTTGTTCACACCAAAGATATCTAGTACTCTAATGTACCAGAAAATTATATCTACGCAGTAAATCACTCTTCCATAACCCATGTAAGGCTGGTTCTGTAGGCGAAGAATTGCTCCTATTATAAATACTGAAATAGCCACCAGGTCAGTAATATTCCAGTATTCCTGGAGCCAAACTTTCACTTTTTGGCTCAGCTTGCCAGGCTCTGACATCAGAATCTGAAAAAAAGCAACCAAACAAAAAGATATCATTAGGAAAAACTCAAGTTACATTTCTGAAGTAAGTCATGAAAAAAGACCAATCTTTTCCCATTCAATAGGTGTCTGAGACTCCCTCCACTGGCAGCAAAATCTGTCTCAAGCAGCAATATTTTTAGTTACTAACAGGCAAAATTTCCTTTTCATAGAACCATGGAATGGTCTGTGTTGGAAGGCACCTACAAAGATCACCCAGTCCCACCCCCCTGCCCTGGGCAGGGACACCTCCCACTTACCAGGTCGATCAAAGCCCCGTCCAGCCTGGCCTTGAACACCTCCAGGGATGGGGCACTGACAGCTTCCCTGGGCTCACCATAAAAATTTTCATCCTTATGTCCAATCCAAACCTACCTTCTTTCAGTTTAAAACGGTTGTCCCTGTTCTGTCACTACAGACCTTGGTAAAAAAATCTCTCTGTCTTTCTAAAACCCCCTTCATATATTGAAAGGCTGCTATATAAGGTCTCCCTGGAGCCTTCTCTTCTCCAGGCTGAACAATCCCCACTCTCCTAGCCTGTCCTCAAAGCAGAGATGCTCCAGCCCTCTGATCATCTTCGTGGCCCTCCTTTGGACCCCCTTGTTATCTTTGTTTCTATTTTGGCTTTCTTAAGCCATTTTTTTGTTGTAGATTTTAATCAATAATGGCCAGATATCCATATTTATCTCCAAATACAGTCAGTATGTGATGCGGGAACTGTGAATCGGAGAAGGACAGGCCAAGTGCAAACCACACTACAGCATGTGAATACGGTAGAAGCTTTTATGCTATCTTCCTCATGTAAAAGTAACAAGATCAGTCAGACAGTGCTCCTGGCTAATTCCACAAAACACCTTTCTGCCTGCAGCTCTCATCAAGGACTGCATCAGTAATAAAAAGACAGTCCCTACTGAGATTTCCTTCATGGGTTATGGCCATGCCTTTCCTTGGAAATACACATAAGAGAATGACAGCATTCATTTTGACTACTGACCTCAGCGCATTTTTGCCCAGTAAGAGGTTTTAATGTGCGGGAATGGGTTCTACATGAAACTCACTCCAGTGATGGGCATTTTGGGGACTCTGGATATGAGAATCTTCTCTATCATGTATGGTTTCTGAACCCTCTGCACAAGTCCATGCCTCTAAGAGTGAGCATCATTTTAACGATTGAGATGCTGGTATGATCAGATCTTACCTCTCTTACTTTCTCTAAAGCCAATGTGACAATGTAGGAGATGACAATCCATTCCTGGACTGATGGCCACCGTTCCATCCGCACCAAGATGATATAATTAAATAGCATCAAGTAACCAAGGTATGATAGCTACAAAAAAAAAAAACCAAACACCTTTATGGACTTTAAGGGATGGATCCCAAGATCCTTCCACAGTTAGGCAGAATTTGATTACTTGTGATGACTTACACACAAAAAAAATCAGCTTCCACTAACTTCCATTAGGAAGTTCTGGACAGTTAGTGTAAGCCAACAGAGGTATCACTTATTTTTCTGTAAGTACTAGTGTAAATGCCAAACTGGTGACGCTGGTGTCTCTGTGCCACGCAGCGTCTTTGGTGATCGTCCAAACTAAAAACTTCAGACATCTTGTAAGTCCAGAGTTAAGAAAACAAAATGGATTCAATGGCTGTGCAGGAAAGAAAAAAAAAAAAAAAAAGAAGGGAAACAAAATCAAAAGATTTTCCAGGGAGAGAATGAAGTTTTCTAAAGAATGAGATATTCAATGTGAAATGTTTACCCACCACCTCAAAACAGATCTTAACAGAACAGGGAAGCAGGGTTGTGAGCAGCACCTGCCTGGAGGGGTAGGGGAAATAAAGAGCCACACAGGCCGCTTGCTTTTCTCCACCCTGTAATAATGAGGTTGAGATCATCTAGGCAGAATTTACTCTTTATTTGAAGCCAGGGTCATGCAGACTTCCTGTATCAGTCCCTACAACACCTCTTCCTATACTTGTTACTTAAACCCATCTGCACAAACAGCAGGTTTGCAGATATTTTGGTTACTTTAAGTGGCCCCTAGCCTCAGGAGCAAGTTTCTTGGTGAAGCCAAATTCAGTAAGAGCACAGGAGGCTGCATCACCACCTCAGAGAAGAAACACCAAACAGAAGGCAGTAAAATCCTCTTAGTTGAGGGGCTGCATAATGCCTGAAAGTGAAGCACTTTGAAGGGGGCTGACAGCATAAGCTTCAGTTATTCATTCTGTTTCACTGTCTCGGCATTTTTCTCCAAATAAGGGGACTGCTTTACTTATCAGATTCCGTGAAAGTCAGTACTATTTACTTATTTATTATTACTTGGTTATTATTTTCACATTGGAATCCTTTAAGCTTCACAGGCGTGAGAAAAACGATCACTATCAGTTTAACCATTGTAACTTACTGTGTAGAACCAAAATTTGACAATAGGTGCATTATAGAATTCATAGATCTTTGTTCCAATTGGGAGGCTCTTTTGTTTTTTATTTCCATTCTCTTCATCTCCTTTTCGGGAGCCTGTATCCGCATTTGCATCCTAGAAGACCAAAGTTGTCATTTTTCATCAATATACAATAGTAAAAATTTTCCTCAACTTTTAGTTAGTAAAAGTTTATTTTATTTTTATTTACTATTCTAAAAGTTTACCTTTAGAATAGTAAAAGCTTTCCCTCAACTACGGCCCCAGCCATCTATTAACTATATGAGGAAGATCTGTGCAACAGACCTCTTTTTAAAAATACAAAAATAGAAATTCCATAAATCTGGGCAACTACGCAGATAATTTACAGGTCCCAATATCCAGCCTATACACTCCCGAAACTCTTCACTGATTTTTATCCCACAGAGGCAGTTGAGATTTTCACCTGAGTGACCTATAGCATAATCAGAATTTGCTCAGAAAACTGAGCACTCTTGAGATATTAAAACTTCCTAATAATCTCCGATACTGACCGCATTTTCCTCCTCCTTTTCTTTGCTTTCTTCATTTTCTCTTGATGTCTGGTAAGAATAATCATCGTAACTCCGAAACTCTAGGAAAAGGATGGTGGGAGGGAAGAGAATCCCCATTATAACCTGCGCAACAAGAAAGAACTCAACTTAGATGGCAATAGTTGTTTACATTAATAGATTTCATAACAAGGCCAATCCCATGAACAGTATTTTCTTTTGTATAGTATTCAAGATACTCTGCTATCCCCAAACCTATGAAAATGAATAAATAGTACTCATGAAGCATTGACAAGGTCATGTATGGAAAGATGGCACCCTGGAAGGCTTCCCATCTCCATGAAAACACTGCAATTAAGAAGTTGTGCTCCAGAATTAAGAGTTGTACAGAGAAATTCCATGGAAAGGACATAGTAGCAGTTGCAAGAGGGCTTCAGGTTTGTTACTGGAGTTTACAGTTACTTTAGTCACCTACTATAATTAGTTTTAATAGTTTAAAAACTTGTGAAAGGTAAAAGAAGCTTTGCAGATAGGACTGGGAGAGTTCTTTCACTATATGAGATATAGAAACATATAGGGAATCAATAAACAGATTTAGAAAGCACCTTGATGCAATCTGAAAGGCAGGATGTTTGTCTGAAGATTTTTCCCTTTTTTAAGAGGGAGACATGGGAAAGCAGAAATAAATTGAGAATGACAGAGTGCAATGTGCGTGCCAGCAAGCTTGGGAGTACGACCTGGGAAGACAGGCACGGCACTTTGTCAGTAACTGGGGGATTTAAGGAAATAAGGAGGTGAGACTGAGGTGGCACCATCACGACGGGCCTCCTCACGGGTGACAGTAACTGCGCTGTAACAAAGGAAGGATTATATTCGCCTGAAAACACACACATGCAAACACTGCTCTGCTTCCTTAACACTGCCTCACTCATGTTTCCCTTTTGTGGCAGACTTCTTGCATTACTCGGTTTTTTGCAAATCCCCAAATCAGGAAATATAGAAGTCAGTAACAGAGACTAAATCATCATACCACAGAAAAGGGAAATAAAAATCACCTAGTTTCATTCAATGCAATTACACAAATCTCACTCTTTTCAACACTTAGTCTTGACTCTGTGTCTTCTGGTATAATATTAACCAATGTAAGAAGCATGTGTCTGTGTATGGTTCATTTTCTCTCTACTCCCATTGCGTGGACCCCTAACAGAAATCTTTTTGCTTGTATCCAACTGATTTTTAATCAAAGATGTACATTTTCAATGAACAGATCTCATTATTCATTTAAACCCACAACTGCACTCTCAGATTCCAATCATGCTAAGCCTTTTATAGATTTATATTTTCCTTTGTCATCGCATAATGTTCCTTAGATATCCTGAATTTGGAAACCAAGAAAATTAGCTTTAAAACAAGTTTGCTCTTAAAATATCTGTAATTAGTAAGCCAGTCTGCTTTATGCATACACTATGTATAACAGTGTTACATGAAAAAAATTATATCTGAAAACAACTGCAGGAAATACCTTAAGGCCTGGGTTTTTCCGCATGCGTAGTCGCCCCATCCACATATCTGTTAAAAGCATCTGGCTGCATGTGTGAGCAATGAAGTCCCTGTGTTTAGCTGCCACAGCCAATTTGAGGCAGGTAGAATTACTCCAGTTTTTCAGTTCGTAGGTCAGTAGTTTCATGGCGACCTGCTCATCATGTTTATAGGACTGATCCAAAAGTTCAACAGCCAGCTGCCCAAAATCTCTGGAAAATGCAAGATAAGTCCAGTGAAATTTGATTTAGAAAACAGTGTTTGCTTGCATTTAGGGTTTTAATTCCATTTGCAGCAGGTCACTTTTTTCCATGCACATGTACAATGACAAGAACAACTGAGTCTCAAGCTTGATTTGGGACAGTCTATGCAAGTTACAAACTGATTTTTAGTGACAGAGAGGACTATCTTAGACTGGTAACATCTTAAGGCCAGTTTAGATATACCGCTAGATATGCCTTAATTTATGTGAGTAAATCCTGAAAATAACTTTGTGAAATAAAACTGGTTAGTTTTATAGAGAAGCTGAAGAAATAATGTGTTCTGTCAGAAAAAATACAAGTCTTCTCCCTGCTAGTGTTGCCTTCAGATTCTAAGACCACATTTTTGCTTGTTTACTGTTGATAAATAGGCTCCAAATGGCATTCTGTGAACCTACATTCTAGAAATCAATTGTACTTTACCAAAAGTAAAGCTTCTCAGCAAGTCAGACAACCCCTTATATCAAGCAGACATATACTGTGCTCCACGTCCACTAACTTTGAGTTGTTGTCCAGATCCTGAGAGATGTCATCAACCAGCTCACTCTCAGAAGACTCGTGGGCCATAGACTTGTACAGTTTACAGGCCACAAGTGCCTTGGCCATGGTTTCCTCCCCTCGCTGCCAAAGGAAGAGTGCCATCTTCTGCCGTTTCATCAGCACAGCCCATACCATCAGTTCATGAAAGGGATACTGAAAACGGCTGACTTCTGGGTCATCCACATCAATATCGATCTCCTCCTCCTTTTTCTTCTTCTTCTTCTTCTTCCCTTTGGTGGGAGGCTCATCATCCTGGGAAGAAAAGAAGAAAAAATGTTCCCATTAATCTTTAACAGCTTACCTGACAATGGCACCATGCACAGAACAAGTAGTGAGAGGACATATTATTGAAGTTCTAATTTGTTTTTGCTGTTTGCTACAACGAATGCTAATAGCGATAAAACTATGAAGAACATGTGACAGAGCATGCACTGAGCTAGCACACACAGCATAGCAATTTATTCAGAAAAAGATTTCTTGCATACTTCATTACAAGTTACCCTTCTTGGATAAGTACAGCAGAACCCTCTTGTACCGAAGGCATCACTTTACACTGCATTGTAAATAAAGCTCTACCGCATGTGTAATTGCAAGTTGATCTGCAATGAATGAATATTTAATGGCATTCCACTGCAGGGGCAATGGAGCTTTAACAAACCTGAATTCACTATGAATACGTTCCACTGTAATTTCTGATTTGATATGTCTGCATCTATTCCTGAAGAACAGTGCTGCATATCTTACAGGTATCAAAGTGGTTCTCAGACTGACATGCAGGTGGAGAGAGTGGCAACATGCAAATGGAAAAGACAGGCAGACAGCATCCTTAAGAACAGCAAGATACTAAAGGGAGTCTTCACCTTTGGATAGACAATCTCCTCTTATGTATGCACTGCAAACGGAAGGTATAAGTATCCCATTTCTTAAAGGGATAGGGAGAATAGGCCATTACTACAGGAACCAACATGGAAGTAACTGAAGGGAAGTACTGACAATGAAGCAGGATCCTGAAGGGAGAAAAGCCATGATTGGGAAAATTAGGGTTTAAATAATGTAGGAAGAAAATCGCATATATAGGTGTAAGATAGAGCTTATCATCATTGAAGACCTTGGTTCCAACCTCAGAAGTGGATTGCAAGTAAAAGCAATTACCATTCTACAAAACTAGTTCCTGTTCAAGCAAGCTCAGTGCAATTCACTATATTTTGACAAAATATGAACTTAAATCCAAATTCAGGGTTCAGCCTCACACTCCAGGTTTCCAAAGCTGACTCTTTGCTCAGCTCAACAATGAAGTGTGAATTTCCCTTCCAGCAGTTTTAAGAACTGCAAGTGGTGACCTCTGTCACAGAAAATTCAAAGGTCATTAATTGTAAGCACATGAGGAAAGTGTTGAGCCCCTCTGAAGCACAGGATATAAGATCTCAAAGGGAGGACCAAAAGTTAGGTCCTCTCCACACTAGGAAAATCACATTGAAACAAAACCCTGGGTAAGAAAGAGGAAGTGCTCGAGTCTAAACTTCCTGTTTTAGAGCTCCAAAGACTGGAAATGAAAAAAACCCGAACAACTGGAGTTGCACCAATTTACTGACCATTTCAGCAAAATAAATGTTAATTTTTCTTTTCACATTTTCTTTCTCTCGGAAGAATGGAGTGGGCTACACCCACTGTCAAGTGGAGAGAATAGTTTGTGCCACATAAAACATTTCTCACTGAAAGAAATAGGAAAATCAAAACGTGCTTTTGTAGAAGCACTAAGCAACCTATGTGTGCTCAATGCTGATTAAAAGGGGCCACACCTCTGAGGGACTGATCTTTTGGCCTTGAGCCATTAGAAAATAGGAAGCTGATCAGAGAGATCAAACATAACCTAGACTTTCTCTGTAGAGAAGAAAGCTGCTTATCTGCTTGGGGAAATAGAGGCTTTTGTGAGTGGATATAGTTCACATCAAATGTAACACAAGCAACAAGGATATATACTGTGTTCAAATACTACCATGATTTAACAAAAGCATACCTCATGGGGAAATGTACCTAGCCTCTTTGCGTAAATCCTTTCCTGGTATATATTAATACTTTTTTTCAGAAACAAAACCAACTACCTCCAAAACAGAGTGAGTTTTTAGGCATCATCCCAGAATTTATTCTGATCAATTCAAGATTTCTGCAGACACACAAGCAACAGAAGCAGGGCTTAGACCCAAAATTCTGGATCAGCAACATTTACAAAGCATGGTGCCATCATGGCAGCAAGAAGTTTTGTAGCGGAGGACAGCATCCAGCATGCTTTTTCACTCCAGTTCAATGTTTTCTCTGTGATAAAACCTCATTTGTGCATAAATTGTTACTTCATGGTTAAAGGGGATTTGCCCATAAGTAGCACTGCTGGATCACATTCTCTTTTCAATATCATTGATGTTCACATCTGAATGGTTAAATCTACACTATGTTCCAACGTGGAATGTGTTGTTACATAATAGTGCTAAAAACTGCCTGAAGGCAACTGAGCAAAGCTTTAAGGAGCTCTCAAGACCCTACCCATAAAAAAGCGTCAGAAGTATTTCATAGGCTATTTGCAAAATCGAAAATGCTGTCCAGTTGAAATTTACCTTAAGCCACAGTAATAGTGAAAAAGCTAAGAGCAAGAGCAGAACTGTACCAAGAAATGCTCTGATAAAAACCAGTATTTTACAACAAATCCGACTTACCTCCATCCCTAGTAGTTTAAGAGCTTTTGGCTGAATATTAAAAATAGAAAAGAAAATCAGTTAGATGGGAAGGAAAATTCAAAGACCAAACAATACCAAGGAAAAACAGATTTTCATTTACAAATTTACTATTCTAAATAATTATATCAATAATGGTACAATTAATTCATCTCCTTCTTAACTGTATTTGCAGGAGGGTAATGGATTAGAAAATATTTTCCATCCTGCACTCAAGTAAAATATTTTTATTTAGATGGACGAGTTAAAGGAATCATTCAATAATATACCGCTTTGAGAATTAAAATCATCACATGGTCACAAAAGCTTGAAAACAAAGTAGCAGTTCTAAGCACACACAGGATAAAGATACCCACAGGAAACAGTAGAAAAATACAATAGATCTTCAATCCTCTCACAATTTCCCATTAAAAAATTCCCTCTGTTCTATCGTGAAATCTATGTTTTACAATTTATGTAAAAGGTTTATTTGTTTGTTACATCAGCTAGTACTACACTATATACGTAATATACATCAGCTACAGAATCTTGGGCTTTGAGTGGCCTTATGACCATTTGTGAGGCTAGTTTCCTAGCGTGGGGCTTTCTGTAATTAGGCTGGGAAGTGTCACTTGACCTTCAAAGCTGAACCAACCAAATAAAAAACCTAACGGAGAAAATTATTCTATTTGCTTAGAATAGGCTTTTTAGCAAAGCCAGGTCTGTGCTTGATATTCAAGGATTGGTACATGCCTGTGAAATGCCCTACTGAGACTGCAGTGGCTTCCACAGGATAAGATGCTCAGAGCAGATCTTGACAGGACTTACTATAAGAGGGTCATAGCTCTTCTGTATTCAGACGAAACTCTCTGCCTTACCCATGTTAAGGCTTCTGTTAGTTATAATTACTTGATCAATAGGCCTGGCTTGACCAATGCAGTTTACAGTTATAAGAGAGCTAAAAGGTCAAGCTACAGCCCAAGTAAATACGCAAACACCACAGTAAGAAATGCTTGGAGTGTAAACTACTGAAATAGGATGACATTCACCTCTAGATTAATGTATTTACCACCTTTTGGGTTCTCCCATCCTTTAACATAGATATTTTACAGGTTCCTTATAGAACTTCACTACCAGAGTTTCACCTTCGGTCTTGCAGCATCTCTTTAGAGTTTAACATGTAGCGTTTCAGAAAGACAAGGGAACAGTGTATTACTTATTTTTTACCATCAGCAGGATGGCCAGATCCAGATTGAACTCATTCTTACCCTCTTTGGTCCAAATAAATTATTATAAAGAGTCCGAAAACTTTTTCGAGTGTAGTTGCAGCGATAAGCTCCACCCATGAGATATTCAAGTACAAGACCAATATCTATTAGGCTGATATGATAATCTGGTGGAAGATTTCCCTACCAAAAAATCCAGAAAAATAAAATAAGGACTTAGGATATGAAAACATAACATACATTAAATTACCTGGCTAGACATATCATGTCATGTTTAAATTGGCACATGGGTACTATTTACAGCCACTGGTTTCAGTCTTGGAATATCTGTACAAAATTAATGATAATTGATTCACATAATGAAAATTTTTCAGGGCCAGATTTTATTTTTGTTTTGTTGTTGGCAGTATCTCTAGTTGAGGAAAAATTTTCATTTGATTTACTCATACAATAGGTCAGTGTCCACACAAGCCCGAGTTGTTTGCAAGGGTTATATTGATGAAATTAAATAAATTTGTATAGATTATCATTAATCCAGTATAAAAGTATCACTCAGTTTCATGGCAAGTATCAGGCATACTTTAAATTCTATGGAAACTTACATTTCATCATAATATCATCTACAGAGTTAAGACTACAATGCAGAACTAGGTTAATGTGCATCCCAGAAACGAAGAAAAAGGCAGGCTATAATTATCACTGTTACACTCAAAAACTCGACAGTGGCATTGACTCTGCTGGAACCATAAGCTGAAAGCTGTGATTCACTGTTCAAGCTACATCCTACAGCAATAACTGATTCTACAGCACCGCCGAGCAGTTGCTATGATGAAACAACTGTATCCTAAGGAAACACATCACCTCCATGTTAACCCAACCGAATCCCCGAGTCTGCCGCTGAACGAGTGAGCCATGAAAATGCAATGAAAAGGAGGAGAGACACACAAAGCAGAATGCAGAAGAGCATTAGTAACACTCAAAAAGACAAACACTGAATGAAAAAAGTGTTAAAACTATGAAGTAGATTAACATGAATTATACATTAACCCAGTACTGTGTAATTCCCACATCTAAACCTCCTGGGAATAAATAGGAGTTTTCCTTGCAAAAAGGAATACAGGCTATTTCAGGGAGCTATATTTTAATGAATAAAAGCTCCAAAACCTCAAAGAGAGCAAATAAAACAACAAATCTTACAATGACCCTATTCACATATAATGAATGAATTTACATGAAATGGAAACAAATGAATAGCAAATTTTGGACTTGTAGCACTGAGAAACAGAACAGATTTTTATCCCAAGTAAAAATGTGATTGCTTGGGTGAAAAGTAAGTAAATAACACACAGGGAAACAAACAAAAGGGAACAAATTCTGTGCTCGTGAGTGAGACTTCCTTCCACTTCAACCGTGTAATGCTCTATTGGGAGCTTCTTGTAGAGAAGAACCAGTATCAACTTAAATCTCAAATGATATATTACACTGCAAGGAGTTTAACTTTCCTCTCCTTGGTTTAAATTACTAGCAGTGCAGTATAGCTGTACCTGATTCAGGCTGACATCACTGTTTGTCACAAGAAGTAATTTAACTTTCCTTTTCTTAACAAGTAACATCTAATTTCTGATGTCTGCTTTCCCCCATGCTACTGCTTTTACTGTTGACTCACGCGGTTAATGTAATCGTGCAAATGTAATGCTGCTGTTAGTTAAGCGTACCTTTTTCACATCTCTGACTAGCAAATGAAGCGTGTTTGGTGGACCCAATCTCTGAAACAAAAAACATTCACAGTCCATTAGAGCTTCAATTCTTCAGATTTTTTTCAAACACAAGTGTAATTAATGATCTGGCACTGTAAGCAGAACCTGAGGCAACCACATGCCATCAACACTCTGCAGGGGTGAAAAGAAGGAACTGGGCAACAATGACAAACACATTTCTGTCAAGGGCTGTGTAATCCCTTTCTTATAATCCTTTATGTGGTGATTCAAGTCACAGCAGCTTGTGGTATTGTCTGAACCTGCTGCAGGAGCCATGAAGGGACTGGAGGATTAGATTGAGGTTATACGTTGTATGAATGCTGTCGTAGACTACCTGCCAGCCAGGTAAGTCATAGAAAGAAAATCTAGAAATAGTTACGTTCCTGATGAATTCGCCGTGGGTTGGGTCAGGGAGAATTTGAATTAAAAACCATGATGTTTTATGGTTTTGGGAAAAACATTTTGCTTTGCTGGGCCACAAGGAAAAACAATCCTGACTTCTGCAATATGATAAGAATTCAAGTTGCTGTGTAAGTACTTTCCCAAATTTACAGACTTATTTCAATAATACTGAAGTATACATACATGAAAAGTAATTGAGATTAAAAGTAAATGACCGTTACTGGCTGGTATTAAATTTTCACTATTTACATTAGTTCTTCAAGTGTTCTGAATGTGACATCACTATATTTACATGACAAACTGCAGCAGCTTCTGAAAGCTGCTACAGGCTTATTAATCAGGAATGTGTGTATCTAGGGAAACAACAGAACACTATATATAGTGGCAATGGCTCCCTTCACCACTATCCAACTTCTGCGTACTGTCAGGGCTCAGAGGTTTTTGGAAAAACAAGCATATCTCAGAAGGAGAAGAAGAATAAGAATAAGAAGAATGCCCCTGTTAAACAGAGTAGCAAACATATCAAAGGACATTTTATTATTTCTGCTCACTCACAGTATTATAAAGTTCTTCCAGTCGAGGAATAGTGAGGAAGTGCTGCATGTTCACTCCATTCTCAATAAGTAGTTTCACAAAGTCCACTCGATCCAATACCAGTGCATCCAGCATAGCCTGCTCCAGGGAATTCACCTGAATTGCAGAATGGAGAATGTGAGACTACATGAGCACAGAAGAGTTAATTGGACAACAAACACATTTTCATTTCTTAGAATATTCCCAAGTTCCCAAATATGTTGATCAATCTGTAAGTGAAAAGGAGTTTAGAAAATGACATTTTACCCATGTACAAGTCAATGCAGATGGCAGAGTTTTCTGATGAGGTCTTGCGCGAGAGGATAGCAGTGAAGAAACTTTTAGCAATATAAGTGTAGCTTTCAATAATTTTGTTCAGTATTTTTAACCAAACCAGGCATACCATGCTTGACACATTATGTGAAAAAGAGATTTACTTGCTGAACATGGTAGGAACAAATTGGGATTTAAGAAAAATGCACTGTATACATTTAAGAAGAGGTTGATATAACTTACCCTGGTAACTTGCACATGTATCATCCACTCAAACTGCTGCCTCACAGAGAAAAGGCAACATATAAAGCCAAAAGACTCAAGTCATTTGGGAAGAAGCACTTCCTCTTCCTTCACCAACTTCGGAAAATGTTGGTCAGAAAGCCTAACAGATCTTCTCTTAATATGGTCTAACAAGTTAAAACTCAGAAGGAGAGGGGAAAACCCCTTGAGCAGCAACCCCCTTGATGCATAAGCCTTAATCCAGACAACACAACGATTTAACTTACTGCAACCAGAAAATTGAGCTCTTAGAAATGGAGATGTTTAAACTGTCTTCACTGGATAAATAACATGTACAAGGAAGGATGAAGATGTTCAGTGGTATTCTCATTTTCTTCTGACAAGTGCAGGGAAGATGCAGCAGATAAGCACTGACTTGTACTGTTGTGCTATGGCTGCATGTGGTGCACATGGATGAGAGAGAGATTCCTGGCTCAAAGACTGAACAGCATCCCTGCAGAATCTACTGCTGATCTTGTGAGAATGTGCAAATGAACATTCTATAGAATGAAAAGATGCGCATTTGCCTTCTCTCTTTCTTCCCCAGGGTGAAAAAAAAAAGAATTCTTCAACAGTTTTAGTACAAATACTTTAATCTCACCCAGTTCAGGAGTTCAATCTTTCTTGGATCTGTTTCTTCTTCTGTCTCTTCTTTTCCTTTTCCTCCCTTTTTCTTCCCTTTTCCTTTCCCTCTGGCTGCTTTAGTCTGAGGTGCTGGAGATTTCTTTTCCTTCTCAGGCGCTGTACCATCAGGAGCTGTAAGGCTTCCTAAAGGCTGTATTTAATATTAGTATTAGAATTAATATTATATTAATATTAGAAATCTAATTGACTGTACCAGTGACTATTTCTTTGAATACACTCCTATTGAACTCACTCCCCAGTCACCACTTCTGACACGCAGTCAACAAAAAATGGTAATTTACTTAAGCTTAAGGACCTTTTTGCACAGCCACAACTTTACAGTTTTTTAAAAGCTGTTCTGTCTACTGTAGTCAGTAACACTGAAACTCGAAGTAGTGAAGTAGACATACTGTGGAGGAATCGGTGCGAGAGGACTGGGAAGAGACAATATTCAATTTTGGGCCACTGGTTTCTTTGCTCTCAGTGAAAGCAACAGTTGTCAAAATAAATATCAACAAGCAGGATAAGAAGCTGGACAGAAGGAGCTTAACAAGAATGTTGCATGATGCCAAATAGCATCCATGCTGCGGAGGCAGAAAGGAGATGAAAGAGAGCCACTCACTGGTTCATTTACGTTCTGCAGACAATATTTCTGTTTATACCTCTTTAGACACATTTACTCTTCCCCTTTCCAACCCATCTACTCAAGACAGGCAAACACACATGCAAATAACTGGACACTACTTGTTTGTGATTTGGAGGTTTGACTTGCTCCAGCTAATGCTTTGGTTATATGACCTCCACCAACATGTAAATTGGATTACAACTACCCCATGTTCTGCACTGAGAACTGCAGAACCAAGCCTTTAACAAGACTTGTTTTCTGTGGTTTTGTTTGTCTTGAAAATCTTCTTTGCCTTCCTACCATGAATCCATTCGTAAGACTGGACAAAACTGCGACTGCCAACCTGCAGCACATGCTAGTCTGAAAGCAATCTTTATGAATTTGAAATGACAGTGAATCACAATGGGCTGATAGTGCTTCCACAAATTGCCACATCCTATGAAACAGGCCAAAGCAGTAACTGGCTTCAGTTGCCAGGTGGTACCTCTGAATCTAACCAAATTAATATGGAGATTGGAACATTCCATCCAAATAAATCTTTTATAGTAATAATACTTCATAATCTCTCTGTATAAGCATTTTAAATAACCTTGACTATTGGAAACTATCATTCTGTGATTTGGTGAAACACCTTATTACTGTAAGTGAAGGAATAAAAACAGTATATGCAGCAACACTTGTTTAAATTTACACAGGCTTCCAAATGAAATAAATCTCACCATTATGCATAGCACATGAATAATGTTCCTTTGAGTGTCATTTTATTGCCTATTTCAGGAAAGACACCTAATTTTCAAAAAAGCAAATAATTCTTGCACTTTATTCTTACTATCTCTTTTAGGCTGGTTTCCTCATGACACTTTACAGTAATTCAACACCAGATGATTCACACAGTAAAGCAAAAAGCATCAATACAGTGAGACAGGAAAGTGGCTTCAACAGAAGATTTTAGTTACACAGATGAACAAAGGCACTGCAGTGTTTCACCGCTGACTTCAACTAGTGCAGCACCAAACTACAATTGAGAAAATCCAATTTCAGGACCTAAAGCTTTACAGAAGATCTGCTGCTTAGTTCATTTGGCACAGCTCTGCCTGCCAGAGGCCTCTTTTCTGCAACCGTTTCTTTTGGTCGTCAGGATTTTGCCCTATTAATTGAAACAGATTTTCACAGCTGTTAATGAACTGAGCAACACAATACCTCCTAAGCAGCTCCATGAATTGCCTTGCCATATGCTTTAATAGGTAGCTGGGGACCTCACCAACTGCTAGCACACATCAATGACACAGACAGTCAGAAGTCTCGGCAACACTAGCGCATCACATAAGTTCACTGGGGGGGACCAGGGCTGCTACTGTACAGCTGTATGTAAGGCCACAGACTGATTCCACTAAATGTTTTTTATGGGGTTTTTACTTCCAAATCCCCTGAAGAATCTTAAATAAAGTTACTTTTATGCTTGTCATGAAACTGCTTTTCTTTCTTTCACCGAGTTTAAATTATTGCTAAATATTTGGAAATGGCAGTATGAGGATGTTTGAAAGCAAACAGGTCATTCTTAATGAGACATCCTAAATCAGATCGGCATAAAACAGAATTCAGTACTGTTTCTCCTGCCAACAAAATCCAAGGCATTAATGTTTCACTACTTATTTTAAATTGTTATCAAACAGTTGTGACTCAGAAAACTTTGTCTTACTGGCCAGTGGTGTCCAAAGACAAAGATTTGGCTGCGTGCAATGTCTACACGATTCCAGGCCAAAGCCAAGCTGAGCTGGTCTGGAGCAGATGCATTGGTACCTAAAGAGAAACACACAGATGTTTAGTATTTTGTGCATGAAGAAACAAGCTTGGACAACTTTCTCCAAGAAGCATTCACTTCTCCAAGGACTAGAAAACAGCAAGCCTGACTTCATATCATACATAGTACCATTAGAGTAATTCTACCACAAAAGAGTGGATTCATCAAATCAATTTATAATCAACTTCCATTTAATCCCATAATCCTAATTTCAAAACGGTTAACAGGATTCTCTCCCTTTTTCCCCTAAAGAGTCCACATTGCCTACTTTATGTCCTGATGCTAAAGACAGACATGTAACTGTTCTAAAGACTCTTCCTCTCAGATCCTCTGTCTAATGCTGTAGATATTAGTATAATAATTCCTCTCTTTATGTCTTAGTTTTGGGGACTCCAGTGACTCCATACTGAGCCCGTATCAACTACTACAATATCTGCAGGCAGAGAACAGTTGCTTCAGCAAATTTAACGAACTCCAAATAAATATGGAACTGATCCTAAATTTCGCGTGAAGGCTTAAAAAGCACAGTCTGAGATTTGGAAAATTCCAGACAGCCTTTTAATCGTCCCACCTTTTTCCCTAACTTTATTAATATATGCTAGAAATGCAATAAGACGTGTTGAAATATCAGTAGTATAGTTGTTGCAAGATTCCCGTCCCAGGCTTTCAGGTGAGGAAAGCCACACAAAACTTTCAGTCCAGGTTTTATGCTTCAAGCTAATCTGAACCTCATGCCAAGCATATTTGGGTTACTTAGAATCCAAGCAAATAAACGAGAGACTTAAACATCAAGAGTGAACCTCAGACAGTGCATAGGACTGTCTTCTTGGCATCAGTTTCTGCATTCTTCCTAATTGCTTGTAAAACCCACCTTTGAGGAGAGCAGTTAGGATAGACATCTCAATGTCCTGTTGCCCTTCAGACCCCATGCGGAACACAGTAATCTAAAGGATAGCATAACACCAAACACAAAGTTACAACACCTGAAAGAGAGACACTAAACATGTAGATACAAAAGAGAGCAGAATGTTGAAGCTTTATGGTTTCCTAAGACTTGAGACTTTTCAAAAAATACAGTTCCACTCAATTTTTCTTTTAAATTCCATTTTCACAAAAGCATTTAATTAAATTCATTTGATAAAGTTATCCTAAAATATCCCTGCATCCCTGACACTGTCAGTGTCTGAATTTTGCTGAGTAAATCAGGCCTGCTCTGATGTGCATTTTAAATTTGAAGCAGTTTGACTACAGCAGCTGTGGGCTCTCTCTTCTCAACCAATTCTTCTAGGAAAGCTGACTCTCACAATCCGCTCATCCCAGACATGCTTATTACCAGCTTGACTTCTGATGAAGGCATATGTATGGAACTAATCTTGGCACCACACAAATGTAAATATATCAACAGTACATTTACATTAATCAGACAATCTAAAGACTTCACAATTGGAGCCCTTAAAAAAGATTTTATATTATCAACAGGTCATGCTAGTAATAATTCTGAACACATATGAAAAAAATCCTGGATGGGTATCTATTCGATTGCAGTACAGAGCTGCACTACCAGAAAATACAGCATTTGTCATATGCTGTTCCAAGTGACATCTGCAGCTGGATTAATCCTTAGAAAATTTATTTCTGACCAAGATATTTAAATATATGTTGCTAAAAATCATTCAAAATGGCATAATCTAGCTTTTATAAACCCAAGAACTATGTAGCATCAAAATCTGACCAAAAATCTAGGATCAGAGATAAAACTAAAATGGACCCTTCCTTTCTTGCAGAAATCCTTCCCACAAAAGGGAATTCAGCATTAGATGTAACGAACCATGGAAAGAAAAGCATTGGAGAGAATGGATCAAGAAAGGAAACAGAGCAGAGCCCTGGCACAGCCTGCCCAGGGAGGTGGTGGAGTCTCCGTCTCTGGAGACATTCAAAACCCGCCTGGACGCGTTCCTGTGCCCCCTGCTCTGGGTGACCCTGCTCTGGCAGGGGGTTGGACTCGATGATCTCCAGAGGGTCCTTCCAACCCTGCGATTCTATGATTCTATGATTAGGAGAAGAGACTTCTATGATCCTATATAGGAGGCGGGGAACTACTTGTTTGCATTTAAGGATTTAGTTGTTATCTTGAAATGTATAGCTATGTACGCAAGCACTTCCTTGGCAGCTGAGATCAACCTTACAAAGAAAAGCCAGAGGCATGAGCCAATGCCCAGCATAATCTGTGGAAACAAGCCAGAATTTTAGACAGTGTGGAGAATATGCAGCTGGTAGAAAGTCTGCAAACAACCTGGCGATTGCTTGACACAGATTCCCAACCCAATCCTATGTCACTTCAATCGCCATAGGACAGCTTCCTGAAAGGCACTGAGAATGGTTTTGTAGATTAATCCCAAGTGCCACTGATGATGTTTTTTCATGTCCTGACTCAGCCAAAACGCCCCAACTTCACTGCATATTTTATACAAGCTTTTACCTGAGAGTGGCTAGGCTCCTACGGGCATGTCCATGGCAGAGAATATACAAAAGTAGTGTCATTACACTTTAAGAAATAATTTTACTTAATGTTTGAAAAGTTTCAAAACCAATTTTAGTGTCCATCTTTCCAAAGCAGGATAAAGAAAAAATAGCAACCACCATCGAAGTTCTTCATCATGCAAACTTTCTTTAAGTTCCAAATTCTTCGCTAGTCACCCTTCTGCAGCACAGGACATCTCAGAGAATCATTCAGTGGATATGATGAACTGGATTTCTGGAGGTGCTTTGCATTTCTTTTTGTTCCTTGACTGGAACATCAGGGATAATCTAATCTGATAAAAGTAATCTCCTCATTTCCAGTGTTTAATTGCTCTTGAGTAATGTAAAATAATGGCTTGATTGGCACTTTGATCACTGTAGCAGCTTGTATAGAGGACCTGGTGCTCGGTAGCGACAGCTCTAGCAAAAAATGGTGGGACTGTTCATGTTCTGTGACCTCTCTGTGTAAACCAGGTCAAATTTTAGACAATTTGGTTCAGATCTTCCTTGCGCAAAAGCTATTACTTAAGAATCAATGGCACTTACACAAGTAACATAGAGACCACTCCCCCTTTTCACAACAACGCACCTGTCCTCATGGTCAAACAAAATCACTGCACTGATTCTGAAGTAACTATGTCAGGATTTAGGCTAACATTACTAAAAATTACTAAAAATTGCATTCATTTTCTTTGCTCAAAATCTGAGACCGGAAATGCAAACACTGACAGCTACTACATCCAGTATTGTCATGCCAAGTAACAAGCAAATACTGCAGGGAAAAGACTTTTTTTGCCCCCCTTCCATCGTACTTCTCTGGCTACTGGAGCACGATTTATTATTTCTCTTCGAACAATTAAAAAAGTACTTCTAGAAATCAAAAGAACGCTCCTCATTGAAAAGAGTAAGAACTGTAAGGAATATGACATTCAGTTTATCGCTTATTTAAAATTTTAAGAAAAAAGTTTCACATCAGCTATTGGAGACAGTACTAAACTTGGGAAGACCAGCATTTAAGCTGACCACCTAGTTTTAAGGGAGCATGAAACACCATTTTACTAAGAATTTAGAAAAAAAATCCCTCTTTTCTCAGCCTCATGAGAAAAGTTTAATCTGTCTTTCAAAGTTTCTTTATAGCGGTTCCTGTTATAGGTGTCGCTTCCTTAGGGATACAATTAGGCACCCTGAAGAACGGAACTGCCCCACATTTCATCCTTAAATTCAACAGCAGTTTGGTTATCTGATTCCCTATACACAGTCTGAGGAGAAGGCTGTGGTAGTTCTCTCTTTGTCTATCTAATGGAAATATACAACTTTAGCAAAAAAGTTAAAAATATCAGCCATACCAGTTCCAGCTGTAATTTAAAAAAACCACAAAAAATTAATCAGACTGTTCATCTGCTATTAAAACAGCTGCTTAGGGTTTGCATGAAAGAATGAAATGGAATTTTATGAGGACTCAAGGGAGAGGTCGTATTTATAAGAATTTAGTAAGACAATTAGTCAAAGGAAAACACTCAAAGATTAATTTCGCCTGCAAAGGCGTAGGCACAGTGAATGCAATTTCAAGACACTGTTCACAGATGGCAGATGTGAATGTGTAAGATTTTCTTTCCCTGAGCACACTTTTCTCTGCAAGCTGGGATATGGCAGACAGGCAGGAACCCGACTGAGCTGTTCAGCAGAGAGAACTGGCCTGCAACAAGCCAGGATCAAGCAAGGCTGGGATCTTCAAGAACACTTAATGTTTCAATTTCTTTTGAAAGACCTGAACAGCACATTTTACTAGAATGAAAGGCTGTTAAAAATAACTACATCTGAAGACCAAACCTGTGCTGATGCACTCTGAGTGCTTATTGCTCCTAGTAACTCTTTCTTCAGTTATCTTTCCTCTACTTCTGTAGTTGATCCTGGTTTGACTGCGTTTATCTCAGTATCTGGGTCTGCCTTGCAGAGGTCCATGAAAAAAGACTCCTGTCAACTTACACAGGAGAAGAATCTGAAATCGGTTTTAGACGCTTTCCGGAAGACCAAATCCCTTTTCTTGCCCTATGCTTACGCGTGAATGATCGTGTACATTTAGGGGGCTGTATAGGAAAAAAAAAAAAGGTTCAACTGTCATCCTGGGAGAATGGCCCTTGAAAGTACTCTATAAAGTTTGGTCACAGACATTATCCTTGTGAACTACTTTTAGGACACTTACAAGTTCTTTTTTTTTCATGCACTCCATAAGAATGACGAACAGCTGGTGAGCTTGATTCCTGTTGTAGTTGAAGGTTTTCTGGATGGTAACTAGAAGCTGGTCCCTAAGGGATTCACTTATTATCCTAAATGAAAAACGAGACATAAAAGACGGCATTACCAGAATTAATCTATGTATTCAGAAGGCCTGCTGTTTGAGAAACAATTTTTCATCCACCAGTGCAATGACTTCATTTTGCAAATAAATGAAAAGACACAGCATCTTTGCATTCTGTACAGGTAAGGAGCTCATGCAGAGTTAAAAGTAATCAGGAAATTCATATCCAGACTGGCTCTTATACAGCTCAGTACCTCAGCATTGATTTAAAAATTGTCAGGGAAACCAAACTATCCTTTCACCCTGGAATACAATGCAGGTAGCTCTTATTCCTGTTATATATTATAGATACGCTTTTGTTAAGAAGTTCAGTCTTCAGGATTTCAGCAGTACACCTTAAAGGATCCCTACCTTTGCCTCTGTATGTTGCAAGGCCTTTTGCATATAGCTAAAAAACCAAAAATATTTCACACTACTGATATGTCACCTTGGTTATCTTGTTTATCCTCTTAAACCGAGGATTTAAATTGCTAGTGTATCTGAAACTTCATAATACCCAACTAAGAAACAAACAAATCAAAGGATGATTAAAGATACTAGATTAAAAACATTCTAGGAAGGTCAGAAGCGTTTGCTCTCTCAAAGCAATATGAAATGGAGCCCTTCAATCTTCATCCTTCTCCTAATAAAATACATGTATTTTTCAGATGATGGCAAACATTACCAGCAGGCATTCAAAGCAGTGAGACAGCTGAGCCTGCATACCGCAGTAAAATTCAAAGTTCGTTGTGAGAAAAGGATTGTTTTAGACAGCAGGGCTGACAAAAAATTCTCATTACAGACCTGCCTTACCAGATGAACACATTTATGTCATCATAATTATTGGAGAGGAAAATTGGATACTGCATCATATGCGCCAGGAGAGAAAGTCACGCAGTGATCATATCTCAAACTGATCCTGATAAGCTCTTTCAATTACCTACCATCTGACAGGAAGGATGAATGACAAAGAAGAAAAAAAAGAAGGAAAGTTTGATCTAAGGAGGCTTGGTCAACAGAAAGGAAAAGGAAGTTGCTGAATCATAAATACTGTTGGTAGGATTAAATATGTACTGTGTGCAAACATCCAAAAAAATCTAGCATCCAGCTGCTCTCCCAATTCAGCAAATAACATCTGCACTGCCTGGCAATACTAGTTTTCTGTTTAATATTTAATCCAAGCTAAGCTCTAACTTCAGTTAAGGAAATAGGCCATTTCTTCAGTGCCATACAGGTGAGCCATATCCTAATCGAGACAACATACTAGGATTTTGTCTGAACTTGGCTACTAAAGAGAAAATCCTGGTATTAACAATGACAATGGTGAATGTATGTTACTTGACTGGGAGAAGCAATATTTTAAATTAAAAATGCAATACTCTGCTTCCACTTGGAGTATTTGTCAGGACAGATCTTTTACTCTGCAGAGCAGATGAACTTTATGCTGCCTAGTACAGGCTTTGTATCTTCTTGTAAAATAAACATAATTTCTATCAACCAAAGGAGCAGACAGCCAACCATAAAAACAACAGATTCCAGAAAACACTGGATTATAAGTGACTTTCACAAGATTTGTTTGGGGCAACTGACAGGAAGGCTGTGGAGCAGAACGCTCCAGACAACACCCTCCACTCTGTTCGTGACATCAGGCAGCTCTGCCCTGAAGAAACATCACAGATGCAAGTAACAGCAAGAGAATGGAAGGAAGCCCAACATTTTTTCAGCTGGTCTGGCACTCTTGGATAACAAAGTTCATTCACAGAACACACTAGAATCAGGCAGTGCAAATTTTGTAAATACAGGCACTAATTAACCTCAGCCTTGGGCTAAGAGAATAATTCTTGGGAACCACTTGTTCCTCACTTCTAACATGCCCAACCCAGCACCCAGTACAGTGCAGGAAACTTTAAAGGAGCTCCTCTGACAGTGTGCTGCACTGAGAGCAAGCTTATTTCAATGGACCATCAAATACGTTCCAAGTGGTAAAAATTTCTGTTTGTTAATGCCAGAGCTAAGATCAAACAGGCAACAAAATACCTCTGTTAGTACCATTTTGTCCCTGGGGTGTTTTTTTATGACCCTTTAATAGAAGCAAGGCATATAGTCCTATATTGTCTACCTGAGCAAAACACAGCTTTGGTGATGATCTCAAAATCTTACCCTCCTTCTTCTGAATACTTATGTGCAAACGACAGAATATCTGATGCTCGTCCGCTACCATCACATATCACGACAGGGAGAGGGGGTTCTTCTCGCAGACACTCTAAGACAATGGAGATGACGTTGGGACCCCCTTCCACTATGAGCCCAACTACAGGAACACCTTGTCCCAGCCCTGTGAAAAACAGAGGAACAGAAACAAAAAAAAGAAGTGTCATTGAAACTTAGTTTAAGGGGTTGAGATATTATGAGTGGAGGTGACTTCTGTGTTAAAGCATCACTTCAAACCGGAGCAGTTAGGAAAACTGATGGTCACTTCATGACCAGCACCAGGAAATATGTCCATACGCTGCTTCACAGCCCGAAAAGGAAAAGGGTAAGATGTTTTTCTGCCATTGCTTTTGCATCAGCTCCACCCTGATCATTTATTCACTCACTGTTGGTGAACTGTTTGTAATCTTTTTTGGCAGACACCATATACATATAACACAGCTAACGTGATTATGCTTCATTAGCTTCACTGTTACTTGGATGGCTCCCAGCTACTGTGTCTTTGATGCTTTAACTCTTCATTGGTTACCTACAGGAAGTCTTCAGTGAGGTGACATACCTATGCTTTCTCCTAAAATAAAAAGCATGAAATTAGTGTCTTTATCATGAGGCTGAAATGGCTGGCCGATGGAAGAGACGACAGCTGAGCATCCCTTTGCTGTCCCTGCCTCACTGTGATCTCCAGGCATAGGATGACAAAGGGAAGCCCACAGGTCACATGGTCTCAGTAGCCTTGGTCACAACATACTTGGGGAAATGAAGGACAAAACATTACCTGAAGGGTGACTAATCCCACTACTATAATCATTTGAATTCCATTCTTAATCAGTAAAATGACCAGGACCTTATAAAGAAGATGCACTTTTTTGTATGACTGAGAACGTGTGAAAGAGTTTGTATTTTCAACCTTCATTACTCTCTGAAGAACAGGAACATCACGCACAGTTACAGCAGAAGCTTCCTGACATCCTCCTGCCAGTATACCCCAGCTCTGATAGCGAGTCACAGAGCATGGGCCGGCCTGTGTGTCCATGAAATCCTTAATGATTCCTGCTGAGATTTCCAGAAGAGGTGCCTGTGCTTGAAGTCATTAAAAAGAAACAAAACAACTCCCTGTATGTTGTTACCAGTAGGTGCACTGCAGTCCTTCACAGACTCTCAATTCCTATGTGTATTCCCAACTTCACCGTTCTCATGACAAAAATCACCAAACTACTTACATCAGAACCAATATCCCCAGCCCCAGTGGTATTAAAAGAAATGATACAGAACATTTTGCCTCTGGGCCCTGATTTCCTTATCCTCCAAGCCAGGACTCCGTCTTACAACGTTACAACTCTCCCAGCACTTCTGCAGAACTCAAAGACAAAGAAAGCACCTCTAACATTGGCTATTTCTACTGTCTGTGGGGCCACAGCACATGATGCTGGCTCCATACTGAAAGGCAAGGGCCATCATTTTGGTGAGTTCAGTTTCTTAAGCTTACTGTAGGCAAAAAGCAGTACTTAAAGACCTCCCAAAACGTTTAGATACCTTGAACTGCACCTTTCAACTCTACCTGGCATGCTACTTCATTTTTCTGCTCTACACATAAGAGCACTTAAATCCTACTAGAAACTTTTGTAGAGTTCAATGCAATTGTCATTCTGAATGTTTGTTTTTTTCTGATTTATACAGGCCTAAACAAGTTACAGTAGCATCTGCAAGAAGTCAGAAAGGCAAGTGGTAAAACTGATGCCTATTCTCCAGTAGTTCTTAACTGAAGTCTGGATTCAAAAACTATTAACATTTTTTTGACATTTTTAATTAGGTGGTTATTAGGTTTTGTCTTTTAAAACTGCTGGAAAACCAAGGCTACTGATTTTTTAAAATTAATTTAATCTTTTAAAAAAATTAATTAAAATGTTAATGAAGAGATGTCTAGCAGAAGCAGGGAGGTGCCTGTCCCCCTGTACTCACCACTGGTGAGGCCACACCTTGAGTATTGTGTCCAGTTTTGGGCACNTCTTTTAAAATATTTTTTTTCTAAGTAATAACAAAAAGAATTCTAGAAACCACTGAGCTGCACAGGATTCCTGTAAAGAGGAACTGTACAAAATCACCCCATTCTGTGTATTTACTGATGCTCATGAATTCTAGCTAGAAGTGCACAAATTCTTTACATTTCCCTTTCCTTAAATTCTTACTGCTTTGAAGCTTCTCCTTGCTATTGTCATCTTTTCCTCCTCCCTTTACGGAATCCTTACTTTTCTGGGTTTTCCGTGCTGTTAGACGTGGGCTCTTTCACCACTTATCAGACAGCATATGTTCTACTTTAGTCACACAGTCCTGATTAAATTCCTGCTAGAAAGAACTGGAAGAAACATTTAATTTCAATACTCTGAAGTATTTCAAGCCCTTGTTCCCTCCCTTCCTTTAAGATGTTATGTTTACAGTTTGCCCCACTGTACTTACGTGTGTTAATTTTCTGGAGGGAAATGTGTTTTTCCAACTGACGTCGTAACTTTACTTCAGCTCCGTATTTACCTAGAGTACCATTGTCTGCCAGAATGAAGTGCGTATGGGAACTGTTGAGCACCGAAAGCTTACTCAGAGGGTTTGACATCGTTTGGTAAACCCGCGTTACCTGTGTGTCAAAAGGATAGATCCACCTAGATTAGAACTAAGAACTAAAGGTGAAAATCTCCCCCACACCACCCAACAGAAGAACATGCCTTAGGAGGTAACACATCAACCAAACCTTTATAACCCAGAAGAGGCGAATTAGAGATGGAGCTTGCTTTTATATTCAAAACTTCAACTCTTCATAGCAGTGTTTTCTTTGAAGGATGACAGTCACATCTGTGCACTTTCCTGCATGTTACCCTAAGCTCATTAATGTAACTCACTCAGGTACTCTCCTTGATCACACACTGTGTTACGAAAACCTCTTACTGCATTAGAAAATACAGTCTCATTGGGAGTTTCTAGTAATTAATATGCCACTGCAGAGTACTCATCTACAATAAATGCCAGTCTTGTGGACATTAAGGCCCTTAAGTGATTTATAGAAGTCTCAGCATGCCACACTGAAGTTGGGACCTAAAACTGTCACCACAGAGAGGGCTCTATTACTGAAAGCAATGGAAACCTCACTAGCTTCATATTTACTTTGAGGTCATATATGACAGCACGACAAATACATTTAAACAACAGATTTTCTTCAAGACATTGTTCAGTTTCAGCTCTTAGGCATGCTTTAGAAACAATGAAAGTATTAATAATCCAAAAAGATGAACAGTATTTTTTGTTTTACACAGCTGACATTGCTAATTATACAGGAGTTTCCTTAAAGACTTACATCTTTTCCTATCAGATCTTCCTTGTTTTCTACAATGCCCCACGGTGCAATTCCTATGGCACATATTCGTCCTCTGGATTTGGAAGAATGATCTTTCAAGGCATCTCCCACATGACGAATGACACCTATAGGTACAATTAATTTAATTAATTCTTGGCACTTTTGAGAGATCATTAACCAACAGAATTTTCTCTTGGCTCTCACAGAGCTATGCTCTTCTGGATTGCTTTCACTACTAACCTAGTATCCTACTTTATAATAGAACACGCAATGCAGACAAACCCATGCTTTTGTTTTGTAATAGTTGTGCGTAAAACTCATTGCCTTTTCACATCCTTGTTCTGAATCCAATGAAGTCTTTGAAAGATTTACCCAGCTACTTAACTTGCCACAGTGTAATCTGTATCATTGCCTGGAATTGCTATTATTCATTGTACACAATGCTAAACACATATGGAATGCTATTACTGGGCTTTGAGCAAGCAAAAAAACCCTAAACCTATAGTTATCTAGGAAATATTTCTGAATAACAATACTCACCTTCCCTTAAAGACCTCTGCTGTAAAACAAAACTCAAAGGAAATTGTTCTTATCTTACATAATTTTCTGAGAAATAACTTGATGTGAAGATTTATTTCAGCTAAATATAGATATTGTTATAGAAATATTATAATCAAAGTATGGTCTCATGTTTTCAAGATCACTCAGAATTTATATTAACATAAATGAAACGAATTAAAAACCAGTGGTCTCAAAATATCTCAATATATAGGGAATCATCAGAATAGCTATTTTTCAACATGTCTTTAAAATTTTGGACATCATATCAGACACTGGTTTTTTGACAGAATCCAGAAACACTGCCAAAAACCTCCTGGTGAAGTTATGTGGAGTTGCTGTACAACTGATGTTTTAGTTTAGGTCAAAAAGGAAACCCAGAAACAAAACTGTTTTGGGTGGCCACAATGTCTTCAAGTAGAGATATTTACAAATGACTTCAGGTTTTTGTTTCAAGATCGCTAATTTCCAGTCACTCATTTAAGAATAAATACCTTATATAGTTACAAGAGAGTGTGCATGCGTGGTGGTGGGTGATCCCATGGAAACAGTAACTCAGGAACTTGACATTTAAAGTGGATTATCAATTGATCACTAACTCTCAGGGCGATCACACAGCTAAAGCTAACTCAGTCCTTGGCTGCATGAACAGGGAAGAATCAAATGGAAGCAGAAAGGATGTTTTACTTCAGCAACTAAAAGCTTCACCAAGCACAGTCTCAAAAATTGCAGCATCCTAAATTCAAGAAGGCTGTTAAAAAATAGAGAGAGTTCAAAGCGGAGGTGTAGAAAAGGCTGAAGGACTGGAAAACATGCTTAATGTGAGAGTTTTATGGAACTCAGCCTGTGCAGTTTGATAAAAGTGTTGTGTATGAAAACATGCTCAGGAAATATACTTCTAGTAACAGAAAGATCTTTGTACAAAACAAAGAGGAAGAAGTTAAAGCTAGGCAAACTTTGTGTAGGAGATTTCTTAACTACAAGGATAACCAACCACTGAAAGAAAGAAGTACTACAACCAGTGGTAGATTCCTTCCACTGAAACCGAGGATGAATTTTTTTTTTTTCAGGAGAAACACTGATTAATGCAAATTAATATTTGATAAGGAAAATCTTATGGGCTGGGCTGGGCAGGACATTAATACAATGATCACAATGCTCCTTTTTTGGTCTAGTGGCTAATAACTCATTTATGTAGACCTACATCTTCTGCCTGTGGGAAAGATTAGTGAGTGAACATCAATGAATTCTTAAGTAAACTAAAAGCTTACCTGTGCTAACACCTCCAGTGAAAATCCAAGCTCCTGTGGTCATGGCAGCCTTTATCAGACCTTTTCCAAACACTTGCTTCAATTTAGGTTGCATTTCGAAGTTCTGGAGGCCTCCATGGACAGAGATTAAGAGTTTGGGCAGCTCCAGTTGCCAGTCTTTCACCATGAGATGCAGCAGAGCATCTGGTTTAGTGTCATAGGACACGCGGATATACTGCAAAGAGCAATGTGTAATATTATCACTCCAGAGCTGCTCTGTGTATTGTCTATTGGCCGAGCAAAGAATGGTTATATTAAGCCTTCCATCTTGAAGAAAGAGTTTTATCATTTTTAATGAACACATTATTAAACTTCCCTGTTGCTTATGATTAGAAAAAATAGGTTGAAACCTTTCACTTTGCTATTGAGAACTTACCATTTACTTCACAAATTTTAAAAGCACCACATCCCCCTCTTCACCTGCAAAACTGTCTGCAGTCAAGCGATCCATCCGAAGCTCTTATTACAAACCTGCATTGTTGGAAGCCACCTATTTTAAATGACTGGAAAATGTTTTGTATTGTTCCTAAAACCTCTGATTTGAGACTTTAATAATAAATAAGAGGCTTCGGTTATCTTTTATCCCATTCACTGTTGATGTACATATTTCTGCCTTTGATGCAATAATTCATATTCTTCTCAGTTTAGATACACCATTGTGATTTCTTTTCAAACTACTACTCTACCAAAGAAAACTATAGTTTATTTCTGCTGTAAAAACAAACAAACCACCACTAACAAACCCCAACTGCAAGTTTTTGCAGTGGGAATCCCAGCAGACAGGTAAGAAAGCGAATGGGCAAAGAAACAAATCTCTGTTTGTATTTGTTCAGGAGAGTCAAATCAGAAAGAGATTTTTGGAAAAGGTTGACCTGCTATTACTTCCCCTGCTAAGAAAACTCAACAAGCCACTTTCCAGCTCTGCCAGACCCCCATCTTTCATTTTTATTAGCCTTCAAACCTTAGGAAATAATCTGTGTCCATGATGGATTTATTTGGCCCACAAATCTGATACAAACAGATGGAATCTTGGGCATTAATACATGCAGCTGCCTCCTTAGTTGGTATTTGCTGACAGTAACTTCAATGAAACTGTTTCACCAAGACATTATAAAGTGCTTCCTAGGTAGGTATTATTTTTCTCTTGCCTTTTCTCTCTCTTTCTCTTTTTGAGCATCTTGTCCACACCCTTCTGAGACCTCATTTGATTTTAATAGATTAGGCACTAAGCAGGGGGAATCCTGACACTTATCTATTAAGCTAACATACCAGATGAACACCTTAGAGCAGCCTATGCTCCTTACCATGGCCTTGTTTGAATGTCCTCCTCCCTGGAATTCAAGGTTTCCATAGGCATCAGTTGGGTATGTTTGGGTGTGTTTACTGACAGACCATTTCTCTGGCTGAGCTTCCACTTGCTTTGTTTCGTCTTCATTTTTATTAGCTGTTACACTTGGAGGAGGTGGAATATGTTGGTTAATGAGCTGGCCACAGCAGCACCTGTAAGTAAAAATTTGAAGTGACTTTGATTAAAGTATCTTCTATATTGGATGGTGAGTTTTTAAAAAAAAAAATTTAAAAAAAAAATCAGATTTTCAACTGACCGTGCCTTGCTCTACACGAATCATAAAAACACCTCTTCTGGGTCACATTCATTGTGTTTGCCTGCACACATATGCCAGAATTACCAGCTCGCAGATGTTTCTTAACAAGCAAAGATGAAAAATTTCACTTCACTTCTGCAATACACTGGAAAGTTGTTCTAGGCTAAAGGACAGAGAAGGAGGAAGGATGCAGAACAGGAGCAGTGACCATCTGTTTCTTACTCGGAGGGGACAGCTAGCATGTGGCATAAGCTGTTACGTTATTCAACAAGCTGGACCACAATTTAGCTAGCCCATACAGCAACAGTAGCATAAATATTTGCACTAAGAATTCCAGTCCCCCTGTATAGTATCGTTATTGGTAGAATCATACCAACTGTGAAGAACCGTACCACTTGCTTCACAGTGCACATTATTGCATCCTTGCTTTCAGAATTCAGTTTGAACTCATGGTGTAGTTTGCAAAGCTAGGAACTAACAACTCACTGCCCCTTCTGCTGCCCAACTTTATCATCTCTGTATGACACATCCCATGGCTCTGTACAGATACAATGCAAGTGTCTTCCACTTTTGTTCTCCTGTCATCTGCCTCTAAGGGCAGTGAGTAAACCGGGTCTCAGTTTCACATGCCTAAATACAAATCAAGTCCAGTTTCTTCAGTATTAATCTCTTCTGTTGGCCAGAACAAAAATTTCAGACGTTACCTGCTAGTGTCTTTGTTGTTGGCAATCACATAGATACATTCTCTTTTTGAAAAGGTCTTCTCTATCCAAGCCTTTTGACCCTTAAAAGGGAGAAAACATAAGAAGAAATATACTGATATATTTGTGTGGCAGATACAGTAACATTTGCCTTCTATTTTCAGCTACTGTTTTTAAAAACAAGCACTGAATTCATTAAGTCACTTTTAAACATCAGATACATCTACTCATGAAGCAAGTAGGTGATGTGAATTTTCCATGACGTGGATAAAATTCAAACCTCAAATGTACGTAAAAACCTTTATGTGCAAAGATGCTGGTCTTGAAGTTACAATGTTTATCTGAAGCTCTACCAAGAAACTCAGCTGCTTCTTCCTATTTTACTAAACAGTAAACGGACTCAAAGTAGCACAGAAAAACAGCATAAACTGTGTCGTAAGTAGATTAATAGTGTTTACGCCAAATAATACTTTAGTATTGTTCTTTGTATGTAGAAATTGTTTCGCAAACACTTTCCCTGATTGAATAACAATCTTCTCAATATCATTTTTTCCTGTTGTACATCAAG
The DNA here is from genome assembly GCA_013400135.1 of Rhinoptilus africanus. Lineage (NCBI taxonomy): Eukaryota > Metazoa > Chordata > Aves > Charadriiformes > Glareolidae > Rhinoptilus > Rhinoptilus africanus. Next base: position 760,739 of record VXBO01009505.1, read on the forward strand.
TTCTAGTTATTCCTAAGGCAAGTAACTAAGGAGACGCATCTCAGGAGCAGATATTCCTTAAACTGAACAAACATTTGGCAGAGAAAGTACAAACCCTACATACATGGTGTATCTGTGAAATGGAAGGAGGCAAACAACCTTGAAGACAAAACACAACTGTTTTGTCCTATTATATTGTATTTGCAAACCAGACATTAGACCAAGCTCACAACCCTTTTAAAAACAACGATGTGTAGGCAAGCTAGAATAAAATGATAGATCCGCGCAATGCAGTTAGAGAGCCTGTTGCAGAAGTGTGGTCCAGCTGAGTCTGGGAACACCGAAAGGATTGAGCTCAGAAAGAGCTGCAGGCCAGAGTCTCCCATTTTCTCACTTGCAGACCCCAGGACTTCTCTGTCCCTGCAACCACCAGCAAGGCAAAGCATCATCACAATTGCAATAATAAAACAATATTTAGTGGCGAATTTTAAGAAGCGAATTCAAAAGTAGCCGTTTAATTTTAGAGGAATGAAAAATGTTACAAAACACTCACGATTTGATGACACTGATAACTTTGCCTTGCTGATGAAAGCTGCTTCTTCTGAGTTTCAATTAGGGAATTGTGTCTTAATTCATTTTTCAAGTAGCAAGTAAATTTCGTATGTTTTGCTTTAGTTTCCTCTGTGGAAGTAAAATAAAATTTTTGCAGAGACAAAAGCTAAAAATTACATGAAAACTTTCACAGGGTGCCTTCAACCAAAAAAAAAAAAGAGCCTTTGCTAGAGAAAGAACTAAAAAACTTGCTGATTTCCTGACTTTAGAAAGTCAACTGCCGATTTCTGTTGGGTGAATGCTCTGTCAGCCTGCCCGGTAATAGCTTCGAGACTGGACTAGCCCCCTGCGCGCTGCACAGTCCACAGCATGATGAAGATGAATAGAGGGTGTGGTAGTTCATCTTTTTTTCCTGTGTGAGGCAGGAGCTGTCTCTGAAGTTCCTTTGTTTGTTGACTTGTTAGTTCCTGTCTGGCTTCTTTGTTTCCTCCATTATGACTGAAATATATGAGATTACTTGAAGTTCCCTCATTGCAAATAATTGCAAATAAACTGCAAACCCACGCTTCTACTTCATGAAAAAGCTGTCCATAATCTGTCCAGGTTGCCTCCTTCAGGTGCCTCTGAGCTAAAATGCCTTGTGGTCAGTGGTCTGGTCTGGGAGATCCTGCACTTCTGCTCTCCACTCTGACAAACTTCCTGATTTACCAAGGCAGAACCACCTCATTCCAATTTAAAAGGAGTTTACGAGCTCACAGCACCGCAGAGCAAGAAAGAGTGAAGAACTCAGACAAAACTTCAGGTAGTTTACAATGTTACTTGCTTCCTGAATAACAAGGCATATACCTTAGGCATTTAGCATAACAAGCTTGATTATCTAGCAAATCCTGTAGCAAGAGCGTATTAAATTTAATATCTAAAGGCTGTGCAACGCAGTCAGCCTTCCTGTCTCAACTCTGTACATTCTTTCTTCAAATGAATCTAAAAAACCGTTGTTCCCCAGAATATTTAAAAGGTTCTTTTTATATGCCTTCTGGCAAGGCTTTTACAAGACAACAAGTTTTAGCAATAGTATTATTAGAAATAGAGCTCGGAAAACACATTCACTTTTACAGCGTCAGAGTCCAGTAACTGCGGTGCAGTTCTAGTAAAGTACAGAAGAAAAAACCCAAGACAGGGAGGACCCATGAGGCTCCATGGTCTGTGCAGGTGGTTGCTTACATCAAACAAATGCCATTTACCTGTTCAGAACGAGATTTTGCTAATTCACAGGTATTCAGGCTGTTCAAAATAGTCAGAGAACAAAAAAAAGTCAATTTGATTAGAATTACACTAGTTATTCAAAATTAATCCCAAACCACACAGTGTCAAAATTCACTGCTATTTTGCAACTACTTCCAATGTTGTTACTCATGCTTATACACACCATATTAGCTTATGACATTTAATGTTATTAAATGAGCTTAATAGGAACCTGTTATATAGGTTACGTCATTTATCTACTTTTAAAATTATAATTTTTCTTTTTTAATTTATTTTTAATTAATTGGGGTTTTATTAATATTTTATACATTTTAAACATAGTCAGATTTTTCCCCAAGTAAAATATCAGACTTCAGTTGACCAAGTGACACAAATGCCCAAATCAATTCCACAGTGCAGGAAACACACTTCAGAATATAAGTGGTAACAGATGCTGCACATTTAGCTGTTCTGTAGAGAATACTGGAAGCTAGAAATACCAAAATATTAAAACAGTTTGGATTTTTACAACATGTCATTGAGTACTGCTTTACCTTATTCCTCGCAGCTTACCAGAGTTTCCTTTGCTATTTTGTGTGCTTCATGTAAAATCAGTTAATTAACCAGTGGGTTAAGTCACAGACTTAATATCTGTGTTTGGAAGGAAGCTTTTGCATCTTGGTAAGTAAAATGAGCTCTGCAATACAGTTGAGCTCTCAGCTGGGCAGTCATTCTTAAAACCCCTCTCATAGGAGGTCTATTATCAACTGCTACATTGAAAAAACCTTTACATACTCACAGCTAAAAACCCCGTTAGAAATCAGGCACCATAGGCACTACAGTTGGACAACACATTCTGCTCCACTGGCTTATTTTTCTGGGCTAATGAGAGGGAGGCAAAAGCAGGCATTACAGATTGGGGAAATAAAACCTCAGCACATTTGGTCAGCCTTTGAAGTTTCACTGCCTTTGTCTATTTAATCTGCTTAACCAAAGCTTCATTATAATCCAGTGCAAATACTTGAGCAGAAACATTCACTGTCAGAAAACAAGCACTTTCCCCACTTCCTTGATAAAGATTTTGTAAGTTTTTCTCTCTCTGGATTGAAATTTATTTGGTTTCTTGAGGAAAAATGTAAGTATGCATACTGTCTCTTGTGAGCTTGAAAAAAAGCACTTTTTAACAGCCTTGGCATGGATGAATTGTTAAAGGACTATGTCAAATCAGCTGCAGTTTTCAGACCAACAGCCCAGAGTATTAGGCTGACAGACAAATAGCTGCTGCCAGCAAGATTACGGCACTAAAAAGCACTGCACGTTTTCCATCCACTTCCAAGAAACATGAAAAAGCAAGATTCCAACTTGTTGACAGCAGTGCAAACCTACTTATTATTGCAAATGCTGAATGTACTACTCAGAATCTAATTTTGAAAAAAAACCCAACCATTTCAGATGTTGGCATATTGGCATATTTGTTCTTTAGGAACACTCAAAACAGGTCTCCTAAATTATGATAAAACCAAAACAAAACTACTGCTAATTCTTAGTCTTCAGCCTAGAAATCAGTATGTTGCAAAGAAACAGTATTAATTAATACTGGATTTATATTATTCCACTCTACGGATTTGTTAATTCCCTTCAGCTTTAAAAGAAGGTATATTCCTGCAGAAGGTCCTCCTGCAGCAAGGAATGGAAATCAGTGTTGTCGGTTTGTAAATCCTGAGTTAACAAAATCAAGACCCTCAATAGTTAGTCATGTTTCTAACACAGCCATTAAGAACCAGGTCTACAAAGCCCAGCTGTCCTTTGGCTATCACAAATGAACTACGCTATTTGCTGAGAATATCTAGGGCTGCAGACATGGAGTAACTGAAAAAAAATTTTCTCTAACCATCACACAGTTTGCTGCCAAATTAACATGAAATTTTATGTATTTCACTTCATATATAACCAACCATTCAATGAGCAAGTACTGGGCCTGAATTTCAGGCTGTACCAAAAGTGCCCGCAGCTCTGTTTCACTGCAGCTTCGTGCAAGAGCAGCACCTGGGCTCTGGTGAAAATCCAGGGTGGGAGTCAACACAGGAGAGCAAAGCCACCCAAAACATCATGCTACGAACTCTTACACACCATTGCGGCACCAGAAGCTGTGAACTTCAGTTGTCATATACCCCTGCAGGACGGCAGCAGTACTTAGTATCTGTGAACAGTCATAATGATAAAACTACCACCAAAGGAAGTGAAAGAATGTGGGGGATGAAAGGGGGCGGGGATGAGAGTCAGAGTGTTGTTGGAGAACATCCAAAGCCCAAACTCGACCAGACTCTAAAGCCAATGCAGTCAGCCCTCTCCAACCACCACGATCCCCAAAAAGAGATGTTCCATGCAACAGCAACACACATCTTTGATGGATGGCTTCCACATTTGGCTTGTTGGCCACAGGATGGGATGGGGCTTTAGCCTTATCTTGCAACTCCAGAGCATGTGCTGCAGGACATCTTCCTGGCAAACGGAGCCTGCTGAAGAGCACGGGCTCCCCAGCTGCGGCACCCCAGCGAGGCTGTGCCTGCACCAGGCACAGCAGCCAAGCGGGCATGCCAGCAGCAGCCCGCACGGAGCCACCGATGGGGATCAGACGCTGCAGACAGTGCCTGGCACACAGATGCGATGGGGGGACAGGCAAGGGACCAAATGAACATATATCATGCATAATGCAGCGTTTGACAAAGCTGTTGAGGCTAAATCAAGCACAGAATAATACAAAAATGTAGCTGGCTGTGCAGCAGAACTCAGATCTGTGGAATCATACAAATTACTTCCCCCAACATCTTGTTAACATGTGGATCGACTATTGTCATTTATGGAAATATTCATCTGTAACCCTGTTCATCCCATCTTACCAACGTTTCTCAGTAATTCTCCTTTAGCTTGCAGTATGCTGCAAAGGGTGGTATCACCAGGGAAGTCAAATCTCAACTGTGTTGACTAATTATTTAATTAGAATGCTCTACAGAATCAAACTGCTGTATTTATGCCAGATTTGAGCAAAGACATGTTTGTTTTAATGAGACAGTGAGAGAAAGAAGTAATGTGGAGGTGGAACAAAATTCATACCGTTCGCATGTGCACAGTGTGTGCACAAGTCCATCTACCATGTAAACAAGTCCCTGGATTTTATAAATGCCGTGAATGCAATCACATTTAGTTGCTGTTATGTGAGAGAAAACAAGTAAGAACTCTGCTCAAGGAACAACTGGGAGAAAAAAAAGGAGCCACTGTATCAGCAGAATCCCTGCTATCTGGAACTTAAAAACTGAAACTTGAAAGATAAATTTTATTTTGTGCTGCCTTTAAATGCAACATCCCAATTACAGTACCCATCATTCTTCTTCACTTTGACGGAACAGTTTTTCCAACCTTTCAGGTAATTAGTTCTACCCAGAGCTATCCTCCCAGTAATAGTGTTTTCGCTTGGAGAAAAATACTCTGAACTATGTGACGAATGTTAATAGCCAATTTTGCAGCCATTCATGAACTGGTAAGATTTTACTTAATAGTTGTTCATCACTAAGGACTACAGGGCATAAAACCGTAATGCTATTTTAAATTTGTGTTACGTCACTAGTGAGCCAGAGTCATGAACAACATCCCCAACTATAGAACAGTGACAGCCTATGAATCTAAACTAAATTTCCAAACCCTAGTTTGCATGAGTTATATCAAAAATAGTTATCTGTACAACTGATAATAGTTTTAGCAATTACTAGAATATGAAGTACCAAAGAATATCTAATAGAAAGAGGATGTCTTATATTGTTTGCTAATAAGTGCAGCATCAAGAAGGGATTTATAACAGTTGTAAGATTCTTTCAAATAAAAGTCCCTTTCTGCAAGAGAATTCTTACTGTCCTCCCACTGTATTTTTCATACGGTTCAATTCGAACCCGTGCCCTTTAGCAACCTTGTCAGGGACCCATTTGCTCTGTGGTTGAGACTGACACAAAACAGGCAGGACAGCAGCGTCAGGAAGCAATGCTGTTCTTCCAAATTGAGGCCAGAAATCGCTCCCGCTGATGATGTGGAAACCAGTCAGCAGTGCTACTCTGCACAGAGTGCTGTAACGAGCTTTCATGCTCCTGGCCTGTTGGTGCAGCACACAGCAAATATCTCCTGAAACAAGAGGAAAAATTTTCTCCCACCATTCATTAACTGAGGGACACAGTCTACAACACGCTCTTTCCAAAGTTAAGACGATTCTGTTTCACCTCTTAGAGATACACAGCTCTTCCCCAGAGGCTTTGAGATGAGAAAAACAGCTATTGCCTCAACACAGCTGCGGCTCTGGCTTGCTCTGGCATGGCTGGATATACCCAGCTCCGGCACCAAGTCCATGGAGGCACACCAGCAAAGAGTGCTGGGGGAGCTGGAGCGCCCCACCGCAAAGGCAGGCGCAGCTCAGCTCTAACGTAACTATACAGTTCACGCAGCTACAATGAAGCTACAATAGAGCATACAGCAGGACAGCTTGGGACAGTGCTTGCCTGCGGAGAATGTAATGTGTCGTTTTGCAATGGTGGGTTGGTTTTTTATTTTGGTGTGGAATGCATAAAGAAACCCACTGACCAGGTTACACACCGCATCTACCACATTTTAAGGTAGCAAAAGCTGCTCCTGCAACAGCTCAGCCCCATCCCTTAATGCACCAAACGGCAGGGAAGAGATTTGCTAAGATATATTAACAATAATGTATAATCCCCATTTGTTACCCATTCCAATTCTGTTATTAACTTGCCAAATCCTCCTCTTGCTTTTATCTATTCTGTTCCAGATGCTAGGGAGATGCGGAACTTTTCTTGCTCTCCTTTCTGAGAGCTGTTTTAGATTTTTTTCCTCCCAAAATCTTCATCCTGCAGACACTCCATAGAGTCAGTTTTACTCCAAGATGTTAATGAGTGGCGGAGTTATAACAAACATAAGCAAAGATGCTAGAATGGGAAGTGGTGAGCAACTTTACCTATGGGTAGTGGAGCCATCCCTGCCTAAAAGTAACCACCCCTGAGAGAGGCCCAGGAGAGCAGAGGGGATGAGCAGGCAGGACGGCAAGCAGCCTCTAACATGATGCTAGCCAAAGCAGCCTGGCAATTACTAGTTTCTTCTGTAAGCTAATTTGTTAAAAATTCTTACTTGCAGATTTAAGATGACCCTGGTATCTAGCTCTGACAAGGCTAGGGAATGATTTTTGTACTGTATAATTGCCTGCCCTGTCTAACATCAAGACTCTTTGCTAGATGTGGAAGTCAGGACGCTCCCGCATTACAAGCACATGGGACATCTCTCTCAAACTACTCGTAACTATGAGCCTCTAATACAGGCTATTCTGACCTGAAATAGAAAAATGTTGTTATCATGAAAACCCCGGTGATTCGACACCCTCAACAGCAGATCTTCCTTTGTGAAATTACTTAGGAAATGATAACCAACATAACGAGGTACTTCCCTCATTACAGAACTAAGTCTATGAATAGTTCTAACTAAAACTACCCACATGCTTAATTCTCCTGGTTATTTGTGGTTTAGAAAACTGTGTCAATAGATGTTAATTATATATGCAAACAAAGACTAACCTGCACTTAGTGATGCAGATGCAAAACCCATTGAATTGGACTAGAATATCCCCTCTCTGAGAGACCTGGGTCACTAGAGTCCACAGTACTAAGAATAATGACTATTAGAGTAGAAAGGATCAAAAATGTGTTGTTTGGAAAAGAGGTTCAAATATAAGCACTTCTTTGATTCCAAGTTACTAGTTCAGAGCTAACTTCTATAAAACTTCTGATAAGCCAGTTAAACATGCTGATTTTTCAGACATGATGCAACAGTATGGTTTGAGACCTTATAACCATTTTTCTGTAAGAACAGGGCAAACCATGAATGGAAAATATTTTAAGAGAATGACTACATGTTGTGTGAGGTATTACTCATCCATGAAAGTTTGTTCTAAATGTACAATTCAAATTAGTACTGCTTGAAGTGCAGAGCGCACTGAGCAGGTAGCCTCAGAGAATTCACTATACTGACATTTTCAAAATGCGGTGAAAGAAAGCCACTATTTAAGGCGGACTGCTAGGCATATTAATAAAACACACTTCAAAATTGCTACAAAGTAAAGTTTCTATATTTACAATATACTACAGCTCTAAAATCTGGAGATGCTGAATAAGTATATATATTGAGAAAAGGTTTCATAAATATTTACTTCTCTCTTCTGCTTTCTGTAAATACACACTTTTTGCAAATATATATGCAATATACTAGTTAGCTGATCTCTCCCTTAAGAAAGTAACATTAGTTTGCAGTACATACAGTTTTCCTGAAAGCAAGATTCTCCAGGTAGAATTCTGTTAAATAGTTTGAGCTGTTGAAAATTTGCAACTTGCTGTGGCTAATTTTACACTCAGTAAAGCAATTATTTTTCAGGCATTAGCTAACACGTAAGATTTAACAGACCATACCACATCAGCTGCATTTTATACCCTGCTGCTTTCTGTCATTTTCAAAAAAGAAAGAATTTCCAGCTAATTTAACTCTTGAGCTGCAGGGTTTGCACAGAATTATTCCTTATGATCTTTTAGAATACATTATGAAAGCACTGGAACTCAAGGGTTAATTTATTTCCTGTAGATGCTCAATATGTGTGTTTAATTTATTGTATTATATATACCTGAGAGTTCATTGGGAACTTTCTGAAAACTTGAGTACGACTGAAACAATTACAAAGGGCGAGGGCAATGGCAGATTTCAAACGAGTTTATAGATAAAAACAGTGTTCAGAAAACTTGGTCAATCTTCTTTTCAATCCTTACACATCTAAAACCCTCTAAGCTGTGAATGAAAAGAATTAATAGGTGCCACAGAGCCAGAAAACAGTATCTCCACAGATATTCCTGGACTTTTTTTTTCATGGCGTGCAACACATTATTAGTCTCTAAAGAGAGAAAAAGACACTTCTAGCTTCAACAGATAGTAATACAATCCAAGAAATACTCTGCCTGTACTGACATACAGCATCATTTACAGTTGTCAAATATTATGTATAACTCATTAACATATTTGGCTTTAAAATGTTAGCCGCAGGCTACCATTTGAGTTTAAATGATAGTGGGGAAAAATTATGATAAATGCTTCAGTTTACTGGATTTAATCCATTATCAAAAATGGGGAAGAAAAATTTTAAAGCCTGAATTAGGGGAGTTAAAGGAGAATCAAACAGGCCAGAAACTGTCCATGGCTGTCTCTGGCTTGCTGAGGAATACAAGGAATACTCCCTCTTGGAGCTACTGTTACTTTGTGATGTCCCTCCTCAAGTCCCCCACTGCACTACAGCAGAAGGGGCAGGTAGGAATGACAGAGCAGTAGATCATTCTTTGGAGCTGTGATCTGAGGAATTTGTGGGTAACAGGGCCAAACCTGAGCTTCCTTGGCTCCTCAATCATTGGAAACATCAGTACGCGAATACTGAGGGATGACATGCAAGTTGCATCTTGATGAGGGAGTTCATAGAGACTTCTCATCTCAGCATCCAATATGCTTTATGGCAGAAACGCAGTACAGCAGCATTGTTGAGACAAACGGGATGGGGCTGCTGGTAAATGTATGGTACAAGTCTTTCACTGGGAAACCCCCTTTATTGGCAACTCACACCAGAGTAAGGAAAACCACCACAAATTATGCCCTTTTCTGTTCTAAGACTTCCATAATACCTGACCTACCATCAGACCTTGATAAACTCAACTGGAAACAGACACACAGAGAAAGACACTTGCTTATCAGAACTCCAGAATGTACAGCTAATTTTGAAAATTGAAAACAACCCCAAAACAAAGCAAAGTCCCAATCTACAAAATAAAAAAACATCAGAACTCCATCCCCATTTGCTGCAAAGGTAGCTCTAAACTAGCATTCAAAACACTGAAATATGTAAAATATGTTTTCACCTAATCTCTCTTTGCCAGTATTTCTATGTCTTATTACAGTCATACCCAAGCAATTTTCTAATTTTGAAATGTTTTGAGACACACCTTTCTTGGACTTGAAAACTCATTTTGTCTTCTCTCAATTAGTACTTCAGGTTTCACGTCTTTCAAAGTAAATGAAAAATCTAGGAAGTAGTCTAATCAGAATACTGTCATTTCAACTGAATCATCTTTCTCTAGTAAGTCACAGGTCACTATACAGCACTTCAGCGCAAATTTCAATTATGCGTATTGATGCTAAGAAAGGTAGCAAAGCAGAAGATCATCAGGAGTGAAACAAAAAATCATTTAAAAGCATGTCCTACCTGCTTGTCACTGGAACTGTTTCAGAGTTTGGAAAGATGAGTTACATCTAGAATAAATAAATTGCATTTAACTGTGAGCTTCTGTCCCATCTTTCTGTTTATTGTTCAGACTTCTCATTCATCTTACTGTTAGGACTTCCAGTCTCTCTGAAGTTCATGAGAATTCCCAAGGAGATGAGTTTCCACCACTTTAAGAAGAGAATCTCATATGATAAGCATGTGAGCAGCTTCTTTGTTCAAACCAATCTCATGACTCCCTTTGAAGGTAATCCTTTAGAAGTCTCATGACCCATCTCCCTGCCCAGAGGGTATTTTCATCTCATGGTGGAACAAGGCACAACAAATCTACTTTGATAGTGCCCAAATCTCCAATTTGTTAAACCTCCTTTCCTCTCTTCAAACAGTGGATGTACTTGCTGTAAAAATGCCGGCACTGCAGAAAGGCTAAAGCAGGGGCTGAAACTTTTAATTTGAAGTATCCCCTCCCTCCTGCTAAAATATCAACTTTATTTGCATAATTGAGACAATTGGACATAATAGTCCTTTCAGGGGTCCTCATTAGATGTACAGCTCTACATTCTTTGAAAAGAAGAAAAAAGGAGGTCATACAGCATTAATTATATCTAATCCTTTTTAGAACAATTTGAAGTTGGGCAAAATGCTGTACTAAAACAGCTGAAGTCATAAATAAGCCATTCATTTTGTAACTTTACGTATCACATGCATTTTCATACCCTCTTGCTTTTGTCAATTTAATTAATTCCTTTGCTGTGAAGGGCTTCTTTTGCATCTTCTCATACTTTAAAACTACCAATAGCAAAGGACACCGTGTGTTGCAGGGAGGTCTTTTTTATGCTCTAACTTTCAAATATCTATCTTGTCCTGCTGTGCCGGGTGCTAACATAATGCAATAGGTAAGGATGACATCTAGAATCACATCTAAGGATCATACTATCCAGAGCTAAAGGCAGTCTAACTCCTTGCTGCTGCTGCACTGCACCGTGCAGACGAGCAGCCTGTTGACTCCAATCTTGTTTCACTGTTCCTGTACCTGATCTCCACTGTACTGAACACATATCCATTTGTAATCGGCAAAGAAATATTTCACAGACATCATTTCCGCTTCTGTCCTGCCCTAAATGCCAAAGCACGCAGCTTTGTTGTAGAACCAGACCCTGCTCTTCCTAATGAGACAAAGGTCCTGCTGACTTCAGGAGAAACCGCAATGGGTATGGAAGAATTAGACATGCTTCTGGTACACTACAATGTCAAAAAAATTCTGGACTTCGCTTCTGTTTGAGGAAATGGTAAATCCTGAAGAAAGCAAGACACTAGTAAGAAAGCACGAAGTCAAAGAAAGTAAGCAACTACATCCATTGTTGGGCAGAAATACAGAGCATTCTGTCATTTAGGGCATTTTTTACTTGAAGCCTTCATCCAAAGTTCACTAAATTTAGTGAGAGACCTTCTATCAAGGTATTCAACAGACACTGAAACAGGGCATATGTCGTCATTTAGGATGTTATATCACAAGTGTACTCCAGAGTTGCATAAATCTCTTTTTCCATGCATTTGAAATCACATTGCTAGTTCTGACCTCTGAAATCACATCAAGCTTAAGTCACAGTTGCTGCAGAAGATGTATGATATCTGGTTCAAGCAAAAGGATTGTTTCAAAGCCTCTACTCACCATTCTTGAAAGCTGAGCATAGAAACAGAGGACATACGATAAAGTCAACAGTTGTTTATTTTTCCAGGGAAAACCAGGTTTCAGACACCGTACCTTTATGCATGCCTCTTCTATCTAGAACGTTCTGTACTCTGCAAGCTAGAAAAGGTTACCTATTGGACAAACTGCAAGAAACATTATCAAATATACATATAAGCCATACAAAAAACATGATTTGGGCATTTAACTCCCTTCTGAAAATGGAACTCAGACATGCAGCAGGGTATGTTCCTTTGGCTAGGTTCTCTACAGCAACAGAATTTAAAACGGAGTAAACTGCTTTTTGCTCATGAATGAGTTCTTGGCCAGCCGTTATGCAAGAATGTGGGTTGTTATCTACAGCACCTGCATCTGGAACACAGGACACATTTTAAGAATCAATATTGGAAAGATCACGCCTGTGCGTTTTGTTCTTCCTTTTGTTAGCTCAAACTGCAATGACAGAAATGTACACTTGAGAAAGTACAGTACTTTTTAAAATCAAATGCAAGTTTCACTGACCCTTCCCCTAACAGAAATTTGATGGACATGCAAGCCTGCCAGCATATCCCTTCTACAACACTGTAACTGCTCTGGCTCCTCCGTTTTAGGAATGAGACTGATGAGAGATAACCAAGCCATGTTCATGTACGCAAAAGGAAAAAAACTGGAGCTGTTAAAAGTGTTTAAGGTGACTGAGATCAAGGTACCCCCCCTCTACAAGCAGTAAGAATATTTCTCTCACTTGCTACTGCAAATAAAGAACAAGTTCAAAATTTCTGAAAAACAAAAATTTCAGAGTGGGAGTTTTAAGCAATGCCAAAGCTTGTCAGGATGCTTACACTCTAATGAGAATGTTCTGGACAGTAGTTCAGATAACACAAGATATCAATATATATAAAAATATAATGATAATATAATAATAACAGTATAGTATTATAGGTATTAATTAAGATGTTCCAGGGGTGGGGTAGGGAACAGCCATATAAAAGCAAAGGGACTTACACACAGGGGGTTTAACAGAAACCTTAACCAAGTTGGCTAAAAATCCAATAAACGTGCACTTCTGTTGTCCAGGGCAAACAGCCTACCATCCGCTGTGCTTACTGTGTGAAATGTCTATGACAAAATTCTGCATGGTAAGAGGAAGAAACCACTGGCATTTAATTCCAAATATATAATTCTGTCAAGTTCAGCCAAAGTGCTCATTCAGAGTTCAAAGGAATAACATTCTCAGAGAAAATGCCACTATACAAAAGATAGTTTTCACGGATGCCTGCACCCATACTATGGGAAGGCTCACAGCACTTGGAGTTTGTTTTGTGACATGGCTTGATATAAATGCACTGTGAAGGAAAGGGATAAAGATATGCATCTCTCTGCTGCCCTCACTGTGACTGTCTCAGAAAAAAATTCCCTTGGTACTCAGTACCCACATGGCTGCAGGGAGTAAGCAGGAATGAAAAACTGATGAATTTGGTTTTATTCATTTAAACAGTATCGTCACATACAATATAGAGGCATCGGTCCATGCCTTCACTGTTGACACATGCCCTTATTACTCCCACCACCAAAATAAAATACACTTGCTTCACTGATAGCAAACAACTTATTTATCTTCAAAAAGTAACAAGTTGTTACGGTTTTGTTACAACTGCTGCAAATCTAATACCTGGGTAATCAGTTATATTTGTGTGTGAATAATTGAAAACTCTGTAAACATAACTGCTTTTCCAAGTGATAAGGTTTGGCTGACAAGTTTAACAGCTCACTTACTGAATGCAGCTAATAGCATTTTCTTAACAAAAAGATAAAACACATCTTCCCAAATCTGATGCATTTGCCAGTCTCTCCCAAATGTGCCCATATCAATGAAATCAATACAAAGACAGACAACATATAATTTCTTTTCAGATACTTACTTGTATTGAAATTACTCCCCTAAAAAAAGGCAAATTAATTCAACTAGTAAGGAAATATTTTTCCTAGTAGGGAAATGTTTTTCCCCTCATCTTCCTCTTCTGCACTGTTCATGCAGCATTCTGTAAGATCTAACAAGCCATGTCATGTAGAGACCAGTGCGCTCATATATCCAAAGTAAAATTTATGGCTAGCAGATGTGGGAGCTGAACTCTGAAATGCCAAAATGCAGTGTAAAAAGATGCAATGTTTTAGATTTTTTTCTGAAAAAGTATCTATAAAATTGTACATGAGCAGGAACTGAGCTAAGCTACATGCAAAACGCCTAGGGAATATATTGCAATCTCCCTCACACTCATTATCAGACCAAATGCAAATCTGAAATGTCCCAGTAAACTGTAAGCACAAAAGTCATAAAGGAGTGAAAAATAATTACATCGTGACATAATTAAGAAAATGTTGATGGGAGGGGCGACCACAATAACCAGTACCAAAATCCCCTTGGACCTGAGTTTCAACATTTGAGAGGAACTGACTGCTACTTACAATCCAGGCTTGTTATCATAACAAACTGCAGCTCAAAGAATCCCGTATTTTTTATAGCTGAATTAAATCTTGAATCAATGAACTAGGATTTCACAGACTGCAACACTACTGAACTACTGAAAATTGTGATGAGCATTAGTAAAAACGTCACAGCTACAGATGTCAGAATAGATGAGCAATGACACGACAGCAATCCGCCTGTGAGGAAAAATACGCTCGCTAAGACTCAGTCAGAAATGGACAGAGATGAAAGGCTCATGACAAGCTCGTTCCCATGAAATCAGAATAGGGTTCTTTATTCATACTCATCCTAATAATACTGGTTTGTAGCAGCAGAATTCACAACCATTCACTGCAATGCTTTGACTGGACACAAATAACTCCTCTTACGAAGCAGGAACATGCATGAGAAGACAAAAGCAACCCTTGAGCTACAGGTCTCTTCATTATACAAAAGTTTAATCATTTCTAAAAATGCATGTCCCAACAGATTCTGGTACAGCACATATCACCTGATGCCATAGTCAAATCTGCAATGAAATGGACTATTTGAAAAACCCAAAGACAAAATACTGGAACAGTATCTTAGTGTCTTCTGCTATGAAGATCGAATGGGTGAACTAGTTCCAAGTGTTTCTGGCTCTAGTTCTCCTTTTTGCTTGGGGGCAGCAGTTAGCATTTGGTGCAGATATACACTACCTGAGCACAAATGAGAGGCTTAAATGAAATGACCTGGTAAGCTCAAAGCACTGAAGTCAGTGACAAAACATCCAAGGCAGAACAACACTCTCACCAAAAGCAACTGTGAATTTTGCTCAGGAGTAACACTTGAGTCTTCTCCCCTTCTGAGCCCAAGGTCTGACTGCAACAGGGAACACCCTGGGGAGGTGGCTGTGGGACAGAGGAGGTAGGGCTGTCACCTACCTTACTGCATTGTGGGCTCAAACAAGGCACTGACTGTAGCCTTAGAGCTCTAATAAAACCATCAGTTCATAAAAGCCAGAAAGCAACCCCAAAGAAGAAATAGTCTGATAACAAAATGATCATAAATCCTCTTAATACCAGTGAAGAACTACCCAGGCATTCTGGGTGTTGAACAGCTAATATTAACAACAAACCCATGAACAGAAGTGGTGAGAAATGGCTTAGTTCCCAATCTGACTCCTATAAAGCAAGATACACTTATTGAAATGTGCTAATCTCTGCATAAAATGGGTTTGGATGTGCAACGGAATTATCTGCCTAGTTTGAACTACAGGCTATTATCCCCATCAAATTTATTAGGACCTTAAGTAGGATCTGATGAAACCACGCAGTGCAGGAGCAGGAATAAAATAGTTCCCCTCACTCCCTCCTTTGTATAAATCCCAACCTGCAATCCACTGAAAACACTGAGCTCCTGTAAAAAAATATCATAGAATGTGTTGGGTCGGAAGGGACCATTAAAGGTCATCTAGTGCAACCCCCCTGCAGCGAGCAGGGACATCTTCAACTAGATCTTATGCCAGATCTATACTGCCTCTTATGCAGGGAATGAGTGCTTTTAGGTCGACAGAACTGTAAAATACCTTTGACGGTTTCTTTTTACCTCGGTATATTATCACTGCAGTTCTTCTCTGGATGACACACATGTATAACTAAGTAAACTAATTGCCTTCTTTACTGCCCAGGTTCATCTCTGAACTCATCTGCAGCATTCCCCTAGAGTTCTGTCAAGTGGTTAGAAGCTGAAAGAGTATTTTTGAAGCAGAGCAGAGGAAAATCGACAGTGCTCTTTTTTATCTGGTTCTAATGCAAGAAAGGCTGTTCCATGTTGTGAGAAATGCGAGGGAAACAAGTTATTTTTGGCAAGATTTCACCTGATGATAAGTGTTTCTGTAATACAGTCAAGTGCCGTAAGTACTACTCCTCCCTCATGGAAACGCTTTTAAACTTCACACAGCAACAGCGCAATTGTATATGTTTCACAATTCTCCCTCCCTCCCCCCTTTTCTTTGTGTTTGAAGGGGCTTTGTACAGAAAAAACAGCAACGAACTGTGTGTTCTGCTTAAGCACAACTGACATCAAAGATGAGCTGGAACAAAGAAGAAAAAAGTGCTGATCACTCAGGGTAGTGGCACACCAATCCCACCCATGCCACCCCCTCCACCGGGGACTGCGCGCTTCAATTCCTCTCCTACCTGGACTGCTCACATCCAGGTTTTAACACAAAGGCATCTGCTAACTCTGGATTCTGTAAATGCTTACCCACATGCTTATTTTTATAGCTGTGAATAGCCCCCCTCATTTTGACGGAACTATGCCATACACAGAAAGCTGTTCAAACAAAGACGATGGGACAATTCAGGAGCTTAAAGCTAAGGCTGTGTCTAAGCACACGCAGGATCAAGTTTTAAAATGGCACAAACCAGCGTCTTCTACAATAAAAAGAATACTCTGTGCTTTGCTAGCAGTGTTCATCTGAATAGTTTAATGCACAAATGTGGATTGTCCCATTTAGTCTCACGCAGTAAGCAGTTATTCTGCTGTTTACTTATACACATAAAATTTTGTGAAGTTGGTATTACTCCCAAGCCAACCAGCTTGTAGGTGTTCTGAAATGATGGAACATTTGAATAGAAATCTACTGTCATAAATGCAGGTCCTGCTGATCAATACATGGGTTAAGACAAATTAAAACCACAGTAAGTTGCTGAAACAGTATGAGGCACTGCAGCTTTCAGCTTTGTCAAGCGCATTATGTTCCCTCCAGTAATTAAAACAGAAATGCCAGCAAGCAGCAAATACTCTCGTTAGAGAGATTCTGAAGTTAAGAACTGCTCTAAGAATTACTGGGGGTGGGGAGGAATCTCTAAATCTGATTTAGTTTCAGTAATCTTCAGCTGCACAACTGCTAAAAAAGAATTTAGGAATTTTCTCCCTAGTGTACTTAGCTTTACAGTTTTATGCAAATATTTTCTCTGCTAACAAGTGTGGTAGAAGCTGAACAAATGCAAGCATTACTGAACAAACGCTTTATTTCCTTATATGCAATGAGACATATGTGCATAATTCACCCTTTACACTTGCTTTTCCAACCTTCTCCTCAAACTAGCACTTAGATAATAAAAGAAACACATGGGTTACAATACCATTATTTCACCTTGGAAAGTCATAGCTTGCAAGCCAGTATGAAAATTTATATAGACGATCTTCTCTCTTTGTATTCAAGATATTCTTACCAAGCTCTCTTTGACAGAGGAAAGCACATGTTTCAAGTATGGCAGCCCCGAGCTTTATTATTTCCTTCTAGAAAGACTGTGTGACCTTAATGTACTTGGTGATTCTGTACAGCACCAACAGGTACCTAACCACAGAGTAACAAACGAAGCCCTTACTGCCATTCTAAACACCTATTAATATGCTGAGCTTACACTTCACTACCAGTGCCCCGCAGAGCTGTGCAGGAGAAAGGTAGAGCCCCACACACCACCCCAAAGGCAGCTGGGGAGGAACTACCCGGTGGCAAACAGAGCAGCAGCGTAAGCTCCGAGCTGCTTCAGCAGACAGGTTTAACTGCAAAGTATTCACAAAGGAGAGAGTCCAATCACCTGAGGTCTGTTAGAAGATAACCTGTGCCGCTCTAACATACAAACTGCGGATTACTTTTTCATGTCTGATGTGACAATTATCTAACATTACAGCACCTCCCAATAGATTTACCCACTGTATAGGCACACGACGATAGTTATTTTCTTGACAGGTGCAAATCTAAAAACTGGAAGTGATATGGGAACTCAACTGCTCTCCAGCAAAGGAACAGATCTCATCTTGTAAAGCATCTCTCTTCCTCTAATGTCAGAGATGCTTTTAATACCAGGAACAGTAAGTGTATTCCCCTGTTCCAGCCCTCCCAGTTCCATTTAATTACAAATATAATAATTTTCAGATTTCTGCCATCTTCACTGGCTGCTGCTTACCAGGCATGTTTCTGAGGTTAGAAGAAATAGTATCAGGAACCTTCATGGTGTCTTTAAACAGGAAACAGAAGATTTTAGCCTTCAGAAATGGTGCATACTATGATAAAGGACACCTCTATTGAAAGAAAAATTGCCATGGATTGGTAGAGGGTGAAAAAGGGCAACATCTGTTTCCTCACAGGAAAAAAAAAAAACCCCAACTGCTTGCTAATATGTCCAGCCTCACTAAAAATATGTAGCACTTGCGTGCAAGTTTTGTGATGATTTGGAGCCAACACAGGGAAAAAGGAAGCTGATGAAGTTGCATCTTTTGGGTATGGCTTCTCAGTGCCTCTTTGGTCCCTCATCACAACCACCAACAGTCAGTGCCTCCTCCTGCGCAGTGCTTTCTGCAGAACCAGGACTCTCAGAAGCCTCACACCTCTCTGACTACAGAGCTGCAGCCCAGCTCCAGTCTAAGTCTCCTTCTTTTGACGCACCATTGAAAGGCGACTGCGAGTACAGTAAGTACTTATTTTTTTACATCACTCATTAAAAAGTCATATTGAGACTGGCAGCCATATTCCTTCATCGTCATCTTTCTGAGTATCTCTGTGGTTCTTAATACACCTGAGAGCCCATCTCACTCAAATTGAACATCCCACCTGGAAAAAACATGAGCTAGATGAAAAACAGTTACCTAGAGTCAAGTATAGCCAAGACTAACACCACAGAGGCTGCTCTATAGGGAATTTACCTTCCCAATAACACCTTCGAACAGGCAAGAGATGCTTTTACTTAGACCAGCTTTTGTACTCCTCAGTACTCTCAGGCTACCTGACGCCATTTCAGAGGAATTTTCTCAGATGAACTCTAGTCCCTGTGCACTGAATACCCAGCAGCAAGTGGTGTGCATGAGGTGTGTTACAGGTTGAACCTTTTGGTTCCATTTCACCTGCAAGGAATCCAGCTCATGCCTGTTGGGCTATTCCACACTGTAAACTGAAGTGAGGAAAGCAGGAATGAGTGGGAGATTTGGGCCACAAACATCCTCCTGCTCTAAACCGAGTGCGAGCTTTGCTTTCAGCTACCCAAGTTGCTCCCATAGTTACCAAAAAAAAAAAAAAGAGGAAAAAAAGAAAAAAGACATTCTTTTTTCTTTTAGAATGAAAGGTGCAATACTTAGCTTTCTTACACATACACAAAATGCCTAAATACATGTTATTGCAATAACCGATACTAGTGAAAACAAGTTAATATTGCCCCCATGAAGCTTGAACTCTACTGTAAAACTGAATTGATAAATGTGTCTTTAAAAGAGAATAAAATTGTTCACACTAAGAGGTGTTGATTTGGTTTCTGAGTCAAATTGGAGCTTTTTTTAAAGAACAGACTGTTACCCAGTCACTGAGTTCTACTCAGGCAGTTCTTCAGGTAATATACTCACTTTGCAAGAAAACACACTCACTGAAGCCCCAGTTAAAAGGTGTATCTCCTTCTGCCCTAAAAGAGAAATCCTGAATTGCTCAGTATACCAATACAGCTCTAATTTTGTAATGGCCATTTACTAACTTAAATTGGTATTGAAAAAAATGCATAGTTTGCAATAAATTCAATTGTTCTCAATGGAAGACTCTTATTAATTAGTTCAGATATTTCTCTTAGTAAAAGAAGAAAAGCAGTTCAAATAACAGATTTTTCTGTTCATTCTCGTAGTCAGTGCTACCAACACACCCATCACAACCAGACCGCTCCTCTGTACTTGTCTAGCATGTGAGGAAGCTTTAAACATAGAACAGAGTTTTAGAGAAAAGCAGAAGTTCTGAAATTTAAAATGAATTTGAAAGAAGTAAACAGAGTTTCTAATGAAACTCTGTAACAGGCATTATATAGGAAGACTTGACCATATCTTTGTGCATATTTCCATGCTGACTCTTAAAATTTCATCTGAGGAGATTATAAGGCATCCAGATTCCCTAGAAAAGGTTTGGTAGCCTCCTGGATCTAATGTGAGGATGTGAACACTGGAGATGTGGAAGCACAAAATACAAGCTCAAAACCATCGTCCTTGAGCTTCCAAACATACACTGCTATTGAGACCGAGAGCTTGCCAAGGCAGAGATTTTTTTTCTGTTTGTAAAGGACAAAGCATAAACATAGACCTCATATCCACGAATTAAAGTAGATGTGCAATGTATTATACGCATCTCTTAAAAACACTGAGAAAACCTCTGGTAATCTAGCTGTAGCAATCACATCTATGCTGCTTTCATGTGGTAGACAGAAATGTGGGGCATTACCTCCTTTCCCAGACCTGTTCGGTAACAATCCTGCTGGAACGTACAGTGTGTATCAATCTTCTTAGCCTGCCTTTTCAGAGTGACTGTTTCTCATATTTCATCAAAGCTATACCACAAGTTACACTTACAGGACTCTGTTTGAACCTTATACTTAACGTTTACTTACCACTATTACTTACCATTTACTTGCCACTATTACTTTCATTAATGTAGTTAACATTAACTCTCATGGTATTTGTTCATTCAGCGAAGGTTTGTTGTGCTCCTGTTAGTTATTTTTCCCTCACTTTTGTGAGCAAACAGGGGGGGTGGGAGGAGAGAGACAGAAAACCTAATACTGATCTAAACTTTTTACTACCTGAGCCTGCTCAGGGCATCCTTCTCTAGTATGGCACTGGTTCTTCTTTGCTGAAACTCACATAGTAGTTTTGCACGCTGACTTCTTGCTATATGTGATACATACAGGTTGGCTTGAACAGCAGCTTGCTTAGCTTACAGCTATGAAAAACAAGAAGATTTTCAAAGTGTACTTCTATACATCCCACTGCATATACCTTACTGTCCTCTGAAGTGCTTGCCACTCTTTTTCTGTCTTGTCTGGTATTAAGGTTTGAGAGATACACACTGGAGTCTTGTCTTGAACCCTCTTCTATCCCCAAACTATCATAGTTCTGAAAAAATCGTGAAACGGTGCACTCCTCTTCTTGAATGGGTTCCTGAACAGGTCCAGGAGTGTACTAGATCCTTGTGGAAGGGCATCCAGCCCACTGAGGAGTTTAAGAAAGGTCAGTATAAATGAAGGCACAGAGATACTGTCAAGTCTTCACGCACATAGTAGAGCCATCGTGAGCAAATCTATAGTTACGTAGAATCTAGGCTTTCCTTACCGGCATTATTCGCAATAACTGAAGTTTTTATTTATGTAGTTATTTGACTTGACACAGAAGACACCCAGGGGCAACCATAAGAAAGCAGAAAACAAACCAATATCTTATAGATAGTGCAAGCATGGCATTATAATCATTAAACACCACAAACACTTCCCTCATCACATCTTATCTGCTCTGCACAGTGGCTTGCCTATTGCTTTAATTCATAAAGGTACTGGCCGTGTATTATTCACTGCACACATTAATTCAGATTCTTCCTTGTGTTGCATATACTTCTCTTTAGTACATCTATTAACCTTTTTCACTTGTGATAGAGGCATTTATATAAATTATATAGGTATACTTAGATTATGCCAAAAGATTAAAAAAAATGCCTTTTTAAAGGCATTTTTTAGGAGCAGTAGAAAGCATCAGTGTGCTTATTTCATTGGCTTTGCAGGCTAGAAGTTCCCGTGAAAGATTAGCAAAGATGATTTGTGCCTTTTAGTTGCAAAGCTGAAGCTAAGCTGGAGCCTCCCAGGATGTGTTCTCAGCACTGTCCCACTCTGCTGAATGTGCAGTTCCATGAAATGGACTGCTCCAGAACTACAGCTCACGGGCATAAAGCATTAGCATGAGAGTTGACTTTTTTCCCCCGGCAGTCATTCAAGAAGGGTACAGGGGAAAGAAAACAGCATTCTAAGCCAAGTGCCATACAGGAAATAGACGTGTTATTCAAAATACTGCCAGCAATCTTCATTTTATTTTATCATAATGCTATTTCAGGCCTACCAGTGAACAAACCTGTGCAAAACAGCGTGGGTTTGTTTTGTCAGGGAAAAGACAAATGAAACATTCATGACTTTTCTTTTTTTTTTTTTTAACAAGAAAGCAATATGCTTGATTTACAGTTACAGGCTGCAGGTTAAAGGAGTCCTTCAAAAAGGAAAGGTTTATGATCAATGCTTTCAAGAACTGAAATGCAAGACTGAATAAAACAGAAACAGAATGCAAAGCTACAAGCAGGAGTTGATGAGAGCATGTTGTAATTCAACATGGTGTGCCGCACAGCTAAGTTACCCGGACCAAACACTTCCTTCCCTTTTCCAACACAGAAAGGTGGGATTTGTAACATTTCTCTTCAGTCTTTTCTCGTGAATAGCTTTAAATGCCTAAGCTATCACGTGCTTCTCCAGCAAAGAGCTGATGCGTATCAGAAACAGCAATGGTGTAAAAATGCCACTTGAGAACTTGTTGAAAGTAAACGCGTATTTTTTTCTCTGCAAATGAATTCAAACAGGAACCAAGATTCAAACAAGTCACTTAAGCTTTGTACCGAATTTTTTGTGAAGCATACATATATACACAAAGAGCCAGGTTTAGATGACCTTGTAATATACTTCCTTGATATTTTTGGCAGTTACTTGCTAGCAGTTACTAGCATTTTTCATCATCCGTCCAATCTCATCATTCCTTTTAAGTGCAAAAATGCTCATTCTTACAGATGACACTCCTTGTCCTTCAGAGAGCAGAGAAGGCTGATGACAATAACTGCAGCAGTAATTGCCACGGCTGCAGCTGTGGGCTGCTTTTACATACAGGGAGCATTCCTCTCAGTAACTGACACAGAGCCCATTTTCAACTCCCAGACTCCCTATGAAAACTGACATTAGGTTTCCATCCGTGTCACTAACCAAGATCACAGCTGGGGGAGGAGCCTAGCCATGGATTTAGGATCCTAAACCAGCACTGACTGAACAGAATGAATCTATGACCAAGGAATTCTAAAATGCATCCGTCCACCCATGATGTTTCCAGAAGTTTCCTCTATTACCTGTAATGGCACCGTGATTGAAAAATGTGCAACTAAAGATTATGAATTTGCATGCTGTGATGGCTGAAGTGCAATTCCTTGCTGATGGGTTGGGGTTGCTTTTATTTTTCAGTCGTGTTTTTTACATGGGGAACAGAATAATTAACATTTGATGCTTTAAGCATTGACTAGTGCTGTGATGAAACCAGGCAAAACTAACAGACATAGAAGGCTGAAATAGAAGACACTGTATTTAAAGACACGTGCTGTGAAATCAAATCCTTCCCTAAATTCATTATTACAAATTTCTGATTCATAGAATAGTGAACCTTAATATGACAGAAAATCAAACCAATGCTCTGGAGATGTGGGACGTGCTGTTCAATAGAAAAAGTTGAAACATGCCTCAGTGTCCAGACCTGCGAGTAGTATTTTTAAAAGCTCTGCTTCCTACTACTCAGTGAGAGATATGAAGGACTCGCAGCTTCCAAAACCCAAGATTTTTTAACAGATTTCTCTACATGATTTTAAATGCCTAGACGCAAGCATCCATTTAAAAAAAATGTTGGTGAAGAAGTTATAAATAATTGAAAGCACTACCTAGCTGTATAGTTATATTCAACAAGGATAGCAGCAATAATGTAACAGACAATATTAGCAAGCCCTGCTTTATGTATCAGAATGAATTTGTACCTACCAGAAATATACGAGTGAAATGAACAGGATTTCTGCAGTCGCAAGGAAAAATAAAACCATGAATATATACCCCTATTTTAATCTTCTATCTTGAATGCTTTGTACTGATAGGTGAAGAGAAATGGGATTTGGCATGTGCCAAACACCGCAGGGCTCGCTGAGTTAAGCTTTAATGGCCAGGCAGAGAGCAGGTTTTGGAGTTTACTCTGGTTGGTACCAACCTTGACAGAGGAGAAGGTGGATCAGCTTGTAAATACAGGAAGTAGTAAAAAAAAAAACCAACCAAACAACAAACTGCCAAACCAAAAAGCCCACAACAAAACCTTAAATACTTAAAAGCTATCTTACAAGATGCTCAGGAACTCTGATAGCTCTCTACATGATGGCAGAAATACCAAACTTTCTAATCTGCAACTTTAAACGAAAGGTGGAGATGGAACACAGGTCCTGAACAGGAGTAAAGGTATTACCGCTCTGATTGCTGCTGGAGTGGCGCTGTAACTGAAGGCAGCTTTAGTAGCCAGAAGGCTCATGAATTCCACATTTCAAGAACCCACTACTGTATACCACCTTCATGCAAAGGTCATTGGCATTTTAGATGAGCAGCTTAAAAACCTAGCTTCACTCGCTACTGAGGCAGACTCTTTCAACAAGAACCGATTTTTACGTGTTAAACTAAATTAAGAACATTTCTTTAAATTCCCTTTTTGGTAAAGAGTCATTTGAGCAATGCCCCTTTGCTCAGTCTCATTAACATAGTTTGGTGAAAGATGAAGTTTTCTACTGAACAAAACCTAATCCTCAAAAAAGGGGGAGAAAAAAAGGCAGGATTTATTTCAAGAAGGACATTAAAAATGAAAAAAAAGTGTGCCAAAACCACTTGGCATGAGAAACACACCAGCTGTACTCCACTAATCCATGGCTGATCCTTGGAAAGAATCACAAATCCACTCCACCAGCAGGCTGAGTGCCATTTTATTGGCAAGAATTGAGAACAAAATGGAATCAAATACATACTCATAATACTGGCTATTAAAAATTTTGCTTGGGTCTGATAAAGTATGTATTAAGGACTCTGCTTAATTCAGCCATGGAAAATGAAAAAGTGAAAATAGAAAGACTAAATGTATGAGTTTGCTAGAAAATCATTTCATTATTATGGCCTCACTGCTGCAAGACACACACCCTCTGAACTGACCCCAAGTCCTGGGCTTTGGAACCGTTTCAATGAGAGCCAAGAACCAAGCACGTCACCAAGAAATAGCCAGATGTATTTCTTTTTGTTCACAGCCAAGGCATGCCGCCAGAATAAACATGGAATAATCTGTACAGTTGGTGTCTGTGCTATGCCTGTGCCTGCTGAAAGCTCCAGGATATCACTGATACCTGTTCCAAGGGGTGTGGTGTGCTGGGTTTTCTTGGAGGGAGGCTGGGTTTGTCCTTTTCTTACAGTAGTACTTACTGCCAGCAGAAGCTGTCAAATCTACACATTTTCAACTCCCCTACAACTTTCACATATCTTTCAGTCTGAATTATATTGTATTCCATAGCTTCATGCCGTTAGTGTAGCTTTTGTACCAGCTCAGTACAACTTTGGCAAACAAAATCCTAAACACAGGCAAAAGACTAAGGCCATCATTAGTTGTTTTGCTAATGAGCTTTTATACTAAACACATCTAAGAAGTTAAAAGTAAGTTTAGTACTATAAATTACGTAAGTTGGAAAAAAATAACAGAAATCATTAAATAGAGCAATCTTGAGCTGGTTCAGAATTATATTAGATAATATTATAGGTAATTGCTTTTTCTAATGTTTCTGACCCTTTGATCAATATGTGAGCATTTCTCAGCAGCAGGGGGTGTGAGGGGGAGGGAGGGAGAGGGGGAGCACACGGAATGAAAAGGTAATGCAACCTTTGCTTTCAAGGTTCCTGTCCACAGTCATGATAAAATATTTCTGTAATGACTACTTGATTAAAAATTAATTGCTGTGGTAATTTAAAGATATGCCTTATTTAATAATTAATGTATGGGAATTAAAATGGACTATTCACTGAAGTGAAAAAGATCCATGATCTTCACTGTGTTATTAAGGGGGGGAGACCGATTTCATTGTATCTTAGAGAAAGAACTCTTCCCATCGTGTCTTGTGCAACAATTGGTCCTTATTTTGCCTCATTGCTAGGGAAAATAAGAATTTTAGTGTAGGACTTCATAGTGAGGTCTTCTCTATATAGCATAGCTCTATCTAGTGGTTGATTAATCCAAGTGCATCTGACTGTTTAAAGAAATCTAAATCATGAATTTGATGCAGGCCGGGAAGATCTTAGGAAGGCAACACTTTCTTATTCTCATCTACTGTCATCCACCTTGCCCAAGTCTGGAAATAGACCAGGAAAGCTTGTACTACTAGCTAAATCCTATCTTTACATACATTGATGAATGTGATTCCATGAAGACTTCTCGTAACAAACACTTTTTCCGATACAATTTGCAGGAACAAACCAGGGGCCCCAATACTTACACATTTTTTCCCAATCTCATCATTGACACTAATCTGTGTCAGTATCTAATCGAACATGGCAGGGGGAGAGCTGCTAAATTCTGTCCTGTATAAGTGAGTAATGGATTTCACCAGCACAGGGGAAAGGTCACTAGTTTTTGCTGGCAATTACAAAAGGTCCACAAAAGTATGCCTACGGTTTTTCCAAGCTCAACGGGCCATTTATCCAACAGAGGCTTAAGGAAATAATGGGCCTTCAGACAGCAGTTTCTTGATGCATGCTCTAATGATAATTTTGGTTAGTAACTGTATAAATAACTATAGTTTAATTTAAACTATAACAATCCTGCTACACATCCCAGCGTAGCAAAATTAAAATAGCAATGTAAAAGCACTGCAGTTGGTGAAAAGTAGTCACGTCTGCTGCATATAGCCGACACCAAAATACAATGTGAAATTTTAAACCCTGCTTAAGCCAACAAAGTAGTTCTATGAAATTAGCTTTGAACATTGTATAACTTTGTTCTAGAAAGCCTGGAAATCACCTCTCCTTTAGAATGATTAGGACACATGAACTGGGGGTCTGTCAATACTCCTGGCACTGGCATTAGGTAATTCTGATCACTGAAAGCTTCAACTGTAAACAGTCTCTCTCATTCAAGCTGCATCTGTTTCCCTACATATTGTTCCAGAAAGCAACTTGAACATAGCTTATTTTGTGCACGGGAATTAAATAGGTTTACAGCACAGTTTTCAAGTCCTTTTCAACTCATATTTTATCTAGCATTTCTGCAACGATGACACGTGACAGAAAAGTTTTACTAGCTATATTTTCATTGTAAATTACTCAAATCGGCTCTAAATTAATGTCTATCCTAGCAAGA
This sequence comes from Rhinoptilus africanus, assembly GCA_013400135.1. NCBI lineage: Eukaryota > Metazoa > Chordata > Aves > Charadriiformes > Glareolidae > Rhinoptilus > Rhinoptilus africanus. The sequence goes on from VXBO01009505.1 coordinate 788,027, forward strand.
CAGTAAAATGCATTTGCTGTTTTGTGTGCCTGTGCACAGAAAATAAAAGCATTTATCTATTTCAACACTCTGAAGAGCAGTGATGTGAACTTTCATACTGGTATGTATAAGCTAATGAAAATGTAATACTAGTAGAACATCTTACCTTATCAACATGAAAATTATTTGAAAATCAAAGCAAAGTGACTTGACCAAGCTAAATACATCCCCCAGTCTTCATTCCATGAAAATTTCATAGCTTCTGTTCTCCTTTCAGGGAAACAATTCAAGATGACAGCCAGATTTGCTCACTTGCCCTTGTTCTTGATTCAAGCATAGTTTGCTAATGAACTAGACGCATAAGATTAACAGAGGTTAGCGTGGACCATTTCACACTATTTCGACCAAATAAAGTATGAAGCTTTTCAGTTTTCAGTCAGGTGCCTGGCACCTATTCAGATGCATGGTGTACCGAAGACATCCTCCCCGGACTAGCATCCCACAGGGTCTCATGAAGACCTTCTCAGCAGCTAGAGGCCAGAGAGGATGGAAAATGGCACTAAATGCTTAAGTTCAGATATCTCAATTGCGCCCTTGTGCATTCCTCCTAATAATGCTCAGTTACATAAACTAAAGACGGCATGGCTCTCCCTTACTGCTAGGAAAAATAACTTCACAACATTGTAACTTAAAAAATATTTACAAATCCTACTGAGTGACACAGGTAGGTGAACGTCAGAATGTTCAGAGATTGCATTAGTGGTTTTATTTATTATAAATACTAAAGATTTATCAACAGCGAAATGTTAATACCATAGGATTTATTATGGGTGAGGCAAGTAATGATTAAAATTAACTAGGCCATAGACTGCAGTTGGATACTAATGATGAATGCACTGGACCAGCCATTTTTAACAAGCCAGCTATTTCCCTTCCCATTATTTCCTGAATATGATACGCAACTGCAACACTAATCCAGAGCTCCTGGAAGACAGCCAGCCTCCTGGCTCTGCTCCTCAGGCTCACTCTCAGCATGGGTTCGTATTTCCAAATGCCCTAACAGATCAGGACCCATATATATTTAAGGCTAAATCTCCATTCAGAACCCACCTCAGCTGCTCGCATCCCTCAGCAGTCAAGCAGGCCACAAGAGGCAAGACAAAGAGCTTGTGTGCGTGTGGGGGGAAGCCAAAATAAAAAAAAAAAAACTTTCAGATGAGATTAGTGTGGTACAGAGCCTGTCCGCCCCTGGGCCCCCCAGCCTTATGGTTTATCAGAAGGAGATCTATATGCAGCAACTTCTTAACAGCAGAGCTACCATTAAAGCAGAATAAGAAGTACTGTCACTTGATGTCAAGGTCCTCCTGAGAAGGCGGAGACATTTCTCTGGTAAATTTAACTATTCTGAGGACAGAAGGCTGATACAAGAGTTGAGGATTCTCTAGGATGAAAGACACTGATAAACAGCTAGACCTATTAATGCTTGGTGAAGGGATGTCATGTCACATCATGTCAGTGTTTCAACACTCAGAGCTAGTAACTTAGGAAAACACACCAGCTTTTCACCTTTTAAGCCCTCGGTTCAAACCTAGGCCTGACAAATACGAAAACATGTCTGATGCACTTCAGGGAATGAGAAGTAGAAAGATTTTTTAAGGAAGGTTCAACAAATCGTAAAGTGTACTAGAACTAAATACCAAAATAGTTACAAAATTCAACAGTAATATTAAGAGATATTCAACTTGGGATACTAAGTATCAGGTTAAAAAAAATCTTACCCAAACATAAAAGACTGTTTTCCAAAACTAATGAGCTCAAGCCGGCTTCCATGCTTTCATACACCTTGCAGCTAAGCTGTAGAACTCCTTTGCAAAGGATGATGAGGAAACTAAAAGGCAACAATGTAATTTCACATAAACTCCCTACAGTATTACCTGTGGTCCATACAATCCCTACCTTAAGTATCACTGCACAGGAACTCTGAGAGAGAGTAACTACCTCTTCCCCCGCTGTGCTGTTACAGCTCTGGGCAGCACAGTTTTCTGGTCTGACCCAGCACAACTGCTTTTATATTCTATGCCTTACCTCTATATTTACTAGGACAATAACTGAAAAAAGCTTGTCAGCTCATGAGCAGTACACCCAATTCCCACCTGGATTTTCAATCTTCAGTTTTATGAGCAAACTCATCATTGAAAAATATTTAGGTGACTCAAACTTCTGTAAAACCTAGATAAATTATTAGGTGATTAAGATGTAATTTTAAAACAGCACACCCTGGGCTATGAGCACTGATCTAGCTAATCATATGCTCATTAAACCTTTTTAAAAAGCTTTCAAATTTACCTTTTGGTCCTCGGTTCCAAACTGACAAAGATTTTGCTTTTGTAAAAATATAAAAATCACTACCAACAATGTAGAACTGGACAAAGATGTTTACTACTTAATGTGAACATCAAGACAAAAACCTCATGCATTCCTCTTTACCTGCCTGTCTCTGTAAAACACATTAATAAATAAACCAACATAGAAGTTAATGATTTACTGCTGAATTATATTAAGAATAGCGCTGAGAGGTGTTGAGAGGATGAATCCCTGAACAACTTTTTTCTCCCCTTTTTTGTGAAAAAAGATTTGTAATACATGACCTGTGACAGAAAAATTGGGAAGGAGGAAAAATAAAGTAAACTAAGAACTCTGTAATTAAAAAAGGAAAAACATTTCAATGTCTATTCTGTTAAAAAAATGACAAACAGTACATTCAGTAGAGCTTAGTAACTACTGCTTGCTTTCCCCTGGTGGAGGCTTAAGCCATTCAGCTATTAATCACATGAAAGTAGATATTAAGGAATATTAATCCATACCAGCTGCTACATCTTTTACTGTGCTATTATTAGAGATTAATCTTTACAGAACAAGGCTGCCTTTTCCTGTCATTTCCAAGAGGAAATCATACAAGCTGATACTGTTTTACAGCACATCTTCATAATGGGGTTGAAGAAAGCAGCAAATAATGACTACATGGTGAAATTACACTCAACTTCATCCTTCAAATCTAAGGCACTTCTGTTTAGTCATTGTCACTGTAATCAGTTATTAGTTAATTTTTATTGTGACTGTAAAAAAACACTTTCATAGCTTGCCATTTACATGAAAAGAAAAAGGATATTCTCTTATGCAAAGTTTAATGCCATGTAATTTCCTACCTTTAATAGCAGGTAATGAATCCAGTTAAAAACATCTAATATGATCTAGTTGATGGAGCCTTAATGAGCAATATTTATGATTGTAACAGAAGTTTAACAAAACAGGATTAACACTGTGAACATAGTATTTTCTAATGAAGTATAAAAACCCAGTTAGGTGAGCTATATTTTTAGAGGAGCAATTGCTTTTATTGTTGAATACACTTCACAGACAACTGCATCCTCACACTCTACAGAAACTCCTATCGGATCACATGTTGGTGCAATGCTACTTTAAAAAAAAAGTTTAAAAAATCACAAAAAGTATCACACTGTTCCAAAAAAGTAAAATTACTGGCAGAAAAGGCCAGCATTATCCATTAAAGATTATGAGATTGCCATTTAAAATAAGCTTCTAATCAGTTTCTTGAGTTTTGGATGAGGCTGTACCAGCTGCACTGGGGAAATCAGTTGTCATAGTTACAGAAAGTCTACATTTTCTATACATACAGTCTCCTCATTTTGTTAAATGCAAAATCCCTCTCTAATTATGTTGTAATAATTCTTCAGAGTACCTTTGTTTTTCACTCATTTGAACTTCAGATTGATTGTACAGATTTAGTTGAGGGTTGTATGACTCACTGTGTTCTCCCACTCTTCCTTGCAATAACACAGTATCTCCTCAGCAGCCTCTGCCTTTTCACACATTTGCAGAACTCCTTCAGTGGCTCCCTTTCCTCACTCTGCCCATGTTCTGCCTCCGCACCTTGATCCACCTCAGCTGCTCCCTCCACAGCACTGCCTGAACCTGCCTCTGCCTTTGGCAATCCAGCATGTACCAGTGCCTCTCACGGCCTCTGCTACCTGTCCTTAACCCTCCCCACCTTCATCTTCATCTGCTGATGAACCACCTCTTATATACATAAACATTTGGTTTGATGACTTTTCCTCTCCTCGCATCTCCTCCCAAATCAGTACCTTAAAATTCTGCCATTTCACTCTCCTCTTCATGCCACTTCCCAGGATCAAGTGTCTTTCCCATTCCACCCTACTAATGCCTGTCTACAGGATGTCTCCCGTCTCCGAACTGGAGTGGTGCCCACTTCCAATGCCTAATATCAATAATTTGCCTGCTAACAAATGCCAAGAGTACAGGACAGAGAAAGGTACTCACAACGCAGAAGATAACGTACATATTAGGAGGTAAAACTGGGTATGCCTTTAAGGAGTTTATCTCATTGCTTGCTTTTTGTTTACATTGACAGGGTTTGCTTTTTTTTCCTTGTTTTTTTTCTCCCCCCCCTGGCCCCCAGCTAGCTCTGAAATCATAAGGGGTAAAATATGAGATCAACCACTTTTACCATTAATTAGGAGTCAGTCAGACAGTTTTGTAACAGATATGAATCTATGTAAAATCCTCCCATTCAGCCTTTATACACCTCTGCCACCCAGCTGTGAAAGGCTGTTGCAGCGAATCCTCGAGCTATATACATTGCGAATGTACCTTAACAATCCTCAATTACATTTCTCTTTATTTTATGTATGACTTTGAAAAACATCAGTTCATCTCTTCTCTGGTAATTCAAATATATTTAGAATTTTGGGTGGTATTTACTCAATTTTCCTGAAAACTTGTAAAAGTTATAAAAATAGGAGTAAAATGTGCCCTTGCACCTTCTCAAGACGTGGAAGTTTGCTGCATTCTAGGAATGAATGGCTTTTTTCTCCTTGCTCTTTGATGATGTTTGTCGAGTTTCCCTTTCACCGCTTGTCTGCCTCTCATGGATTTTGACTCTCCATTTCCAGTCCTTTGGATAGCCATGGTTTGGCTTCCATTTTTCTAAAGTGAGTATCTTTATCGCAGGCATCTACACCAAGAGAAAACTGATGTCTGGCTATCCTGAGGAGGGTTTACATAAGCAATTTGTATATCACAGTTTAGTTAATTGAAGGAGGGAAATATGATCAGGGTTTTTACCTCCTCAGACCTGCGTCAGGGTTGTTTGCGGACCTTTAGTGGAGAGAGGCTGGTAAGCAAGAACTGATAAGAGATGCAGCATGAACCCAGCATCTATGACAGGTTTTTTCGAATAAGACTAGGAGTTATTTGTTGGGAAACAGGGAGTGAAGCATAGTTATGAGAGACACAGATGCAGGCCAATCCTGTAGTTGCCAGCAGTGAATATGAAGAGCTGGACAGAATAGCATCACATTGCTAGGAAGTAAAAAACATTATTCCATAATTCACATGAGTTCTGGGGAAGGTTTTTGTTCTCTCCACGTCTGCTGCAGGGCTGCTCATGGTTTCATCATTATCACAGACCCAAGTCAAGCATTAGGGCATATTTCAAACATACCATCCCTTAAAACTGAAGGCTCTGCTCACATGCAGTATGAAAAAGGACAGTTCTCCTGCTGCTCCCTTTGTCAGTTTCATCTTTTTCTAACTCTACAGAATCTTGGTAGTAAATCCATGCTTTCGCTGATATGGCTAGCACAGGAGTCCATAAATACTTCCTATTATGCCTGCAATTACAAGCTGCAAACCTGCACCGGCTCAGGAATTTTATCTAGACAAAACCCCTCTCTCTTTCTGGCCCTAGAATCCTGTAATAGGTTATTAACCATCTCCATTTCAGAGTGGCACCTCTGTAGACATAATTTGTATGCTGTTCAAATTCATAAAGGGGACAAAGGGTATTAGATATGTACGACTGTTATGTGTTGGGCACCAGGCCAAGCCTACCGTAACACTTGCAACTCATAATACACATACTTATCCTGATGGACAGTCGGCACTTGCTGTAAATGGTGGGCTTTTTGCACTATTTGCCCAGACATACGGATGTTCTATGAGATATATGCATATTCCTTGTAAGTAACAGCTATCATCAGTTTTAAAAATCTGCCAAACGTTTGGACTCAAACACACTAAGAATGTCAAAAAAGCTCCCGCAAAACTCATGACATTCTCACTGCTGGAAGCCATCATGACGTAGCACTTGTACCTAGGCAGCGTTTTGGTTAAAGGGACATGAGGCTTTAACAACTACACAGCGCAAGAATTCTTGTCTCTGATTCCATGCTTACACTCTACCTTTAACAGTAAGCTTCCGTGCCTTTTGCGGTAACCCTTCCTTCATGCTACAGATCACAAATTACTTGCTGTATGCACACACCATCTGCTCCTGCTGGACATCTTCAGTGTGCTCACTGACTTGTAGGGAAGGGGCTTACTGCAATGCCGCATGCCTAGCTATGCCGAGTGACTCGTATCTGCCGAAAACAGACTCAACTCCTTACAAGCAATTCCTGACAACAAAGAGATTCTGGAAAGCCATACCTTACAATGTCTGTCTTGAGAAGAAACTTACAGGATCTCAAGAAAAGAGCCATTTAGTTCTACATTTCAAATTTGATAAATCCTTTACTATACTGAGGCTTTTTCTTTGGATGATGTGACATAGAGAAGAAAAGCCTTATAATTCACTTGGCCAATTGTGCATTCTGCTTAGGGGGTTAAAGGATTTATTTCCAATTCCTATTCAGATCAGCTGGTACTGCCTAACACCTACTCTATTACAGACTGTTCTTCACAATGCTCTTATCCAGTTTGTTGAAGGACATTAAGATACCAAATCAACACTAAACTGATTCAGTGTTGAGTCAGCGTTGATTCAGCGTTAATTCAGCAAGGCAGTTCAGTAGAAGAGCTAGTAGAATGTTTTTTGTAAAACAGCATACACAAGTAGAAAAGATTTGTCAAAACTGGACAAATTTTTATATTCAACTAAATACTAATTTTTTTGTTATCTTTTAAGAATGTAGCTACAGTCCCGATTCATCTGTGATAGTCACAGATTATTCTAACTTGACATTTCCTTCTTTCATTAAACAGAAGAATACAGGTCTGCTGCAAACTCTAAGTTTGGGATTCTCTACCTGAGATCATAAGCTGCTAACTACAGTTTTTGTTTGTTTGAAAAGGGGCGACTGATAACCTGTTGGCCTGTTCTCCAGACACACGTCTGCCTCTACTTTTCTTTAGGGCCACGACAGTTTGATTATTACCCAAATATTTTTTGAGCATTAAGGAAGATACAGAACCTGCTCTGCTGTACTTAGAGAGAAATGAATTATTATACTTAAGTTACTTTCTCACTTCTATCACTCAACCGATTTCCGAAACTGGAAAAAACACAGCAGTGTTATCTTGTGAGCCATTGAGATAACGGCCAAAATGCTTGCACACAGGGAATTTCTTAATCAAAGCAAAAAAATATTTTTTTGGGGAAAAAAAAAAAGATATTTGAAACTCTCAAAAAGAATTTCTATGAAAATGATATTGTTACCAAGTGATCTATCTAATCATAACTTTAATATTAAACAGTTGCAGATAATTGTTAGAAATAAACCCATGAGCTAACCTTTTATAAACCGTCAAAAGGTATGGTAATTTGAAGGAAATCACTACTTCTTGACAAATAGTTTAGAAGCAGAAACTAAATTTATCCCATTAATCTTTTTTTCCCCCTTCTAAGTATAATACTAACACAAGCAAGCACAAATCATCCAATTTAAGACAACTTCAAGGGATTTTATACTAATTTTCAAGTTTCATTAACAAATGGTAAGACAGATCAAAACACGGACTTAAAGAGGAGACAAGATCACAGAGGGAAGAATTATTTAAAGAGTGGTAGGTGAAATTTTTGTTATAAATCTATATCCTTAGCTCCATCACATGGCTTTAACCATTTCCCGCCTAGGTTTTCCAGATGTATCCCAAAGCACTACAGCCCTACAGAATACCCACAGTCAAGACTACTTTCAATCCCTGTTTTCAGCTGTATCATTAACAAAACTTACATTCGGTACAAAACAGTCTCAAGCACAACAGCGCCCAGTTTTCCTCCCTCAAGATGTCCTGACTCCCAGAGACAATCACTTCCACTTGCCTGGATGCTGACAGCATGCTATTAACCCCAGAGAGCTAACAAACATGATTTCTCATCAGCAGTAACACTCCCAGCCTACACATAAGCCTAAAAATCTCTTTTTTTAATCAACAGTGGAAATAATGTTTTTCTCACGAGAGGTAAAATTCTTGTTCCCAAAATAAGCATTCAGAAAATAAACACCAAAAGAATTATGAAGACTAAAACAAACAAACCATGAAGGGAATTTACTGCTTTTAGAAAACAATATTTTTTTTATAATCAAATGTTGCTAAGAAAAACAAAATCTGTACTATGTTCCTTCTGCCTTCACTTGAACAGTCTTTCCTGTGGGATTAAACAATTTTTATCTGGGTCTTTGACTTTATTCCATTCATGAAGTAAAATTCTATATGCTTTGCAGCATCAAGTTAGGCTTGGGGACATCTAAAAAAAAAAAAAAGCTGACCGTAGCTGGGGCATTATGCCTGTATTATGGATTTACTATTCTGATTTGTCACGCTTAAGTGAGCCTAGATATATAAAACAACATTTTAGAGGGGAAATCCTTCTCTTCAATTTCCTTTATCATTGTTTCTCTGTATTATTCAATAAATAAGTTAACACTACCAGCCTATGAAACTATTGCTTATCTTTGAAAAGTCATTTGGTTGACAAAGCAAGCGATACGCAGCCGTTCATTAAATGGAAGTGTCTTCGAGGACAGCCTGGTTTTTCACACTATTTGGATGCAGACATGAGGCACCTAAGAAGCAACTGTTCAAGGTAATGGGAAAAGTTACACCAAGTGACACTGCTGCTAAGTATTAGCTGACATTTCAGTATGCCGCTTTGCTTCATATCTTTGGGGCTTTCCATTTTTCTTCTAAGTGTTTAGGCTTGGCCCCGGTTCTAATTCCAGCTGAGCTGGCATCTAAGTAATCCTAAACTGAAGTTAGTCTACATTCGTTCCAAATGAATTTATCAATCCATGGACAAAAGATGTATATAAAGTCACTTCATGGATGAAAACTGAGTTATGAAACACATTCTTAATATTCATTTCCAACAGGAAAGCTTATGACAACAGAGTGAGCTTATAGATTATAAAGCAATCACCTCATGTCTTCTTTCTACCCCCTTGCCTTTTCATGCAAATACTGAACAGCACACGATGTAACCACAAACTGTACTTCTCATAGAATCTGTCTGTTGTAGATGTTCAGTAAATCACATCATAATCTTTTATACATCCTATCAGTCTTCTCATTGATTGCACCTACATCTGTCATGAACACTGAGCATCAACAGCCATTGAAATATGATTTTGACTATGGACAGGAACAATTACAGGCTAGCCCTGTTTGGTGATAGTTAACCCAAAGATCCTTAAGACAGTGTGCTTGTGAAAGAACTCACATACATAACAGGAGTAAGATTCATTGCCAGAACCAGTGCAATGAACATGACTGATACATCTGAGACTTAAAAGAGCACAGAGGGAAAGAGAATTGTTTTCATTTATAATGCTATAATGGTACCAGCTACTAAAATAAATAAAATAAGAAAAGTGGCAAACAGTGTCTCCAGCTGTTTCCCTCAGATTGTACTATTTGGTTAATTGTAGACTTACCTTTTGTGAGCCAGATGCTGAGCCCTTAAATGAGGTGCGTTTGAAGGAGCCACTCATCCTCCGTAAGGAACCTGTGAACTTCCCTCCTCTTCCTTTCTTAACCCCCTGGCCCTTACCCTCCATAAGGAACCTAGTACCCCAGCACCAAAGAAAACTCTGATTTTCCTCATGTAGTCTGAGCAGGTTTTTTCCTGAAGCCAACAACCATTAAGTTACAGCTTAAATAAAAAGAGAGACAGATGCATAAACCAAAACCAAAGCCAAATAGAGACCCCTGTGCTGATATGCACTGTCACAAGCATTACCAGACAGCCAGACAAGTAGAAAAACAAGGCAATACACTGATACAAACTGCTGTCCCCCTCCCTCTTCTCTGTTGACTCTATAATCAGGCTTAATGCACACAGCTTCTGCAAGCTATGGTTTTTAATGGACAGAGATTTAATAAATGGTGATTGAAGGTAAATCTACTTTAGAAGCAGCAGCCTGAAAGGTTTTTATTTGTGCAAAGCACAGGGCAGTCAGATGGAAATTATTTTGGTATCAGTAGAAAGGCACATGAAAAGAGCAGATGGTCCTCAGCAGAGTACAGGTTAGAGGCCTGGTGGAATTCTACAGGATAACCGCTGATGGGGAGTGTGCCTACAGGAGGTCTCGGGAGGAGAGACAAGGTTTTAAAAGCAAACAACACACAAGATCAAAAGGTAGATTCCAAGTAACTGGAATAGGGGTTGTGGCAAATAAGGTTATGAGTTATTATTAATATCTATCTATTATTATTAAAATCTATTTTGTACTATTCTGCCTAAATATGCAGAGTGAAAGTGAAATAAGGCAGTTAGGAGAGAATAAAGAAGAAATAAGGAAGATGCAAGGTGCTTTAAAAGAAGAACAAAACTGTTACCAACTAGGAAATACCTAGCTGGCTCCAGACGACTTGCCTTCTCGGACATAAGCCATGAATCTCTTAGGCGGCCTGGTCTAGAAAAGAAGATGCATGAGAGCACAGAGAAACTAGAGATACATTTAAGAAATATGCACAGGAACTGATGATTTGCAACTGTGAGGTAAGTCAGAAACATCACTAACTTACAGGATTTACTTATACAGTCATACTTTTTACTTATTATTTACTTTTTTTTAGGTTCGCCCCTTTGTCCCTCAATAAAGATGGAGTGGGTGTCTGCCTGCAGCTCATTAGAGGAGGCACAGAAAACTGTGTTGAAAACCTAAAACAAAACAAAAGTGAAGAGGCTGACAGATGGAGATGCACCTATTTTGTCGTTCTGGTCAGCACAGCCATAATGAAGAAAATGAAATTCCCCAGGCTGGCAAGGGTAAGTAGCTGACAACTTACAACATACTGAAAGTTGTGTTGGAAAACGGGAGAGTAAAAGTTCCATGCTCTGCAGGAAAATCACTTCTATTATACTGGTGCAAACAGTCTGTGGTATCAGGTTAGCTGAATGTAGAGAGGCGGGCATGGACACTAAAGGGTCACAAAAAGAGGTCTTCCTTTCTAACCATTCATCAGACCTAGGCAAAACCAAGGAAAATAAAATTAGCACTTTTGACAAGACTTTTGAGAGCAGCTGTTGTATGATATTAAGACATGGCTCAGCTTAAGTGAACAAGCCTGAGGTAGAAGCTGGCAAATGGAATATTTGGCGTACTGGAGTTCTGTGTCCAGCTCTGGAGTCCTCAACACAAGAAGGACATGGACCTGTTGGAATGGGCCCAGAGGAGGGCCACAGAGATGATCAGAGGGCTGGAGCAGCTCTGCTATGAGGACAGGCTGAGAGAGTTGGGGTTGTTCAGTCTGGAGAAGAAAAGGCTCTGGGGAGAACTTACAGCCCCTTCCAGTACCTGACAGGGGCTACAGGAAAGATGGGGAGAGACCCTTTTTCAGGGAGTGTAACGACAGGACAAGGGGTAACGGTTTCAAACTGAAGGAGGGTAGATTTAGATTGGATACTAGGAAGAAATTCTTACTGTGAGGGTGGTAAGGCAGTGCAACAGGTTGCCCAGGGAAGTTGTGGATGCCCCATCCCTGGAACTGTTCAAGACCAGGCTTGGATGGGGCTTTGAGCAACCTAGTCTAGTGGGAGATGTCCCTGCCCAGGGCAGGGGGTTGGAACTAGATGATCTTTAAGGTCCCTTCCAACCCAAACCATTCTGTGATTCTATTAATACAAAAATCTGGCAAGGACAGTAAACTGATAGAGCATGGACAGAATAATCTTAAAGGGAGTTGTGATCAGACAAGATACTTTACAAATTCCATGTACACCTGCTCTCCAGAAGAGTCTCTTCACTGTATCTTGTCAGTTAGCAGCAGAACATTGCAATGATTACATGGTCTTCTGTACGGTATCATTGGGTTAGTTGCAAGAAAATAAAATATCTTTGTCAAAAACTACCCTGTTGCGAGTTTAAAATGTTGCAATTTTTGAAACAAAACAAATTACCTGTACTCATACCAGAGCTTGATTTGCTCAATCCTGCCTTTTTTATCTGTAAGAGTCATCGCTGCATTCTGGGACATACTCTCAAATGGTGGTAGCTATTACAGCAGTCACTTCTATTGACATGAACAGATTGAATGAGCTGAGAATACGTCCTCCTGATCTAGCATCTTAATTGATAATTATGAAAAAAGCTGAAAGACATTCAGATAATAGCGTATGCTAAACATTTTTGTTTTATATTGTAGTTTAAACAAATCCAACATGAATGCTCTCAAGGAATAAAAAAAATAATACTCCAGGCTCTGTTACACAGTTCCTCTTCCTCAGCCACAACATGCACCTGAACGTGATGAATGAATGAAAGGCGCATCCTACCTGCTACTTGTGATGCCACCTCACAAAGAAGCATCACGGTATGACAGCGCAATTCCCTGAAGTGTTGTTGGGATGCACTACTCGAAGGGATGACTAATAGTATTTTGGTAAAGACATAAGTACCCATATGTCCTATAGATACCACACCATGGAAATATAACATCTGCCATCACGGAAGACCCATGGTTCAAAGGCCCTATCACAATGTGTTTTTAAAAAAGTGAATAGTTTGGTTAAAGATAGGTGTAGGTGTTTCAGCCAAGAGAAAAATCTAAAATGGACTAAACTGCTCTTACTGTTTGTGGTCAGAGCTATTCTATGACATCCCATCAGAGATGTCTGATGTCAGTTTTTTAAAAAAAGTGATAGATTTAAAGCTTTCATCTATAGTCCACCATGTCAGCTGAAACATTTCCACTCACTTCGGTGGTCAAACTAAACATGGAAAGCAGTAGGCATAATCCGATGAACTTTATTTACACAGACAGACTGGGGTAAGATAGGCTTATACCTATCTAAAGAATTAAAAGGCATGTAGAATTAGGCCTTCCTTCACTTTGCATTTAATTTGAGTATTAAACTCAATGTGGGCTTCTTTCACAGACAACGAATTATAAAACAAAAACTAAAAGCACTTTATTTTTAATGGGACATCTTAAAAGAATATTTTCTGTAAAAACCCTACATTTTTGTCCTTTGACATTTCTTAATACATTAAAAAAATTTAAACAGTCATATGTTTAACTAAAAAAAACCCCCTACATTCCATTAAGGGTATTGATTAATTAGGCTAAGAACAGGAGCTGCTGGTATTGTGCTTGGTGCTGCATAAATGTTTTTCCAAAAAGGCTTATTCCAAGATAGTCACAATTCGTTATGTTGTGTTTGCTACCAAAACATCTAGACAAGTGTCCCCCAAGCAAATCCATCTTCCACTTCAACAGGAATTTTCCTGCACAGGGACACGAGCATAAGCCAGGATTGCCTGAAATCACTGTGGTGCTGCAAAATATTATAATTTTTAAGCCTTTCAACTCTTCAGAAACCCACCTGTTATTCTGTTACTTCCAGGATAAACCTGCTACTCTCACAAATTGAAAACAAATGGAAATGTCAAAGTTACTCTTCAAGATGACTTCAACCTATTATTCCATTTATGTACTTTCTACAAGTTTGCTAGCTTCAGAGAGCCAGTTCAGTTATTTAATGTATTTTTAAGTTTGAAAAACCCAGCCTCTTCCAAACTGCTTTTCTCTCATTGTAGTACATATAAAAAGCTGCAGGAAATCAAACTAAGGTCTCATAGTTGTCCACAATAGCCTCCAAAGCAGATGGTGGAGGGTCTATCTGAAATGAGCTGGAGCAGAATGAAACTGGATAACGTTCTATAGTCAAGGTAAAGGAAAGGAGCAACAAGTTTCCTGACTACTGATGAGGTGCTTTGCTTTCCAAATCAGACAATTCTGCAGCAGTAGATTCACTTTCGAAGAACAACATGAAACCAAAACTTAAGTACAAATGCTTCTGATTCTAGAGTGTTGCATACTTCAAACTGTAAACCCAAAAATGTTTAACATTTGAAGAACTACTACTGTTTGATTATACTGGCTTCTCAGCAGTCTAACAGTATTGCACTTGCCTTTTCTCATTTCCTCACACTGAACATTTTCCAGCTTTCTCCCCCCCAACAACTACACATTCAGATGCAGTGGTCATGAATCACGCACATCACAGCAGCAGTACATTACTTTTATGTCATGAACAGAAAGGTATGAAACAGCTGCTAGGTCTCATTATTATCCAAGAGAAACAAAATGTTCCACTACCATAGTCCATTATAAAGTCTATTGCTTTTAGAAAAAAAGCCACCACTTTCTTCACCTAAGATTTTTATAGTTTTCTTCCCCTCTCTTTCTGAGGGACTAAAGAATTAGGTTCTAAATTTTTCCTTGTTCTGTTGAGTTCTTCTCCATCTGTGCTGCAAGTGCTTTCAAATTTGCAACACTTAAAAACAAAGATAGGAAAGGATAAAGGAAGGAAGTGTGAATCTAATGACAATAAGTACAGCATTTACCAACATAAATGCAGAACAGGACGTGGCCATACTCCACAGTGGGGTACAATAACTTAGTACCAAACTGCAGAGAAAGGCATTGAGGTCCAGAAGACAAGACAGACACCGGGAGATCAAAAATAATACAAACATTGAGTAACTTGTTCTATCACAAGCTTGACTACAACTACTGCCGTTCAGCTTTCAAATCACTTTTTCTTTCTTTTTAAACAAAAACTATATTTGGACAGTTGATGACATTAAGTGCATATTAAAGAGCTATTTTTACACATTATATTCAGGGATATAATTTCTGGCCTTACTACTAACATGAATGAGACCTAAACGATGTGTAAGTTTACGGAGTTTTGAAGAGGAACAAAAGTCAAAGCAGCCAAACAAAGAACTCCAAAGCTCTACGTCCATAAGATAAGGGAAGTTTTACATTCTCAAGGTCTGAAGAAGCTTGACTACTTCATGAAATTATAATGTTTTTCCTTGGTAGTAGGATAATTGCATTTCTTATTTGCAAAAAAAGCTTTATAATTTTGCAGTACAGAGCTTGACATCTTTCTCAGGTTGGAATAGCTGCAACACAAATAATGAAGAGCATTTGGAGAATTTTACACCATTTTTACAGAACTCCATTTAAAACTTCCTGTGTACAAAAAAACCTGACAGTGGGAGCACCACATCTTCAATTTGCTCTGACAGTTCACACTTCAGGTACACACTGCAGTACATTATTGTTTTATCTCCGTTAAAGGTCTTAGCCATTACATACTTCAACAGTTCTCGATTATTTAGTTTCTACCTCTGAAATGAAGCGTAGACAGAATATTGTTCAGTGCTGGTAACCTACCATGAGAACGAGCACACCGTGGGTCACTGGGGACTGCTGTCGGCTGGGCTAAGGAAGCTGACTTCTTCTGGGGACTACATATCCTCAAAGCAATGCTGTAGTAACCTAGGGAAAAGGATTTTTGGATTAAAAACTTAACAGTTTACACAACCAAATGCAGACAGCATGTAACTGGCATGTGCCATCTATAGAAAAGAAGTTCCATTTAGTCAATTCCACAGTTAAAAAAACTCAAAGGAAGATTGTAGACCACTTCATGGTACCTTTACTTCAGCATTGTCTGTTCATACATTCCAAGAGTCTTTGTTATTTCTGTCTGTACTGATCCTATAAACAACAAAAGGCATGCCAGTCATCTTACTTCCATGACCTGCCTAGGCAGTAGAACCTGCAAAAACCCACCAGGTCTTTTTGTCACCTCACCCTCAGAGACAGACTCAGCTTCTTATATTCGTAGAGTCATAGAAAAAATTAAGCTGGAATGACTTTTGAAGCTCACCTAGTCTGACCTCCTGTTCAAAGGATAGCCAACCTGTAAGATGGATCAAGTGGCTCAGGACTTTGTTCAGCTGAATGCTGAAAACTCCAAGAACAGGGTTTCCAGTCCTCTAGGCAACCTGCTCCAGTAATCAACCATGCCCCACTGTGAGGAATTTTTTCCTTATGTCCCTTTGGAATTTCCCTTGCTGCAACTTACAGCCATTGTTTCTTCCTTCTGCACCTCTGAGAAGACTCTGGCTCCATCTTCTGTGTAGTACTCCTTTGCTTTGTGGAAGACTGCAACTAAATTCCTCCTTAGCCTTCTCCTCTCCAGACCGAACAAACCCAGCTCTTCTAGCCTATTAGGTGCTTCCAATCACCCTGCTGGCCTCCCACCGAGACATTTTTCAATCTCTCTCCCGTACTAAGGGGCTCCCAAAATGAAGACAGAACTCCAGATACAATCTCATGAGTGCCACAGGGAATAAACATTTCCCTCTTCCTAACACAGCACAATACACAGCCTTCATCACCAGGAGGGCACACCGCTGGCTTGTCTTCAATTTGCTGTTCACCAGGATTCCAAGTGCTACTACTGGGTGGGCTTTGCATTTGCCTCAGTAAGCTTTTTATTAAGTTTCTGTTGGTCAATTCCTCCAGCTTGCTTCCGCTCTTGGTATTGCTGCAAATTTCCTATGGGTGCACTCTCTCCCATTTTCCAGGACATTGAAGGTGTTGCACTCTATCAGCCCCTTCTTACCTACAAAGCTACACTCAAACAGAAAAAAATGAAAACAACATGTGTTCATCTCAGTAGTTTAGAATTACTGCACTGAACTGAAGCACAGCAGGGTAACTAGGAGTCAGAATTTGTAACGTGGGGCATCTCAGATCCTGCTATCTTAAAACGTCATCCTTAGAGATGTCAAAAGAACAGTTTTACAACAGGCAGAAGTCTATTTAACTGCAGGCTGAGCCAGCTGAAGACTTCTTGCACAGACAGGGGAGGTTGCCATTGTTTAACAGTTTTCCATGTGGCTACATGATCACTAATACTGACTGTGGTTGGATGTGCTTATTTGATCACAGCAGACCACCACGCGTTTTTCTCTCACAGCTCTGTGGCTCCTTTCCCCCACAAAGTACATTAAAGGTGGGTCATACAAGCAGAGAGCTAGTTTTCAGAGGGCTTGGAAGCACACTGGGACAGAAAGCAATTTAAAGTATAAACAGCTTCCACTCAAGTGATTAGGTGTGTTACATTAGATGTGGAAATGAAGAACACCTTACGCCACAGAAAATGGTGTCGGGGGAGCATTTTTACAGGAAAATTTGTCCAGCACTGCATGTTTGACATTCATGTGCTTTCACACAATACCACAAGAAGCTCTAGTTATTATTAGCAGTGACTTCATATCTGATTAATAAATCTAAATGAGTTACTTGGTTTCTTTCCCTGGTTTGAAAATACCTAGGATGGAAGAAATATGATGGCTTGAGGACAGCACAAAATATTATGTGCATTCACCTATTCCTGCCCGATATACACTGTATTATACTAAGATTGTATTGCCTAGAACTTAGTAGCTATTTCTATAGCACTTTCCATCTTAAGATTCAAATAATTTGAGCATTAAAAACCTAAACTTCAATACTCTCGTGAAGCAAGGAAGCATTCCCATCTCTAACAAATAAGGGAGCAGCTGAGGCACAGGAAAGCTGAATTACTTGTTTATATCTGTGTGATGTAAAAAATAAGAAGGACCACCAGGTATGACACATCACCCTTTTACTTGGCTGTGTTTTCTAAAACCAGCAGTTATTTTAAAGTTTATTAAAACACAGTTATTGTGAAATATTTCAGTTTTGATAAACTAATACTTTTTGACTGAAACCTGTTTCACTCATCAATTCTCTAATCTGCTACATAAATAAAGCATCCATACTGAAATAAGAAATGGAGATAGATCCTCCTTTGAATAAATTTGTTCAAGTTACAGGGCAGATACTGGAAATTTGAGGTTTCAGGGTTTAATGCCAGTATTAGCAGAACTAAACCCAGGCTCAGTTAGTTTCTCATGAATCTGAAAATGCAGCAGCACGAGTGGAACTGAGTAACCATCTTCCATTAAAAAAAAGGAAAACAGATTTATGATGGAATATTTTGTTATTACTGTGCAGAAGAAATAAAAATGCAAAATACGAGTTTCCGTGAAAGCAACATTTTCAGCAAAACTATTGAGTTTTAGTTTTGTGAGGAAAATAATGTTTAAAAAAAAGGTTTCAAAAAATATGGGAGCTACTTCTATGGAGAAAAAAGGCTGCACTTACAAACAGTATTTCTCTAGCCAACGGCGTAACTAGTGAAGTGAGTTAAAAACCCATCTAGGTGAGAAACAAATGGACTGTTCATGAGCTCTTGTTCACTGTAAGAAGCAAAGCAATTTGCTATTTTATTTGTCTTCAAAGCCCAATTCAACACAATATTAAGTTGTCTATGACAGATACTGATGGAAACAGATGACAAACGTCACCAGATCTCGCATAGCAACCTAATGTACAAAATTATACAGCATGACTTACAATTGGAAATGACTGAATTGCTATAACAGGAGTAAAAACCTCCTCCTTCTCCTATGTGTCGAATTTAGCTCTAGAATTGATGAATTCAGGACGTGTATCTGCCCAGTTACTCCGAAAGAAGCACAGGTAACCTGTCATCCTTGGACCAGGTGAATTTCTAGTCCCTCTGCTGTTAGTGGAATGCAAAGAACTAAAGAGAAGCAGCTTGGAAGAGGGTTATAAAAACCTGAATTCAGTCCATCAGTTCAGAGAATACAGGCCACGCAGAGCTGGAGATCCTCAGTAATTGGTATGGAACAACATAAGTGTGCCAGCAGCTCAGACATACTGTCCTATGTTACTCTGGATACAAAGCCAAGTCTTTAGAAACATTCTAGGATTTCACATCTACTTTAAGGATAATAACAAATTAATTACAATGATGTTCATGCAGCCTCAGCACACTTACAAGTAACCTCCCTTTCAGACAGACAGAAAACCAGCACTATTTCCAGTCCTCACAGGCACAGTAATACAACACATCAGATGTCAGAAAAGATTACACTGCACTTTATGTGATTATTTTAACAGACCAGCTTTGCTGCAACCTTCTCCATTTTCTGTGCATCATCAACCCTGAGAAAGGACTTCTCACTGGAGGCAGATTTGCCTATGTGACAAAGCACTTACTTGTAGTTAATTAAAATACCTATTAGCCTAGACCGACAAATGATAAGAAGTACTAACAGAGTATTCAGCCCTACATTACCATTACAATCAGTTTGCCTGAGCAATCAGGTCAAGCTTTTTCTTCATTTTCCCGGTATTTTCATTATTTTCCAAGTACTCTGTTTATACTCAAACAATTAGACTTGGAAAATAAAATGCCTTTAAATACTTCCTGTTAAATACAGTTTGAAATGTTTTTCTCCTATGCCTAAAACATGTCTGAAACTATCTGTACATTAATACAGTTCCTTTTGCTCTATAATAAAAATGGAACGCTAGTTCTGGTGTTGCAACAACAAACTGGAGCTAGATGGGAGCAGAAAGAGTCCATTGTGCTGGGCAGACTGGAAAGACTGGGGGCCCTTGTAGGTGTGAGAAGGGTGACCCCAGATCCAAAATGGAAAAAAGACTGTTTTCAGAAGCAGAACCACCACCACTGACGGTGGCCCCCCATTGAAAATCAGATTCATGCCAGGTGACTTTAATGTATACTGTATAAACATAGAGAGCAATCAGCTTCAGTCTCACAATCTTAAAAGCGAAGGGGATTTGACAAAGATTTCAGTGAGGATGGGATCTCATGACAGTAACACGAGTCTTCATTTTCATTTCAGATAAGCAAAAAATTGTCATCATGTCAGTATTCAGTATAGCACTTTTTTCACTTTTTTACTGTGGTCTCAAACCAAGCTAGTTAAATAAATCCAGAACATTTCCATATCTACCAGCAGCTAAATAAAAGCTGAAAGAAAGAATGTCTCTTATTTAGCTAATAACAGAGGATTTGAAAGGACACTGATAAAAAGAGAGAGCTGAAGAATTAAATCATAAACAAAATGAGTAATTTAAACACAAGTAAGCATTGCAGCCTTGAACCTGCACCACTAGATATCAGCCCACAAAACGCCACCGATCTGAGAACTGAAGGAATGAGCCTGTAACTCTGGAAGGAGGTAGCTCCTGCTTCCCACCCTGAGACAACATCTACAACTGTGGACAAAAACCCACTCCCTGCTTGGGTAAAGGACGGTCTGAGCAGCCAGTGCGCTGGAGCTCTGCTCATATTCCACATACTAAATAATGAAACAAGGCTTCGTGCTGTGCTCCATCATTCCCAATGAAGCAACTGCTTCTTGTTGGGAGAGAAGTGAATTGCTCTCAGTTCTAAAAAGGGGGAAGGACCGACTTCCATTAGATCCTTTGTTAATGTACCAGTTCTCTTATTCGCAGCATTGAGTCCTGTTGTGAAACTCCAAATACATAGTCACTAGTGCCACATCCATTTGGCACCTTCAATGGCAATTACTTCTTACCTCCATCATTTGGCAACCTGGTTCTCAGTCACAAGTAACACTTTTTTTAGTATTACCAGCTCCATCTGGTGGATATTCTGCAGTATATATTTCCTTTAAGGGAAAGAATAGGATTTTCTAATAGTTTTCTTTGTCCTCCCTTTAGAAATATAAGCATTCAAATCTCGAATATTTAATTCCTTTTACATTATATTAGCATGTGGGAAAGGTCACATACGCTGAAATGTCCATCTTTATTAGCAATTAATTGTCCAGGAGAGGTTTAAAAGCCTGTCTGTAAGAAAAGAAATTTAATTGGCCAGTGACCTTTCCTTAACCATTAACTTCTAGTACTGTACATAATCATGTTGGCAGTAATTGTGAAAATTGGTTTTCAAATGAGGAAAATAAATAAAATGCATAAAATAAATTTGGACTGGTTAGTAACGATGGCAATCTAGGGAAGATCTAAGAAATGTGCATATGCAATACATTTTGATGCACGAAGAACAAGACAACATGAAGTAGGAGTTAGCTGCAAAATAAAAGTAAATGTAAGGTGTAGAACAGTTTAGAAGTAAAGTAAGAACTGAGATTCAGGTAATCTCTTCCTGGCCCTGATTTTCTATGGGACCACGAGCAAGTCACCCCGTATCTTTCATACCTTGGTTTCTCTACCTGAACTAAAGAAGCAATCATATAAACTGATGCAAAGACTCTTAATTCCCTGATATTTGTAAAATCATTTGGAGTCCCCAGACAGACGCAAGTCTGATTATTATCTCCAAAGTGCTTGAGCAAACAATCCCTACATTTTCACAAGAACATTCTCAACTGCATTGACAAGCCCACAGTTCTTCGCAGTAATGAGTTCAAAAATTTTGCAAGACGTTCAAAGTACTTTGCCAACATTAACGAAACTTACTAAAAGGGAAGGAAGAGAAACCTCAGCTGACCTTTCAGGGGTGTTCACTTAAAAGGGTCGACTACGCAAACCAAACATCTCATTTCAGAGTTCACACATCACCAGAAGTAAGAAAAATAAAGGAGGAAACATAAGAATATAATAGCGTTGATCCTCCTTCTCTGCATTATAACTTTAGCACTTAAAGGTCTCTCTTTCAGTTAAATTTACCTATCACAGATGGTGCAGTCAGGAAACATAGCTCTGTAATCTAGCACTCATCAGCAAGCAATGAACCAGCATCTCTAGATGGTCTTGTGTGGCAGAGCTTAGCACCTCTCAGTGTATTGCTGGTCCCTGTTTACTCTCATTGCTTAACTCACTGAGCCCTGTGACATTCCAGTGCCGTTTAGCGTTATGCTGGCTTTTTTTTTCTGATTGTAGCGGTTTACATTGTGTTGATAGGTATTTGTTAAGAAAAGAAATGCGCATCAAAGCAGTGAAACCTAATTAAATTGAGGGAGATTTTAAGAAGCCAATTAGAAGAAAATCCATTGTTCTCATCTGCCTACCAAGCACTAGATAAAAATGCAACTGTGATTTTTGGTGACAATCCATGTAGAAGAACATGGCAAACCAGTAATGCTTTTATTGACTTCCTGGGGATTGACAACAGGAGTTGCTGCAGTGCTCATGACAGAGGAAGACACCACCATGCACTCTCACTCACAGGCTGTCAGGAGCACCTCATCCCTTTTATCTGCTGATTATGACATTCGCTCCAGTTCACGCTCATGGGTGAGATGTGCCAAGTTAAACATGAGAAACAAAAAGTTTCTGGGCAGCTACAGATCACTGCTCTACCAGCAACATCTAGACCTGACGGCCACTAGCCTGCCATGCCCCCTTACAGCGAGAGGCAAATGATAGTTGATGGGACAGACCCATTACCCAGATCTCTGTCCAGAAGCAATTATACAGAGAATTCACCCCTTTACCAGCCCCTTCAGTTACAGGGTCATCATTTCTGCTAGGAACATTTGTCACAGTAATACATTCCAGCTGACCAACTCATGTCACACTGATCTCCAGCCATCTGACAGATGATGGTAGATTTTCTTTGCTACTTCCTAATTTTCAACAAGTGACATTGATAAGAGGATATATAATGAAGCAAGGACTTCTCTTTTTTCCTCTTTCACAATCTCTTATCATTTTTGTAGTTGAGATCACATGAGTTAGCCACCTCTCTCTCCTAGCTATAAAGTCTTCACAAAAACCGCTCCAAAACACATATGCTACAGTCAAATGAGCAAAGCAAGACAATAAAAAACTACAATTCCACCTGACCTTTCAGTAACAGGATCACATCAAGATTAATCTATGTCATAGATTAAGCCCATTGAAGTAAACTAATCTTTCTGCAGTCAGCTAAGACTATATGTTTAATCACTAAGCTGGGAAGAACCCGGTGTGTAAAATGCGTATCTGCTGGAATAGAACACCTAGACTGCAGCTACATGAACGTTTAGGGGCACCAAAACCAGGCTGTGTGAACCTCTGGACAGTCACCACTGCAGAAGCCACCAGAACAGCAAGGTCCCTGCACAAGGGAGTAACTGCCTGTCTCTGGGTCACCATCATACTACAGCTGCCTAACTTACCAACCTAGTCTATTTTCATACTTGCTTTTTAAAGAGCTCCTGGCTCAACAGAGATAATAGTCTAAAATTTAAAATTAACGTATCCATTTAGTGCTTGCAAACATACATATACATACAGTCAATATATTCCTTCTTATTAGTCTACTCAAAGCAGCTTTCCCCACGTGCCCTTAAGAAATTACATCTTCATGTGCTACACGACAACAGAAGTGCAATGAAATGAAGACTTCAAGAAATATTTTATGAGCAGACAGTATCTTGTGAGCAAATTAATAAATAATGAATGAAGTCCAAGACTACTCTGACAGAAGATGAAGAAAACTTCTTGACTACCTGAATAAATTTTAGTTAATCAAGAAGTAGTTTTGTTCTGTGCAACAGAACGTGTTGCTTTTTTTCTTTTTTCCTTAGCAATTACTACAACTTTCTGTGCTCAATCCTACGTACCTTACAGGTGCTGAAGTCTCCACATAAAATTTACCATAGTTCAGAAACAAAAGAAGTGCATATTTTAGGACTTAGGGGAGAGTTAAGCATAGACTGGCTTTATGCCGGCCCTCAGCAGTAGGCTGAATTCCGCCTTTAATGAAGCTGATGTGAACTAGGCTTTTTCAGGATCTGCAGGATTGGGCCTACTGTTAAATTAAAAAACTGTTGTTATATTGTTTCACTACAGCCAAGTAGTAATCAGCATACACACATTTTAATCAGAATTTTGACATTTGCTTTAGTAGGGAATAAGCAGACACAATAAGAATCAACCAAAAGGACACAATAATGCAACAATCATGTGGCTGTATACCTGTGATGTAAATCCCGTCAAATGAATGCATTTAGCTCTTTGCAAGTGCAGGCATTAATCAGCTCTTTGGTCTGTGTTTGTACAGTATTAAGCACAACAGAGTCCATGTCTTAGCTTTCTGGGATCGTATCAAAAATAATTAAATCAGTACCACCACGTGCTTAAGGGGTTTGTTTTTAATCAAGTCTACTGGGAAAATAAGTGTACAATACCTTCTCGCTATCCACTACTCCTACAAGATTCTGCTAAAAATATTAGTATGAAAAGGAGAAAACACATTCAAGACAGTAATATTTTTGCATCCATTAATAGGTTTATTATTCCCTAGTAAAATTCAGGAAATTGAACACCAAAGGCCTACTTTAACAGGACACATCTACTTTTAACTGTGAATGAAAAAAAAAATCCCAAACTGAACAAGGAAGAAACATGGTGAGATGGCAACTGGAACCACTAGTAATTTTAAGATGAAAAGTTGGCCTCAGCTTGATGCAAAAGGCATTAAATTAATTGTGATGGAAGTCTGACAACTTGCTTGAAATAGGAACAAGGCTGAGAGCAACCCTTTATAGCTTTGAACACATACATATGCAATTACTCCCAATGCCTATATCCCTGACTGACTCCATTTGCAGACACTTACCCTGTCCTCACATGACTACTCCTTCCTTAGCTTAACCCACATTTTTCTGAGATGTCCTTGCAGATGGATTCCTGGAAGAGTTATATTTGTCTACAACTTACTTTTGAACTTTTAGTTTCCAAACTTGTGTGGTCTTAGGAAAGGGTGAAGGCACATGTTGATATCATTCAAATTGGTATTACTGGCAGAAAACTGTGTATCAAGCAAGATTCCTGCAGCAAAATTAACAAGAAGTTTCAAGTAGAAAGACGCCTTGAAGAATTTCCAATTGACACCCCTGAAAGTGGTAGCTAGGGCTGCAAAGAGAATGTCTGGGCTGTGTGTTTGTACTTAATGACACACATGGCTGCATAAATGCCCAGCAAAAGACTGAGTCCTCACAAACTAAAACAGAGATAACCACGATAGACTGAGGTTTTATTGCTGCCATCAAGTTCTCTTTGGTTTGGCTGATAAATAAGGAGCTGCTACATCCATATTCACTTGTGCTTCTTGGCTGCTGTGCACCAATTCGGTCCTGCAAAACTCCCGAGCTCTCCTCTCAGTAACAATGAGGTGTAGGCAGTTTCTCATCTGAGACACTCAAGGCTCAGCTGGTGACTAAGCCCACCACCAAGCCCTATTTCAGCAGCCGTATAATCAGTACAGATAGAAGGAATGCTACTATATTGATCTAATTTGATTTTCTGCTACATGCTCATCTCAAAATAAGTATGACCATATGAACTGAAAATGGTCAGAAATCTATCCCTTTCCTTCAGGTGAAGGAGGACTGAAGAGATCATCACGACAGTGCAACAAAAATAACACCAATTAGATAAAATTAGTTAATTTCAAATCTCTAGTTTGCATCTTGCTTACAGCATCAGCCATTTTTCATTTATTATCCATTTCTTTTACTCTTCTATGTATCAGTAATGTTTTCTTCTAAAAGTGTCATAAGTACTAAAGAAACCTTAACTTTCATAAAGCATTTAAAAAGTACATATCAAAAGATACATATGTACCTCTGTACTTTCTCCTCAAGCATGTGGTAGATGGCTAAAAATTTATTTCCGTTATTCATTTTGAAGATTTGAAAAATTATCCCTCTCTTCTTTTAAATACAAGAAAGATAAAGAATGTCTTTGCTTTGATAACATATTCCAGGTATGTAAGAGTGCTACTGTATTAAAAGAATATCTCAGATCTAAACTACTCAGGATGAATTAAAGTTCAAGTGTCAGAAGACCTACCGTAAGAGATAACGACCACTTGGGAGAAAAACCCAGGCAGCTCTCATCTCACTAAAAGTAGAATGAGCCTTTTTTAGCATCCTGCTTTGCAAAAGACCTTTGACCCAAGCAAATGGCCAACTCAAACAATGGTAGAAAAGATGATCACATTTCGTTTCTCAGTTGCACCCAATCTGTTAATTTACCTTACTGTTTTCCTTACAATAGAAAAATGAGAAGCACCTACCTTGTCAGACTTGAAGAAAGCACCATATCGTTGGGATGTATGTTAGTCAGATGTAGTAAGATAACATTTAGTTTACAATTAAAGTATTCCCCATAGCCCTTAGCACGCAGAGGTTCTTTTAGCTCTGCTAGAGCATGTGCAAATATCTACTCAGGGTATTAGACAAGACTAATTCCTAATTCCCTCGACTAAGCCTGCTTGCTGCTATGGACTACTACGGGCTTTATTCCTATTAGAGACTTACTGGTTGCTCAAGGTGACAGTGCTGTATCACAGGTAATTGTGGAAGTGATACGATAAATGGTTTCCAAAAATTCAGCTTTGAGTAAAAAGATCAAATTATTAAGTCTGTAGCTTTTTAAGCCTAAAAAACAAGCAGGTAGTTATGTTTTGCTTTTCCAGTATTAGCTGATATTCAATAAAATCACATACCCTTTCCATTCACAAGCCGAACTGTCACTCGAAGAATCAATGACAGCAGATCGGAGCAGGCTGATACTACTCCCCAGATGGCAGCAATTATAAGAAGAGAAGAAAGTCAAGCCATGTCAGAAGAACGAGTGTTTGTGTTCATTTTTCAATTTTGAGTGTAAGCCAATTAATCTTTTCTAATTGTCTAACTTAGAACCAGGCTGATTTACCAAACAATAGAACAAATCCTACTAGGGGTTAACACCTGTAACTGCCATCTACAGCAGGAACAAGAACAATGGTATTGCTTGGTAGGAGACGTGTTGTCTGATGGTTGAAAAGAAACACATACCTAGACCTAGCTGTAATCATAATGAAACTCTCATGAAACAGCTGAAAGTGTCATTGCTTAGTAAGGCATTCTCCAAGGCATACGTGAGCACAGACACAGGAACTTCTGTGTCACAACTTGTCTGTGTTTCTGTAGGGGAAATTTGGTATATTATGTAAATTTTGGCAAAAATCTAAATGAGGCATTTTCGGTTTAGGTTGACTTCAACCATCCTGAAGTATGTTGTTTTAACAAACTATATTGTGGAGTTTAGCTTCAGATAACGTTGAATAACTTTGCTCACCACAACTACTGCATTTCATTATAGGATGTAGAGCTGGCTGACTATTTTCCTTGGTGGCCAGTGATAAGTATCTCACCTGACTGAACGGACAGGATGTCTTCTGGAAGCCACAAGAATGTGACATGAGTTACCCATGAAATTGGCCCTGGAGAGAAGCAGCATGTAAAGCTTTACATTTCATGAATAATGTCACTATTTAAACTTTGAGCTCCTACAAAATTATTTCATGAGCCATCCATCTACAGGGCTTTACATTCCTGCTTAAGTTCAAATCTTAATAGGCTGCTGGGGATCATAACGCTTCCAGATGGTCCAAGCCTTAACAGTTCCTTTGGTCTTTTCCCTTCAACATTTCATAATAAACTGATCAGTTTCTGTTTCCATTTTTTATTATACAATCCAGACAGATCTTCTTTCATATTTAATGAGACCTTGGTCCCTGCCTGAGGCTTTTGTCTAATATCTCATCACAAATCAGAAATAATTATTAAAACATTGCAACTGGACATAATTGCACAACAGACCACAAACAAAGAATTCCATTTGGAAAACACATACACAAACTAGAAATCCCCTTTTGATCAACATCAAATTTCTCCTTAACTTCAGTAAGTCCGGTGTACCAACATCTTCCAGAAAATCAAAAGATTATGAGAGCCCATACAGCGAAATGTGTAACTTGCAGTTAAGTACCTTCAGTTCATCTGTAGCATTCAACTATCTACTTTACAAAGTTAAAACTATTAGATAGTGAAATTTTATGTACCAATGTTAATCTTTAGACACTCCGCTGATATCCAAATTCCTTACGGTTCCATTACAGAATACAGCGTATGCCATGAATAAATTCTTTAGAAGTTTTCTTCCAGCTATTCCAAGCAGGAATCTGTGCAACCATGATAAAAAAGAGAGAAAGAAAATAAAATCTTAGCCATTCTTGCCATACCTTCTCAATTCCCCCTTTCCATATTTAGAACACCAAAGAGCTCTCAGATAGGCAGACGTCTGTGTCATAACAGCAGCTAAGGCTTTTTCAAGTGGGAAGAACGACCATGCCCATGAGCTATAGTCCCCTTTCTTTGCTTCTTTCCCCCTGAAGGATGTCTCATGAGAACTTAGTTAAGAACAAGACCTTTATTTAACATATCAAGCACCTGCAACAGAAAAATCACAGTCTTAACTGTAGGTATGTGATTACTTAAACAAAGCAATCGTTGCAGGACACAGTGCCAGATAGGAAGCTGCCCTGTGAGTAAACCTTTCCTTTTGCTTTTTTGTGAGAAAAAAGGATGAATTAATCAGGCAGATGAGTTGCCACACAGGTGACAGGACAGTTGTAGGAGAAGTTCTCAAAGTCTATCAGCTGTAACTCTGTCAGTAGCCATTGAGTTCTTGCCTGAAATGCACAGAATAGCATACTACTTAAAAGTGACATTACCCTGTGGTCTGCTACTTCTGAAACAATCACAGAATTGTCTACGTCGGAAGGGACCTTTAAGATCATCCAGTCCAACCACCAACCCAATACTGACAAAACCACCACTAAACCATGTCACTCAACACCACGTCTACCTCACTCTTTAATACCTTTAAGGGATGGTGATTCAACCACCTCTGTGTGCAGCCTGTTCCGATGCCTGATAACCCTTTTGGTGAAGAAATTTTTCATAATATCCATCCTAAACCTCCCCTGGCACAACTTGAGGCAGTTTCCTCTTGTCCTATCACTTGTTACTTGGGAGAAGTTGATAACCCCCACCTCACTACAGCCTCCTTTCAGGCAGTTGCAGAGAACGGTCAGGTCTCCCCTCAGCCTCCTTTTCTCCAGGTTGAACAAACCCAGCTCCCTCAGCTGCTCCTCATAAGACTTGTGTTCTGGACCCATCAACAGCTTCGTTGCTCTTCTCTGGACACATGCTTTAGTTTCCATAACTGGGATACCATTTAATATTGATCCACTTTGTAATTATCAGCCTCGAATAAAGTACCTTCAGAGTCTCATTTTCTGCACAGCAGTACATGCCGAAGTAAAAGACAGCATTATACAGATTTGCATACTGTTCTAAATGTAATTGGTTTCAGTTGGTTTGTGTGTCCTAAAGCAACTAGAAAAGTCATAATTAACGCAACCACAAACAAACCTTTAATTATTCTTTACATTTTATGCGCTCTGGAGATGGATGTTCCCAGCTGGTTTCTCACAGTCTCGATGATACACACTGAGTCCTTCTGGTTTAGGCACGTTTCTTATTTTTACTGCTTTCTTGTGTATCCAGCTAAGCCTCCCCACGTCATCCACATGATCAGGCTCCAGCAGATGGAGCTAGCAAGCCACTTGTTACACTTGATACAAGGGAACGCTAAACAGCCGTTGAGTCCTTAGACTAGACCGCTATTAACAGTACTAGCTGATAAGAACTTCTCTTGTGCAAATCAAATATCCCTCCGCGATTTGTTCCTCTGAAAGCAAATGACGGACCGTTTCTTCTCTACTCTCCTACTTTAAATCATTGATCTCGTATTAGTACTTTGCTTATTCCTTCTTCACAGAAGCATGGAAGATAAAGGCAGACATAGAGAAGGCAAGGTGGCTCTGTACTTCCATCATTTTTTAATTTTCATGGTCAAAGCCACGGTTTACCAGGGACATGAATTCCCTACTTAAGCAATTACCAGTCCCAGATGTTACTAAACTGCAAAACCACAGATATATCTTTACCAAAAAGGAAGGTGACGTGACACATTTCATTCAGATCAATCTGTCAGTAACTCAAAAGTAAAAGGAATAGGTCAGAATGTATCTTGCTGGCACCCCAGAACAAGACTCAAGAAGGACATAAAGATTATGGGAGAGAGAAGAGAATTAATAAATTGAATTTGCAAGGGATCCTGATCTTTCTATTGCAGAAAGAGACAAAACTTCCAACACTGAAGGGGAAGCAATATGTTATCTGAAAGTTCTTGTTCCTTGGCTGCATCCTCAGCTACAGTAGTAATTTTCTCAGGATGCTGGCTAACAGTGCACTGTGTCTCAAAGCAATGGTAATATCTGATCTGCTCCAGAGAGCTGTTATTAAAGATTATGAACTGACAAAAATTCCTGCACAAACATTGGCTTTTTGTCCTGGATTAACATGAGCCTTTGCAAATGGGAGCTACCAGCATTTAAAAATATTTCCCTCTACTTAACTAAAGTTGAGACTGTGTAATAGCTTCAATCAGATAAAATTATCCAAAAAGGTGTATTTCCATCTCCCTATACAGAACTGACTATAGCCCTGATCTTCATGCTGTTTAATCTTATTCCTAGACAGCAACTACCAAAGTGCAATTAAGCCAACAAAGGCTGGAAGGTCCAGAGCAAGAATACATGGCCACCAGACTACACATTACTTGCCTCAGTAACTGTTATGGCTACATTCTGACATGTAAGTTTATTTTTCACAGAAGCAGACAGTGAAAGAGACTCCTGGAGATATTTTTTCAAATTAGTTTTCAGGTAATTTAATGTTTTGAGAATTTTATTTTGAATAAAATCAAAGTTCTGTCAGCTGGTGAAGGAAATGCTGCACTAACTGAAATGAGACTAATGTAATTATCATCAGTTGAGACAGCTTGTGAACACTGATCTATTTGAACTGTATGCTGTTAAGCTGTCAGCAATGAAAGAATAACTGATGTAGAAAAATCTAGACAATAATACATTAAGAAAGCAGATAAATATTATTAAGAACAAGCTACAAGGGTTTTTTACAACAAAACTACACTTTACAGGACCCAAACAAGAATTCTGGCTAAGAACTCACTGCCTCTCTAAAATGCTCTGAAACAAAGGAAATTGCTGAAGCCAGAATAATACCATTAGCAGGATCTCGTTAGAAAATTAGACTTACAGCTGGTAATAAGAGACTCTTAAAACTATTAATATTATTACATTAACTTCTGGAAAATACATAAGGACATTTATAGCTACCATAAAAGAAGATTGCTTCACTGCAATTGTAAGCAGTATCAAACACAGCTATTAAATAATGCTGAACTAGAACTAATATGAAAAATTCAAGATCTTGACTAAAGCTCTGCTTTTACGTAGCTCAATTTTGGGGAAAAAACAACAACAACAACAAAAAACAAAGAAAAAAAGAGAGAGAGAAAGTGAGAGAGATATGAATGTTCGTTTTTGGTTTCTGTTGTCATTCACAGATTCACAAATTCAGAGAATGCTTAGGATGCTGGACAAAAAGGTAATTAAAAAGGTTAAGATCTCCAGGCCCTCAGACTTCTCCCAGAGCATTTGCTAATTCCCAGTAAGGCATTCAGAATGTTCCAGTTCCCACCCTGGCCCATCCAGTCTCCCCCAAACTCTTCTTCCTCCTTACAGGAAGGAAAGCAGGTGCTTCAATGTATTTGCATGCAGACTATGAAGGAATTGGGTGATTCCTAAGCCAAAGACAACTGTGTGAGCAAAAACCATATGATCTTATTTCTGAAAACCAGGTCTACATTTTGGGCAGCTAGCCCACATACCAGCTCTACTGCTCAGTGCTTTTGTTCTTAAGCTTGCCCAGGCGAGAATTTTTAAGTCTGCCTCTCATCTGCAGGGACAGTTTGGCTTCTATCTGCTGTAAAAAGACCCTTCCGCGGTCTGCACAGGTTCTTGGTGTTCCAAGCAGAAGACAGTGAGAGCACATGGTGTTCCTAACACCTCCACCGCAGCCCATGCTACAGTGCAGTCTGGCAAACACGCTGGCACAGAGCCATCATCTTTCCTAAAAGGGTCCAAGGACAATCAGGCAAAGGAAAATACATGTTTTGCTTACGGAAAGGGTCTTCCTAAGGGACAGCTTCCACTTGCCTATCCTTTTATGCTGCCAATGCAGTACAGAGGGAGCGGGTATCAAAAGAAAACTGATCTCACGGGCTTTTTCTACTATGGGACATCTTCACTGGAAACGAGGTGGGGTGAGGATTCTGAGACATCTTGAAGGGTTCTGTGGGGCTTGAGCAATGACTGAGGTGTTTTTCATAAGCTTTGAGAGTCATTTCATAACACTGAATTTGAATAGTGCCAGCGTGGCCCCTACTGCAGTGAGGCAGCTGGGCCATCTAAAAAGGCTGATACAAGAAACAGGGACACAGTTAACACACTGTTTGCTCCTTCTCCTCCCTAGAAGATCCCTCCCAGTCACCCTGTGTGACACTGTTGCAGTGCAGCTTTCCCTCCCATCCTGAGCACAGTTCAGTGATACAGGTAAGATATATGGGATGTACGATGCGATGCTTGTCCTCATTCCCTCTAACAGACTGCTCATAGACTGAGCTCAACACTAGTAGTATAAAGCAGAGAGGAAAAAATACCTCTGCCTCCTACACATTAATTAACTTTCAAACCTCTGCAGAGCATCTGTTTTCACATCTCCAGAGGTCTTAATCTCTGTTAGGAACTAATTAAAGTTACGAGGAAAGTTTCTTACCCATACCTCAGCATGTTTACCCAAGGAAAAGGGTCCTGAGAATTTAACTGAGAATGCAGTTAGACCACAATTTGCTGGCAGCTTCTGAGGACCCCAGTGACAGCTCATGTTTAAGAGGTCTGCCACAGACAGGACCACAGGGCACAATGCTGCTGACCTATGTCAGACATGAGATACTGTCTACATACTCTAAATCTTCCCAGCTGTTGAAGATATCTAGAACCATAAAGGGAGAAAAGTAATTTAAGACATCCTCCCCCTTCTAGGTTGTGGGTCTTGTGCTCTGCTTCTTACAGCTATGCCACAGTATGGGCCAAAACTGACATCCTAAAAAACATGACTATCAAAGGCAAGCTGATTCTTAAGGAAAAAAAAAAAAGTAAAAAAAGAAAACAGAAAGAAAAAGAAAAAAAAAAAGAAAGAAGATGCCTCCGGTTAGATTCCCAAGCTGATGTATTTGTTCAACAGTGCTAAACAGAAGCTATTGCAATAAAAGGTTTTACTGTGACCGTTACTGGAATTACTAAAATTAGAACAAAAGGGGAAGAAAGGATCCTCACTTGAAGTGGTTAGTCTCACTGCTTTATGATTTCAGCCACACAACTAGCTAACTGATGATTTTAGCCGTCAGCTGTGGCTTAAATGGGATATTATGAATGCCAGCAGGCCCACTTACATAGAGGAAACAGACTTCTGCACCTTTTTGTACACAGCTTGTAATCCAGAAATGAGCAGATGACCGCATGCAAAGTCTGGTTCTCCTGATCTCACACTGATGTTAGCTCCAAAAACATTTCCCTCATTCAAATTCCTTAAGCACTGGCCTACTTTCTGTATTTGCATTCAAAACTAAAAAAAAAATGGAATAAACATATTAATATTGTACAGCAGGTATCGTGCAGATCAAGATCTTTGTTCCTACTGGGATAGGTGGGGTTTTGTACTTTAATTGTGCTGTTACGAACTTTCTATGAGTCACTGCCTCTCCTCCTTCCTGCCTTTCTAACAGCCTTGTACTATACCAACAGGCACGTGCGTGAGGGGAGCACGGGTGTAGTGTAAAGAAACTTGAAGAGTCCCCGCAGAAATACCAATACAGCTGGTGATGTTTCTAATCTCAATTTAGAATGACAATATATAAGAAGTTGCATTACTAGTAACAACAATAAGAATGAAAATAGATAATACTAATGAATCCCAGAAAATCCAAATTAGGAACTAAACAAAAGTACCCGAGCTGATCTCTTCTGAGTGCTGGCACTCCAACAGTTATTTGATAGCCAAGGCAGAATAAATAATAAGCCAAAATTATTTATTTAATTTTTTTAAAATTAATATCTTGGGAGGGAGAAGCAGGAAGGGAATGTAAGTTGTCTGTGTGGAATGTTGTCAGATGAGAATTAAAATTCCAGTCTTTACTGAGGCCTCTGCTGGAATGTGCAAAACACTGGGTACATTCCCCTCATGCACATACACACTTCGTGTTTTATTTTTCCATGGCATGCTGCTTAAAGGCTTACAGCTGCATTCTTTCTTGGTTTCTCAGTAATCTCAGTACATAAACACAGTGACACCCAAAGCTGCACTCCTCAGCCCTGGTGCCCTGGCTGAAATTGAAGCCATTTCACTCAGGAGTGAGACACATCTGAAGGTCCACGCTGGGACTAGGAGGAAACTGCTGCATGGGATCATCCTGAGATTTAGTCTGCTGCCTCCACCAAAATCTTCTCAAACATGCTACCAATGTCAGCTTGGCAAATCTTCAGTGGTCAGCACAGGGATAGTGTGAGGCCCAACAAAGCTCTAATTTCACTTTCAAATGTCTAGAATGTGTCTTATGCTCTAAACCACCACTGCTAATATTCATTTTCTACCACACTGTTGATTGCAGTTGTTACCCAGAGCACTCACCTTTCACAAGCAACAGAATATTCTTTCCAGGGACAGAAGAGGAAGAGGAGAGGGGTGATGCGATTTTTCTTCCCATGGTAGTTTCCCAGAAAATGTAGTCTGAACACCACAGACAAAGAAGGCCTGTAGAGGGGACAAACACATCCCTTCACAAAAGGACCGTTCCACAATTCATAACAGAATGATATAAATGTTTTTCCTAACATCAAATAAAGAAACTATACACGGCAATTACTCAATAAATCACAAAGTAACATTGTGTGATAATAAAGTCAGATGCCAATTACTGACTCCTTTTACCACCATTCTTACTAAAGTCAAAGGCAAACTTCCAAGACAAGTATAAATGGAGACTTGGAGCTGGATTTGTTCAAATATTTTTCAACAGATGCCTTACAATGCAGACAATACTTTAAAAAAGTCACTGTACACCTTAATCCCGTTTCCTTCGCTGAAAATGAGTGAGATTTGCAACTCTGAAAATCCCACTAAATATTATCTGAATTTCTGCGAGCTTAAATAGCTTTGAAGAAATTAATTCATGCATGAAATTTACCCTGTATTGGGGCCAGAAGAGGATTTTACCAGTTCCACTGGGAGCTAAGGTATACTGAGGCCTTGTAATGTAATGAGCAGGGAATCTTGATCACAATCTTTAAGGTTGCACATTCCATTTTATAAATTAGTGTTAAAACTCAGATGCTAGAGCATAACTCCCATATGTGAGAGGAATATAATAGATCACAATACAGAGCCAGACTGTACATAACAAACAGCAACTCCTCATAGACTCTGTCAAAAATTCTGTTCCTGGAAGCCCCACAGTGCCAAAGGAGACTCCCCACATAGGGGAACTTTCCAGAGACTACAAATACTGTCCAGGTTGCAAGGGCTGGCGACACAGAGTCTTGCCCATGCGTCTTATCACTAATTGGAACGAGTCGTTAGTCACTAACTGCAGTTTCTGTTGGACTCACTGAGGGCAATTAGGCCAACAGTCGAGTTAAAATTTAAACTCGTAGATACAAAACATTGCTTTTCTAAGAGTAGTTCAAGTACACTTCAAATTCCACAAGAAAAATCTCTATTTTCCATGGCAGAAGAGCTTCCTATTTCTTGCAGCACTGAGCATATTCGAGAAAGCACTGTGCTCCAGATGACTGCCACCAAATTAACATCTAAATCCATCAATAAATTCCATGAGCACAGACACTATGGATTTGTGTCTTATGGCCTCACTGAGCATATAGCAGTTCATGATACAGACTCCTTCTCACACAATTATTCGGTCTCTTCCATCCTATTAGCCTATTTAGCCTAGTTTCAGACACTGCTCTGCCGTTAAAGCTAGCCAAAGTTAGACAGGGGAATCCGCTGTAGACAGACAAACAGCGAGGTTGCATTAGGTCTCCCTGATTTAGGAATCTAGGCTAAAAATAATCTATACTCTGCACAGCTATTGTTAAACTGCTGTACTGTTGGGAAAGATCAGTAAAGAGAAAATTCTTAAAATTCTGAGTGTGTCTGCTCTTACTCTCTGAATACAGAAATCAGAGTAAGTTATTTTCTGTAGGCCAAATTCCAGTCAGCCGAGGAAAATATAAAATTCCCCAGCTCTAATACTGCCTACTGCCAACAGAACATTGCCTGAGTCACTTCCAGAGAACAGTCAGAGAACAGTCCCCAAGCCTACATCCCCAAACAAAAACAGGCCTACCCAGTTATGTACAAAGTTAATATTTAAGAGTTCTGACCTCAGTTACTGGGGCAGCCTGTGCTTCCTCAACACAGCACGGAAAAATGCACCTTGCTTCATTGAAAGACACAGTGGAGTGACGAGCCTTTTGCATTCACAAAATTCACCCAGGTCCTGTTTGGCTGTGTTTCGATCCAGACCTTAAAAAAAAGTCAGGAAAAGGATAAGCTTTAAGTGTCAAAAAGAACATACAGCCAGTCGTCCAAGACATGCACACTTACAAATCCAGTACTGCTACTAAATTATTTTAGACCTGAGTAAAATAATTTTACTTTTCCATCATAATTTCCTTGTTAAATGACGCAATAGTACATCCCATCATTTCCTGCAAAGTATTTTTCAAAGATTATTTGTTATCCATAGAATTTCGGACATGCAAGCAGCCAGAGTGAACTAAGCATTATTATTTCTTCAAGAGCAGAAAATAAGCATATTTGACAGGTAATTTGAAGTGCACGTGGGCAGATATTTTCTAGACCATATATTCACTTTCATCACATTACTTATTTTTCTTAAGGATCTCAACAAAACTGCTTACATTTTTCGTGAACAAATCTGATATTTAAGAAAACATTTATTTAAAGACTTCATGGGAACCTTAACTATTAAAGCTCACAACTTGCAAACTTGATTCTTCACTTTCTCATTACATGTCTACTTGCTTATTACCCACTGAAAACAGTAGAAGTCTTCTAAGTTGCTTACATCAGACCCTTGCAACAATGTAAGATGTGATGATCTGGGTGATGTGCTCTAGGTGACCCTGCTCTGGCAGGGGGGTTGGACTAGATGATCTTTCGAGGTCCCTTCCAACCCTATGATTCTATGATTCTATGATAAGACCTCAGTTAAAAAAACAAACAAAAAAAATTAGTCCTGATTTACATTAACAAATTTGAAGGAAGAGTTACAGACTACTATCAGACCTAAATTAAGAAGTGAAATTTTGCCAAACACAAGAAGGAGCTTTAACTACACTCACAGTCATACCTCATACATTATCATCATGTCTTGCAGCTGCATTGGCCAATACATTGATGAATGCCAAGCACATCTGTCTTGTTTTTTGATAAAGCCAGCGTAATTGATAACTTCACATTCTATTACTTTCTCATTAATATTTAAATGAATGCAACATCCACTTTATTTAATTACAGCAGCACAGAGAAGCCACAAATGAAATAGCACACTTCTTGTCAAGGTAAGATTATGTGGGTGCAAAATAACTTGCTCACAAAAACATCCAAATCGAATTACTGTCTCAGATACAGCAAAAAAAACCCCACAAAACCACAAAACCCCACAACGCACAGTATGAAGCTAACCTTTCCAAACTTGTGCAACTAGCTTAAAAAAAAAAAAAAAAGGCAAAAACCCCAGCAACCTTATGAGAAAAATTTATTCTTTACCATATCTTCTTGTCTATGTCAAACAGGTTAACTTCTGAGAGATACTGTTAAAATGTATCCCTTCCCTCTGTGGTACTAAACATGTCTGAAAAGGAGTCTAAGACAGATCTTTAGCTATCTCCAGAAGGGGATTAAAACTGAAAGGACACATGGCCCATTTTACCATCAGCTGTGAAATTCTGACCTTTTATTGTTTTCTCCCAACTATAATCTCCTCTTTATGTTATTTTTTCATTAGATGTCTTCAGACACAGCTCTCAAGAACTTCTGCAGTCCCTACAGCTTCTAGACTGTAAACTTCAAACGCAACACATGATGAAGAGTAAATATTTGCTGTGAAATATGCACTTAAAAGTTTGATGAACACAAATGAACTTATATGCGTGCTCCCATCAAATTCAGTGGGACCACTTGATTAAGTAAGGACCACTACGACATAGAAATGTTTGAGCCATGTCTTTAGATTGTCCATTATGTGAGGTGCAGAACTTAGATAAGAGACTTGTAAAGTAATTGTCATAGTATGCAAAATAATGATCGATCAAACAGTCCAAAAGCAAAAAATACAAAACGAGTCTGAGAGCAAAAAGTTGAGAGTGTAAGCTTCTGAAAGTAACAAAAAATTGCTGTCCTTTAAAGACCTGCAGTCTGGTTTACTGTGTTTCCTTCGTTAGTTCACCAAGCACTTCTATTCAGTGTTTTGGGCGATGGCAGGATGACATCAAGCCTGTATCTGAGCGATGATGCAGGCAGAGCTGCCCACACGACAGGCCAGCCTCCACAAGAGGCTCTGACAGCAGGAAGAGTCAGCAGTCACATCTCGCAAAGGACAAATTGCCTTTCTGTCAGCCCAAATGTTCTGTGCAAGCAAAAAATACCACCAAACTACTTGACGGCGTGGCACCAACAGATAGTAGGGTAAGCCCAAAAGAATATGCTGCAAACAGTAAGCAAAAGCCAAGCAAAACCTGGAGATTTGTCATCTTTAGTAGCATCCAATGGTATGATTTTCAGGGACGATACCCGAAAGACAGTGCCACTGTTATTCTGCTGAATGTGGGTATGCAGAACTGAAGTCCGACAGATCATTCAAGCCTGCAGCACAGGTATTCTCACTGTCAGATGAAGCTGAACTAAGAAGTTAAGCCCTTTTTACACTCAGAAATATAGTTCTGTATTTCAGCTTTACAACTGACAGACCATGAACTCCAGACCAAAAATCCTCCTATGTCAAACCAAACTTCAGCAGATAAATCCCCTCTGGCAACACACTAAGATGACCAGTCTTAGTACATACCGCATACCAAAATAAAGGTCTGTGGATACGTAGCCCTCAGTTTGGCTCAGCTGTGTTCAATTTGTCAACTACTCAAAGAAAACATGACACTCCAGAACATGCATATACAAAGCAAGCTACCCTTGAATGACTTCCTCCTTTTGTCTGTTTGTTTAAGAACATATGGGACATTCAAACAACATTGATCTTTTTATCTCGTCTTAGAACTATGCAACTTTTTTTGTGTGTATGGTTCTAGAGACCTGTATTTATCAGAACAAACCTTGTCACAAGATACCATTTGTCTATGATTATTTAACATGTTGTGACAGAAGTCCTTGTGGTAATACAGTGGGAGTTTACTAGTGGACGCTTTTGAAGACTAACATGGTGCCACAGTCACAAGAGGTTCATAAAGTATTTGTAGAGCAAATCACCCCTCCAAAGAGCAAAGGGCAAAAGCATTACTAATGCACACTTGAGACTCCTGTTCCAATACTGTGATTTAAAGTGCTGAGGGCGTTCCTGCAATTAAGAGATTACTTTTGCTTTCTTCACCCCAGACACCCCCAAGGTAAACCCTCTGCCACAGGCTGATCTGTTATATATTAAAGGAGCTGGTAGCAAAGGGCATGGGGATGAACACAGTGTTTGGCCTGAAAAGCAAGCAAATCTCCTAATACCCAAGAAAGATATGAAACGAATGCCTCAAAGACACTCCCAACTCACTCCAACTCGGTGACTCATGCTCATCTGCTGTAGCAGAGCTTTGCTGGCAAAGCCCTTACAGCAACTGGCCTTATTTTCAATGTATGTCACACTTGGGCTGTTGCTGATCAGAGAGATATCACTAGTGCCAAAAGTGATGGGGCGGCAGAGTGCATGCAACTGTGCTCCAGGGTACAGGAGGAGTGAAGCTGTTCT
Source organism: Rhinoptilus africanus (assembly GCA_013400135.1). Lineage (NCBI taxonomy): Eukaryota > Metazoa > Chordata > Aves > Charadriiformes > Glareolidae > Rhinoptilus > Rhinoptilus africanus. The sequence continues at coordinate 827,852 of VXBO01009505.1, forward strand.
ACACAGTGGAAACAACCTGCTGCTTTTGAGATGAAGACTGTAGGAGAAATGCAAAATTGAAAGCATCATATGAGGACACCCGCTCTCTTCATCTTCTCTACTAATGACAGAGATGGTCATTGCTTACTTGAGTCATCCTTTGTTAAAAAGACTGACAATACATCAGTAACTGGGGAGAGGGGGAATTGTTGCCACAATCCAATGAACTTGGACTGAAATAAGGAAATTAAAGTTCCAATGTGCAGGCAAACTACTGAAGTAGTATTTGTAATATGCAGTAACATACTGCAGTATTTTTGAAGGAAGTAAAGGAAAAGAGAAGATACACATTCCCTTCCCCCACAGTGTCTTTTTCTGGCTAGGTTCACACAGGATACTGAAGCAGATGGCTCTAATCCAGTATGGCAGTTCCTGTTTCTCATGCAGCACAGTCTCTTTTTCTCTTTGATTACAGGGGACATACAAATACATTACACTGTTATACAGCCTTTACAGGGAGACAAAGGCTCTTCACTGCTATTACAAAGTACGGTTTGTGCGTAGTAAATGATACCCCTCTGTGGAAGGAAAGCGTTCCATTCCTTTCTCCCCAGATCAGAGCGTGGGCGGACCGCCGAGAGAACACACGTCGGCGTTTTCCTCGCACGTTTCCCATTTACCAGAACGAAGGGGGAAATCTTGCCTTTGCAGCTAGAGCAGGTGGAGATTTCAGTGCCTGTCCTTAAGCCCGTGGGAGGAGAAACACGGGGGAGAGGGAAGAAGACGCTGTTCTCCCCTCAGGAGAGAAGGGACGGGACACACACCTCACTTGCCTGCCGGGCAGAACAGTACTGTTCCTTCTCCCCCGCCCTCGCCCCCGGGAGCCGCAGGAGGGACCGGGGAAGGCCTCACCGCGGCGGCCCAGCAGCCGGGCCCTTCCCTCCGCCCCCGCTCCTCAGCGAGAGGCGCTGCGGCCCCTGGGCGCGGCGCTCGCTCCGCGCGCGGCCCGTCGCGTGTCAGAGGGCGCCCCGCCCCCTTCCCGCTATTAATAGAGCTGCGGCGGGCGAGGCGCGCGCGGGGCAAACGAGGACAGCAGCGGCCACCGCTTAAAGCGGCAACGGCGCCCGCCCCGGGGCCGCCGGACCCC